>BLBF01000017.1:30322232-30366665 GCA_015471245.1 Laticauda colubrina
CATTCTGTCTGTCTGTCCATCCACAAGGTCCGTCTGTCCAGTCTGTCTGCCTTACTGCCTACTTACCTACCTACCTGCCTGTTTTTCTGTCTACCTACCTACCTTTCTGTCTACATATCTATCCATCCATCTAAAAGTTCTGTCTTCCTGCCTGCCTGCCTGCCTACCTACCTATCTACCAATATATATGTCTACCTACCTACATACTTACTTATCTATCAATATATCTATCTACTTACTTACTTACCTACCTACCTACCTATCCATACATCCATCCAAAAGGTCTGCCTGCCTGCCTACCTACCAATAGCTCTACCTACCTACCTACTTACCTACCTGTCTCTATCCATCTGTCGGCCCCGCAGGCACATCACGAAAGTAGAGCAAAGCCAATCAGGGAGGGAGGGAGGGAGAGGGAGAGAGAGAGAGAAACCTGATGCATCAGATTGAAATGAGGCCTAGTTTAGATTGAGGCCCTTTTCCACATTGAAACATCATTGGCTTCTATTAAAGGTTTTCTGGATTAAACATGGTCAAGACTATCAGGAAGCTCTCATATTTTGTTGAGGCTTTAAACAGGATCCATTGGACCAGATCTCCACCCTAAAAAATTACTTTTCCCCAATGTATTACAGAGCCAATTCTGAAGAAGGCAAAACCAAAATGTACTGGTAAATTACAAGGAGAACACACACATACACTCCCTTCTAACCCTGCTGGAGCAGGTGATTGGACTGGAATAGATATCTCATTATCTTTCTCCTCCCTTCTTCTTTATTTCTCTTTCTTTCTGTCCCTTCCTTCCATCCCCCCTTTCTTTGTCTGTCCCTTTATCATTCTTCCCCTTTTCTCTTTCTTTTCTTTCTTCTCTCCCTCTCTGAGCTCACCCCACTGACTTGGTGCACCGCTTCACTCAGACTTGCTTGGGCAGGTCCCTCCGGTGCAGCAGGCTCAGTGGGATGGACCTGCAGGGCCAGCACCTGGAACATGGGAGTGGCGGCACATTTGAAAAGTAGAGTAAAGCCAGAGGTCAGACATTTTTGCTGAAAAGAATCACAAAAGCTTCTGGGTTGTGCACCAGAAGGGACACACATGTCAAATGCAGTTTGGCGACATAAAGAAATACAAATAAAACAAATCAACAAGAATCAGCAAAGCATTTCTGATTAGATTCTATTCACGACTAGAATCGAATCAGAGATGCTTTGCCGATTGTAGTGTAATGACCTGCTCCAGCAGGGTTAGAAGGGTGTGTGTGTGTGTGTGTGTGTGTGTGCGTATGTGTGTGCACAGCTGTCAAAACTCCAAAAACAAGCTCGGGAGGCCAGTCATAAACTAGAACACTTGCTAAACAACCAGCCATTAAGTGAGGGCCACTTGTATTTGTTTTGCCAGTTACCTGGGCATGCCCACTGAGTCACGTGACCACCAAACCACACCTACCCGGTCATGAGACCAGCAAGCTACACCCAGCCAGCAAGCAACGATAGCCAGTCACAAGACCAGCAAGCCATGATAGCCAGTCACGTGACCAGCAAGCCACGCCCTCAAATTAAGTCATGCCCACAGAAATTTGAATCCCACCCCAGGGTGGGGGGCACCGAGGATGAGTTTGTAGCACCAAGGGGGCAGTGGACTGAAAAGGTTTGGGAATCACTGGGTTAAAGATTAATATAAAAGACTAATTTAAATGAGATTGTATTGATGCAATAAAAAAACTCCAATTGTACCCTACCATATATATATGTGTGTGTGTGTGTGTGTGTGTGTGTGTGTGTGTGTGTGTGTGTGTTTTTAAGTTTCGCGGGTACTTACATGTGTGCTGTTTAGCTTGTATTATCCCACGTCATTGTAGTGCTTTTAAAGTTGTAGCAATGTTTCAGCAAAATCTCATCTGCCTTCATCAGGCTTCTGTATTGAGTTTGTATGTGGGTCAGGCTATCACAGCCATTGGTTTTAAATTTGAGGCTAGCCTACTGTCGTCCCAGGATGGTTTTTTTCTACATCCTGATTGGTTGGGAGTCTTGGTCTGTGTTTATTGGTCTTGGAGTTTGTTTGATTGGTGTTTCTGGTTTCTCCTGGCTGTTTTGTGGCTTTGATTGGCTGGCAACACTGTGTTCCTGTATTGGAGGCTTTCAGTGCAGCTTGGCTTCGCGTAAAAGGACGGCTATTATCTATTAGGAAGCTAGGTTTCATCTGGGTGCCTGGTGGGGGGGGTGTTTGAGCTGGAGGTATCAGAGGAAGTCTGTTTGTGCCCAATCAAACAAACTCCAAGAACAATAAACACAGACCAAGACTCCCAACCAATCAGGATGTAAAAAAAACCATCCTGGGATAGCAGTAGGCTAGCCTCAAATTTAAAACTAACGGCTGTGTTAGCCTGACCCACATACGAACTCAATACAGAAGCCTGATGATGGCAGATGAGATTCTGCTGAAATGTTGCTTCAACTTTAAAAGCACTACAATTACGTGGGATAATACCCGAAGGAAGCTGAACAGCACATAAATATATGTGTGTGTGTGTGTGTGTGTGTGTGTGTGTGTGTGTGTGTGTATGTATATGTATATGTATATGTGCTGTTCAGCTTCCTTTGGGTATTATCCCACGTCATTGTAGTGCTTTTAAAGTTGTAGCAACGTTTCAGCAGAATCTCATCTGCCATCATTAGGCTTCTGTATAGAGTTTGTAAACTGAAAAAAACAAGTATATGTATATGTATATACACACAGTAGGTCAAGATGTATATACACACAGTAAGTCAAGAAAGGTGCTAAATGCAGTCAGGCATAATATCAAATCAAACAACAATGAATATAAATAAAACTTGGGGTTCAATATGGTATAAAATAGACATATAATATAGCTCAAGAATTGGTATATGCAATAAGTCTGCTATAGGAATTATTTGTAAAAGATAGGATGCTTTTCCTGCATAGACAAGTAGTTCTACTTATATCACAATTGAGCCCAAAATTTATATTGCTAAGTGAAACATTTATCAAGTGAATTTTGCCCCATTTTATAACCTTTCTTCCCACAGTTAAGTGCAGTTAAGTTAGTAATACGATTAAGTGAATGCTAATGGCTTGCCCGTTGACTTTGCTTATCAGAAGGTCTCAAAAGGGGTTCACACGACCCTAGCACATTGCAACTGTCATGCATGAGTCAAGTTGCCACATGAATTTTGATCATGTGACCATGCGAATGCTGCAATGATCATAAGTGTGAAAAACAATCATAAATCCCTTTTTTCAGTGCTGTTGTAACTTTGAGCAGTCACTAAATGAACTGTTGTATGTTGAGGACTTCCTATAAAGTAGCAACATGCCCCCAAATTATCTGTGTACTGGCAGATGTTGTCAGAAACTAATCTGATGTCAGTAACTAATCAGTAACTAGAGCTTTGGTGGCACAGTGGTTAGAATGCAGTATTGCAAGCTAATTCTGCTGACTGCTGATTATATCTCACCAGGCTCAAGGTTGATTCAGCCTCCCCTCCTTTTGAGGTTGGTAAGATGAGAACCCAGATTGTTGGGGGCAATATGCTGCTTAGGGAAGGCTGTAAAGCACAGTGAAGCAGTATATAAGTCAAAACGCTATTGCTAATGGCCAAGCTCAATTTTAGCAACTCAAAAAGAAATCCCCTTCATTGCTATTTAAAGAACAATGAAGAAACATTATTACTTTTTCTTAAGAGTTTTCTGTTGCCCCTGCAGCTAAAAGGACATTCAAATCAGATTTACATTAAAGTATATTTGTTGCAACCCACCTGAAGGTAGCATTGCTGTGGAAGATGTTGATGCATAGATTGCAAACATGAGGGTTGAGATGGTGATACTCCAGAGTATCCTGGGTGCAATCCTGGTTGTCTCATAAGCACCACTGGTGTACCGTTGCTGGAAGTTTGTGCTTCCAAACCTTGGCAAGATTGTATTTTTTGAAAATACCTATGAAAAGAAACAGTCTTGTGTTTTTCAGTAAAAACTCTGTACGGCAAAATCTAAATTTTATTAACTGTCAGGAGCAACAGATAAAAATATGAAGCATTAAACAACCAACCCTATCCATTTCTACCCTTTATGAAGAATCTGCATATCTAAAATCCTTTCAGCAGGTCTCCCAACATGACAGAAGCTAAGCAGGAATGACGGCAATGTTATAAAGTCAGAAACTGATTTAACGTTATGATACTTTTCTTTTGGTGCTAATAAGTTGACAACTGGTTCTTCCATTCAGAGGTAGAAGAGTTGGAAACTGGAATAGTATTTAAATTAGAAATTGAGGATTTGGGCAATACAAAGAAAATTAAGGAAAAACATCTTCAAAAGACTAAGTCTTTTGAAGAGTTGTTGTGGATGTATCAGTAGGAGAGAGCTATTTTCTCCAGAAGGTTATCATAGATATTATTATATCCTGGATAATCCATCCTATGAAGCACGTGTTTTCCACATAAATCTCTAGTTGTGAGAAGGTCATATGCTATTCAGGTATTAGTTATAGACATAACTGCTATATGCAAGCTGTACAAAGGTTTCAGTTCCTAACTGGAACTGCAGGTTTGTTGGTGACTGAAATTGATAAGCCTGTTGCTAAGCAGTATTTGCACTGGATGACTCTGCAGCAGTTTTACTTGAAGCTTTCCTGGGCCATGTGCCTCATCATTATGAATCTAATCTTTAATGATCTTGATTTTGTTCTGTTAGAATTTACTTGTTGCCTGGATATATTATTCTGCCCAAACATAAAACTAAACTTTAAAAAAAAATTGCTAAAGCATGACTTCATCTCAGCCCTGCCTTCCCAGATCCATTCATCATGTGACAAAGACCATGAGGTGGACCATAACTGTAGAAACCAGGAGACTGTGCATTTTGGTCCTCACTTAGGCATGAAATCCTATGGGCCAGGCACTCTTTCTCAATCCTAGGAAGAAGAGGGTAATGACAAACCACTTCTGGAAATGTTGACAAGAAAACTGCAGAGATTTGTCCAGGTACTTCCCACAAGTCAATACTGAGTAAAAGACATGAAAAAAATTACTACTTGTATAGTTCTATTATGGCAGCATATATATTTTTATGTATCACAAATTAAGGCCATATCTAAGTATCAACAATCACAGACCCAATTTACACACAAAAAGAAACTACGACATGACTCCAATAGGACAAAAATAAGTCTACCTGGACAGTTGGTTTTTAAAAGTTTAAAATGGGAAGTGGGGTAAGGAGGATGTGAACTATACAAATAGCTATCTAATTATTTATGGAACTTAGTCCAGTGAGCAAGCACTGTTATCAAGGCAAGAAAAATATTTTTAAGCATAAGGAAAAACTTGTCACCATTTTGCAGAAGCATAGAAAAACAAAATCCTATCTCCAAAATTGCAGACCCATTAAAATCTTCCCTTTGGATTCTGAGGTCTGGTGTCTTTTTAGCAACAGAGGAAACACATACACAGAGGAAACACATACACAGAATCATGGATAACAAGAACCACTTGTATGTTTAATGTATAGCAGGGACTGCATAAGGACTAAAACTGTTGTTCCATAACTACTGATTGCTTTGTCTATGTGACATCACTAAATTAGATGTAGATTCATGATTTAATGGTGAATGCTGTTTCTCTCATACATTCTGAAACTTCCCCACCAACAGTTTCAGGAGACATACTTTTCGCTGTGTCCAGCTGCATCAACATCTGTCACCCTTGCATGACAGGATCCAGGCACCATTGGCTGAACAGGTTGACTAAGTAGCAGTCTAGACAACCAGAAATTAAAGAACATATTTAATGCCAGAACAAATAAATTGAACAGAGGGAGGGAGGGAAGGAAGGAAAGAAGGAATGAAGGAATCTTGGATTTGCATGCTAAAGTCAGAAGGTGAATATCTGAACATTATGCAGACATGTGAAACAGAGCATTGTGAATAATTCTATTACATAAAGTGCTCAACTTACAATCATAATGGAGTTCAAAATTGTGTGATTAATTTATGACCTTGTTTACAGTTGTCATTAGGCAAACCCATTTTTCCCAATGCATGTTTTTTTGTCAGAAACTGAAAGTAAACTCTGGATACCAGCAAAAAATGCCAAAAATCATGGTCACACAACTGTGGGATACTGCAGGCAGCCATAAATACAAGCCAATTACCAAGCAACCAAAATGCAGTCAAATGATTGCAGGCAGGATGCAACTGTCAGAATTTTGAAACTGGTTTATAAGTAATTCTAGGTAGGTCTATCATAACTTTGGACAATCCCTAAGCAACCAGTTGTTAAGTGAGGACTATCTGTACATGGTCTGCAACTGATATGAAGCAGCTCTCTTAGATCAATAAAGCTGTGACTTTTGCAAGGGTTATAAAATTGCTTAGAAAGCTGATGCTAGCACTTTCTCTAGATATGTGTGTATATATGTCTATATGCACATTTGTTTTGCTGTTGTGCATTGTGAAGCAACTTGTACTGTGCACTGTGAAACAACTAAAATACAATTCACAAATTTTTGCAGATATGTTTTCTATTTCTATATCATAGTTGTTTTTTAAAAAAACGCATGTCTATGTATATCTGAATTATTTATCAGAGAGCACTCTAAAATGAGTTTAAAGGAATGTAAAATAAGATATTTTGCATATAAAAAATAGATGAATTGCTAATGTCAACATAGATCAAAAATAAAAAATGTATTAATGAATTTCTTTGTATATGTTTCAATATATATAATTTCCTGATATAACTTTGGTATATGTCACCAGAAAAACTATATAGAATATGTAACATTTTCTTAAACTTTTGTTGGAAATGTAATCAAAAAGGAAATACATTTTACATGCTTGGTAGACATGTAGAAAGCCAGAAAATTTTGATAATTCAGGAGATTTTTAACATTCACATCTTTTGCATTTTTGTTTTTGCTGTTTTCTTTTTTCTTTTTTCCTTCTAAATATTAGCTCTTTTTAGTTTTTATTTTTTTAAAAATCTTCCTGCTGAAAGAATATAACTTTCTACATATTTATGATTTTTACCTGTAGCATCATTTTTATAAAAATGAATACCTTTTCTGTGCTCTGCATAGCATTGCTTACCATGAAACGAAATAGCAGGACAGGTTATGCATGTAAGTCTATATGTCTGTTACAGTAATAATCTAAACCTCTAATAAAATCTGTAACTATACTACTGCAAATAAAGATGGATATTTGTCTTTAAAAAAAAGAAAGCCACACACTTATTGTCATTATTTTTACCTTAATTGTCGATCATGGCCCATATCTGTAAGGCTGTGCTGGAGGCTGCTATCCTGTGAAATTGCAGGAGATGGTGCTATAGCCAAAGATGGTGAGAGCACTGAAGTATTGCTCAAGGGCGAGGTTAAATTGCCAGAAGAATTACAACTCTCTTGAATCTCTTCTGAGATACTCACAGATTTCTTATCCTAGAACAGTTTAAATAATAAGGTGTGGTGACTCTGCCAAAAACTTTTGTTATTTTGAGAAGAGAAGGGACATAATTTGATTTCTCCTTCATACTGAGAAAAGCCTGGAAGCGTAGAGCTTATTCTGAGCTAAACTGCCTGTTTTTCATTTGATTGCTGAATAAAAGAGAAAGGGGGAAGAATGGAATCTTCACATAGATGCAAAACTATGGGAACCTCAGACTCTGAATTCCCATCCCAGAGTCATGTGTCTCTGAGTCAAGATCAGGCCTGATGACCACAACAGAAGTCATAGTACCAAGTTTTGACAAATACAAATAACAAGGGTTGTTGTTTGTTGGGAGCTTCTGAACACAGCAATGGGGGCTGTGGAAACTGGTCGCTCGTGGGGTGTCTCTGCTGTCATTATTTAGAAGATGCTCCTGACAGCTTATAAAAGATTTGGGTATCATCTTGCTTGGTATGCATGCTTTTTATATTATGCATTAAAATCTGTTTGCTTGTACTAATAATAAAGATTAAGATCTCTGTATTTACTGGAGTCCTCCTTGTCTCTGGATCCAAAAGAACCAACTGTCTGGGCATCTGTTCACTGCCCTGGCATTTAGCAAAATCAAGGGTAACAGAATCAACCAAAAATAAGTCTTGGGTTTACTTCACAGTACAAAAATAATACCAAAACACGAATATTTTCATAAAATCAAGTTCTTTCTCATAGGTAAACCCAAGTGGAAGAAATTTGCTATTGCTTTTTCCCATATCAACTTTTTGTACACAGTAATGGGTGGTCTCTTTTCCAAATACTAGCCAAACAGATCCTGCTTAGTTCTTTTCAGATCAGCCATGGTCAGTTGGCAATGCCACTTAAAGTGCCATTCTTTCTCAAATAAGTCATTACACTTTGTGCATCTCTTACAAGTCTCACGCTGTAATCTGGAAGTAACATAAAAATATCACTATTTTCCACACAATATGAGAAAACTTCATTTCCCTGCATAATTCCATGTTGCTGCTAAGTTCTAGAAGCAAAGACAAAGAAAATCTAGACCTACTGGAGGTTTGCCGATACAAACAAGGACAATAGAAAAACCCTATTTCTGTATAGTTTAAATGTCCCTTTATAATGGAAAATTTTATCAAAGATTTGTACATGTGTCAGCTTTCCTGCATTGGCTGCCAATTTGCTACCTGACCCACCAGACCACCAGACAGCCCCTTCTCCTAAGAAGTGGAACCAAGAAGGGCCTTTTCCATGGTGGATATTCCTGTGAAATATCATCACTACAAGATAAGATTGTCCACCATTATGACACTTTTTGCAAAGCCCTGAAGACATGGTCCTTCCAACAGCCCTGAGACCTCCAAAGTGATATCAAGCCTATCAAGTGGTGATTGACAGTTTGATTATTAACATCAAGTGGCATTTGATTGTTGTCATGAGGGTGTATTGGTTTTTGTGTTGGGGTTTTAGCCTTCTAAGCCTCCTAGACTCACTAAGAGTACGCATCGAGAGTATGATTTGGGGGTGAAGAGGAGTTTACATATAAATTTTCTTAAATAAATAAACATCACACCTAATCTAGTATTTAGCAGCAGTTTTCTTATTATCAAATTAAGTATTAGAATTGCATGGCAAATTGCATTATCACACATCTGAGGCTAGAACACAAATTGCATTATCACACATTTGAGGCTAGGGTTTTTTCTTGAGAACATATGAAATTTTATTCTAAATCAAGTTCTAGTTTAAATTCAAATATATTGTATTTTATTATGAATTATTTTCTATTTATTCTAAAACAGATAAGATGAATAATTAATAATTAAGAAACTGCAAATCTCTAACAAAGCGAAGCTATAGAAAACAGGAAAGAAGAAAGTTACTGTAGATTAAACTGGGATAAAGATCCTTTGTGAATAACTGCATGCAAAACTCTTAAGATCAAATATTAGAACATTGTAGGAACCAATGTAACAGTATATTCAAGATAGAATTAAATATATAGTCTTCATTAGAAATTTATTAGTAAATGTTTCTTCCCTGAAATTATATATATATGTATATATAACTGTGTATATATAACTGTGTATATATACATGTGAATATATGTGTGGATGTCTGTGTGTTTGTGTATGTGTCATCCATCAAATAATCTCATGATCAATATTGTATTCTGCATATTTTTCACTTCAGTAACTGCAACTTTCTGGATAAAATAATTTGTTTAAATAATACATTACTTTTGGGTATTCGGCTTACCTGTGTATCAGAATCTTGTACCATGCAAAGCTGTTTTTGGATTTTCTGTAGCTCTTCCTGCTGCCACTGAATGTTGGCTTGCAATATACGAGTCCGCTGCTCAAGTTGGTTCTTGATGGTTTGGAACATAGTAAACTGGGCAGAAATAAAGATTTCTGAGTCTCTTTTTACCAGGTGGTCAATATCATGAAAGCTGTGGATCTCAAACATGTATCCCCTTCTGGTCATTTTTCAGGGATTTACAGTACCACGTGGGAAGGAATTGGCCAACATGGGAGAATAAAGTGTGCCTGGGTTTATCAAGCTCAGCTGGACAGAGCGTTCTGGGGGCTCAACCCTGAATTAACAGTTTTTGGACCCCGACTTCTCTCCATAGTTTTGCCTAGTTACAGCTGGGGTAAAGAATGCAGCTGTTACGTAGACAGGACAGAGCAGGGCATGGCATTTTAGCACTCCTGGATGAACATCAGTATTTCAGTCTTGGCAGCTCTAAGATGAGTGGATTCCAACTCCCAGAATTCCCCAGAATGAAGTCCACCTATATTAGAGCTGTCGAGGTTAAGAAAAACTGATCTACATTGAGATTTCTGTTGTCCGTGCCATTCAACTTGCTATTTCTGGCACGGAAAGTTTGGTCTGTTTTAGAGTGGGGTTTTTTTCTAAATTTGATAAATTGATGTGTGGTACAGCATGCTGCAGTGTTACTAATATCCGGTATTTTTGGCTACTAGACACATTTTGGCCGCTAGACACATATAGGGGCTTTCAGTGTACTCAATGTATGACCACAATTGATTCCAAAATTTCTGTTGCTAAGTGAGACTTTTATTAAGTGAATTTTGCCCCATTTTATGATATTTCTGGCCACAATTGTTAGGGGAACACTGCACTCATTAGGTTAATGACATGGTTGTTAAGATAAGCTGATTTCCCCATTGTCTTTGCTTGTCAGAAAGTCTCAAAAGATGATCACATGACCCTGGGACACTGCAGCCATCAAAAATCTGAACCAGTTGCTGAGCAGCTGAATTTCGATCATAGTGACCAAGAGGATGCTGCACTGGTCATAAATATGAAAAACAGTCATAGGACACTTTTGTCACTGCCATTGTAACTTTGAACGGTCACGAAATAAATTGCTGTAATTGAGGACGAGCGATATTAGAGCCCTCAAGCTGACCTCACATAGCACTTCATTTTATTTGTATTTATTTATTTTGGCAAATATGTATTAGACAACAGATAAAAGAATAAAAATGATTATTAATACAAAAAATGGATACAAATAAAAAGGGTACATTAAGACAGGGACAATAGGCACATTGGTGCCCCTTATAGACTTCTTAGGAATGGGGTGAGGTTAACAGTAGACTTTCTAACATGAAACTTTTGGGGGTTTGGGGAAGAAACCACTTGGTCAGGTAGTGTATTCCAGGCATTGGCCACTCTGTTGCTGAAATCGTATTTCCTGCAATTGAGTTTGGTACAGTTTACCTTAAGTCTGTATCTAGTATGTGCTCGTGTATTGTTGTGTACATGTGTGTTTTGATAGATAGATAGATAGATAGATAGATAGATAGATAGATAGATAGATAGATAAATAAATAAATAGATAGTAGTATCTTACTGATTTTGTTTGTAGTATCTCTTATGTAGGGCAGGACAGCTGTTGACCATAGGTCTGTTGACCTTCTAGGTCTCAAAAGAGACATAATAATGTCTTAGTGTGTTTTTGTGGATCAAGCTGGTGATTTTGTTTTTGTGGAAGCCATTGGCTTTCAGTACTTTAGTCAGGGTACATAGTTCAGTCTTTATATGTGTCTTGTCTGTCAGGCGTTTGGTTCTGGTGATTAGTGTTTTGGCCACGGAATTTATCTGTGCTGGGTGGTGGTGGGATTGGGTGTTGAGGTAGCAGTTGGTGTGTGTTTTCTTCTGATATACGGTAGGTCCTAGTGTGCCATCTGTTCTTTTGTAGATTAGTACATCTAGGAATGGTAGTTGTTTGTTTATTTCCGTTTCCATTGTAAACTTGATTTTGGGGTGTGTGCTGTTTAGGTGTGTTAGGAAATTGTTTAAGTTTTCTTTTCCATGGGGCCAAATCACAAATGTGTCATTGATGTATCTTAGCCATAGTTTGGGTTTGTGGGTGGCATTAGCCATTAGCTTCCACAAAAACAAAATCACTAGCTTGATCCACAAAAACACACTAAGACATAATAGAGACCTAGAAGATCAACAGACCTATGGAACAGCTGTCCTACCCTACATAAGAGATACTACAGACAAAATCCGTAAGATACTACACAGGCATCACAACAAGACTGCCTTCAAAACAAAAAAAAAAAAAATAGCAGCCATCCTTAGAAACCCCAAAGACAAAATTGACCTGGAAAACCAAGGCATATACGAAGTTCCCTGTACATCATGCCCGGCCACATACATTGGACAGACCAATAGAAGAATAAGTACCCGCCTGGATGAACACAAAAATGCAGTAAAAAAGCTGGAACACACCTCCTCACTAGTCCAACACATGAAAGCCACAGGTCACAACATCAACTTCAATGGCACCAAAACCCTGGCCACTATAGAAAACCCCAGCCACAGAATCATCAGAGAAGCCATAGAGATTGAAAAAAGACCTGAAAGCATGAATAGAAGAGATGATTCCACCAGACTGTCCATCATTTGGAAGCCTGCACTCTCAAATAGAAAGATCTCCACACCACAAGCCAGACAAACACCAGGGCACAAACAGACTCCCTCTGATACCTCCAGCTCAAACACACCCCAATCAGGCACCCAGATGAAACCTAGCTTCCTAATAGATAATAGCCGTCCTTTCACGCGAAGCCAAGCTGCACTGAAAGCCTCCAATACAGGAACACAGTGTTGCCAGCCAATCAAAGCCACAAAACAGGCAGAAGAAACCAGAAACACCAATCAAACAAACTCCAAGACTAATAAACACAGACCAAGACTCCCAACCAATCAGGATGTAAAAAAAACCATCCTGGGACAGCAATAGGCTAGCCTCAAATTTAAAACTAACGGCTGTGATAGCCTGACCCACATACGAACTCAATACAGAAGCCTGATGAAGGCAGATGAGATTCTGCTGAAACGTTGCTGCAACTTTAAAAGCACTACAATTACGTGGGATAATACCCGAAGGAAGCTGAACAGCGCGCACACACACACACACACACACACTCACACACACACATATATATACACTGCTCAAAAAAATAAAGGAACACTTAAGCAACACAATGTAACCAAGTCAACCACACTTCTGTGAAATCAAACTGTCCACTTAGATAGCAACACTGATTGACAATCAATTTTACATGCTGTTGTGCAAATGGAATAGACAACAGGTGGAAAGCAGAGGCAGTTAGCAAGACATCCCCAATAAAGGAGTGGTTTTGCAGGTGGGGACCACAGACCACTTCTCAGTTCCTATGCTTTCTGGCTGATGGTTTAGTCACTTTTGAATGCTGGCGGTGTTTTCACTCTAGTGGTAGCATGAGACAGAGTCTACAACCCACACAAGTGGCTCAGGTAGTGCAGCTCATCCAGGATGGCACATCAATGTGAGCTGTGGTAAGAAGGTTTCTGTGTCTGTCAGTGTAGTGTCCAGAGCATGGAGATGCTACTAGGAGACAAGCCAGTACATTAGGAGATGTGGAGGAAGCCGTAGGAGGACAACTACCCAACATCAGGACCGCTACCTCTGCCTTTGTGCAAGGAGGAACAGGAGGAACACTGCCAGAGCCCTGCAAAATGACCTCAAGCGGACCACAAATGTGCATGTGGCTGCTCAAATGATCAGAAACAGACTCCATGAGGGTGGTATGAGGGCACAACATCCACAGGTGGGGGTTGTGCTTACAGCCCAACACCGTGTAGGACATTTGGCATTTGCCAGAAAACACCAAGATTGGCAAATTTGCCACTGGCGCCCTGTGCTCTTCACAGATGAAAGCAGGTTCACACTGAGCACATGACAGACATGACAGGGTCTGGAGATGCCATGGAGAATGTTCTGCTGCCTGCAACATCCTCCAGCATGACCGGTTTGGCAGTGGATCAATAATGGTGTGGGGTAGCATTTCTTTAGGGGACCGCACAGCCCTCCATGTGCTCACCAGAGGTAGCCTGACTGCCATGAGATCCTTAGACCCCTTGTGAGGCCATATGCTGATACAGTTGGCCCTGGGTTCCTCCTAACACAAGACAATGCTAGATCTCATGTGGCTGGAATGTGTCAGCTGTTCCTGCAAGATGAAGGCATTGATGCTATGGACTGGCCCATACATTCCCCAGATCTGAATCCAACTGAGTACATCTGGGACATCATATCTCGCTCCATCTATCAACGCCACGTTGTACCACAGACTGTGCAGGAGTTGAGGGATGCTTCAGTCCAGATGTGGGAGGAGATCCCTCAGGAGACCATCCGTCACCTCATCAGGAGCATGCCCAGGCGTTGTAGGGAGGTCATACAGGCAGGTGGAGGCCACACACACCACTGAGCCTCATTTTGACTTGTTTTAAGAAGATTAAATCAAACTTGGATCAGCCTATAGTGTTTTTTTCCACTTTGAGTGTAACTCCAAATCCAGACCTCCATGGGTTGCTAAATTTGATTTCCATTGATAATTTTTGTGTGATTTTGTTGTCAGCACACATTCAACTATGTAATGAACAATGTATTTAATAAGAATATTTCATTATTCAGATCTAGGATGTCTTATTTCTGTGTTCCCTTTATTTTTTTGAGCAGTGTATACACACACACACACACACACACTTATAGTAATTTCATTTTGAGACTGCTGGGGTAATTTTCTTAGATAACTCATATGCACAGTACAGATAGATAGCTTTGTACAGCAAACATTCATGTTTGTAACAGTGATGAAAAAGTAGACCTATGGAATCCTTGCATTTACAATCATTGCTAGTCTGTAAAACAAAAGACAGGTTAAAGATGAGGATTACCAGTATCAGGGAAGCAATATATTTTAATATGTAGGGTTTATTCATAATTCACCAATAATCTTTAAGACATTTTCAATACACCTTGGTTTCTTAATAGATTTACCCTAGAAATTCAGGTCGTGCTCAACTTACAACCATTCATTTAGTTGCAGGATTCAATCATTCACCGGGAGCACAGGTTTTGTTTTCTGAGCTTTTAGACTCATGCTGGAGATCATCTTCAGGAAACTTCTTGGAAGCTCGGGAGACAAAAGCTCTTGTCCTGGTGAATGACCCAGACTGGATCCTATAACGTTATCCTAAGATACGTATATTCACCTTCATTCATTCATTTAGTGACCATTTGAAGTTACAATGGCACTGAAAAAAATGATTTACTGGTCCTCACGCTTACAACAACTGCAGCATCCCTATGGTGATATGATCAAAATTCAGGGGCTTGGCAACTAGCATGCATTTACAACAGTTGCAGTGTCCCAGGGTGATGGGATTTGCATTTGTGATTTTCCCAGCCAGCTTCTGACAAGCAAAGTCAATGGAGGAAGGTGGATTCATTTAATAATCATATGATTGACCTAACTGCAGCAATTTTCTTAACAGCCTTGCTTAGCAATGAAAATTCTGGGTCTCTATTGCAGCCATAAATTGAGGACTATCTGCATCTTGTTATGTCATTATTTAGTTATTTTTATCCCGCTTTTATTATTTATCATAAAATGTCTTAACTGTAGATACATTTCAGCTTTTGAATGATTTTTCTCAGATAGGAGAACCTTCCTTCTTTGAAAAATAATATTTAATACTGAAATATGGACAAATAAGCTTTGTTCCTTTTTCTTGAAAGTTTCTAGAACTAAGTTCTGTGTTCTTTTTACAACTTGGGTCAGCCAACTAAATTACCTCCCCACCTCCCATGAAATAAAATTGTAAAATGTAATACAATTTGGACTTTGTTATACATTCAGAATTAAAAAAGAGTCCAAGTGCTTTTATCATTGTTACAGCGTTTATACATTTTTGTAATTGTTCACTCTGTGTTCCATTGGATGGTGCCAGCACTAGCAGCAGAGATCTTGATGTCCAGATGTTTCTATCCATTTAGCACTGGGGAAACCAATGGAAAAGAAAACTCCTAGGTGTCGCAAAATGAGTTGGTTTAAAAGGCAGGGCACACTCAGAGAAATACTTCTTGCCAATGTGATTAAAACTGTTATTACACAATCTTGCAAATTCAATTAAAAATAAAATGTTTACATAAACTTTTATTTTTCTTCCTTGTTTGGAGCAGATTTGTCTTCATATGTAAACTCTAAAAATATATCTTAAAAAGTCAACATTTATTGTTAAGTCTTACTTGAGCTGTACCAGGTAGCTTAGACCTTGATTTTGATAAGTTCTGCTGTGATCTTTGCAGTGAGGAAGACTCTGGGATAGGCTTTGTTAATGTGGCTGCAAGATATATTTATAGTAAAATCATTATTAAATGACAATATTTAATGTTTTTACACACACCTGCATCCCCTACATAGCCAGCTATATAGGAAATAGGCCACATTGCTCAAGCAATCTGATTGAGTCAGATATCCCTAACTCCATTCTCCCGTCCTTGGTCCTACCTGAAATTATCACAGGCAATCCTTGCCATTTTCTTTTAAAAATATATTTATGGTTTAATGCTGAACTGAGAATAAGGATGTGCTCGGTTTCTTCTTGTTTACTGCTGGGTGAGAAGACATAAATTCACAAAAGAACTGAACAGAACTGAATGTGCGGTGTGGTGACATTGTGTTAGAATGTAGTATTGCAAGCTAACTCTGCCTATGGTCAACAATTCAATCCTGACTGGTTTAAGTCAACTCAGCCTTCTATCTTTCTGAGGTTGGGAAAATGAGAACCCAGACTGTTTGGGGCAATATGTTGACATCTGTAAATCACTCTGTACTGTACTGTACTGTAAAGCACCATGGAGTGGTATATAAGTCTATGTGTTGTTATAAATATAACTTCATTAATTCATTCAATTTCTATAACTGTGCAACTCAACCAAGTGATTCTAGATGACTTACATGGCCAATATTTATTATTTATTTATACATTTATTATCTATTAGATTTATTTGCCATCCATCTCACCTCAAGGCCTGAATTTAATAGACAGGGCCATTTTTAAAATCTTAGTCTGCAATGTGTGCAACTTCCATATACCTATTATTTTAATGATCCAGCAACTTGCATGGCCTTTTTAAAATAACAAGTATTTTAAAATAGTACTTCTTAAAGGCCTGTTGGATAAGTAGCTTAAGGTTCCTTTGTAAATCTCTAAGAACTAGCTTGAAGCCTCATCCATTCTTTTGCTTTATACATTTGCAACTTTTGAGTTTATTTATGTGAAAGATTTTAAGTAATTGTGAAATCAAAGGTGGATTTGAATTTTGACCAATTGTTACAGAAGATAGGAATCAGAAAGAAAGACAGTTGTAACAATATCACAGGTAGGGACTGAGTATTTATTATCATATTTTTAGTTACAATGGAATATCTTCTTATGTGTTTGGAATATTTTCATTTAATTTTCTTTTGGAGGGCGTTTGGAGTAAGATAAAATTATTTTTAAAAAATTGTAGTCCAAACTTTTATAATAATGTTCAACTTAAAATATTTGAACCAAATGTTTTACATGGTATGACTATTCATTTTTCTATCACTATATTATCATAACTTTATAATACAAATATGTTAGCATTATTGAACAACATTTTGAGACACTCCTCATTCAAATATTCTAATCTGTACTGTTGACTTGGTTCAAACCTCACCTCAATCCAATTTACTAGATAGCTTTATAGAAGCAAATAAAGATAGCTTTATAGTAGCTGAATATAGGCAATAGACAGGCAATCTAATCATAAGGGCCAAATGATTATTACCAGGAGATTTGATGTGACGCTATGATGGTCAGTGGCAGTCAATGACATATAAAATAATAAAAGAAAATCCTCATGATACCCATTGTATTATAGTACATTAATTTAATCTTTCAATTTTCTTTTATACAAATTATATTATCATCTTTATAATTTCTCCTATATTGGGCCAAATAATACATTTCAGTTCTTCACTCCAAATTAATATTTTGAGAAAAACCATAACTTACATGCTATTTCAGGCAAGGATGAAGGCAAAGATTTTTGTAAACCTTGAGAAGACATAGAAAATATCTGGCTGTTGAGAACCACTGTGTCTAATTCAAGTGATTTAAAATGCTGTTGAGGATTCAAATCTGGGACATTGTCCTTGAAAATAAAGCAAAAGTATTTATCATGCAAAGTACAAATGTAGACAGAAAAATCTTGAAAGAGTGTACAAGGGAAGAAAATATTAGCCACGAACTCTTTTGAACACAACACTTCTGTAGCATTTCAGAAGTGCATATAGAGCTCCAGATATCCTGTGAACAAGAATCACCCTAGAATCTATCCTCCCTTTGCATTCCAAGCATTCCAACATGCTTCTTCAAAATGAAAAGTTGATACACAACAGGTATGTATCAAAATACACATAGGTCACTGCAAGTTACAGTAGACATGCCTCAAGTGGTTGGCAAACCCATGATGAAAGAACTACATGAATTTCAGAAAAGCATTTTTGCACTTTTCAGGAATAAAAATATAATATTGAAAACGTAGATTCCTAGACAGACCAATTAAGGAAGGGTCTCTTTGCTTTAAAGCATTTCCTACCCAAAACATGGAGTAAGTTTAGAGTTAAGATTTTGTCACATCCACCAACCTTCTTCTCCACTTCCTTCCCACTGTCTTCCACAACAGTACCCCCACCTGTATATTAACTAAATTATGTGGCACTCTAACTGCAAACATAATTCAAAACATAACTTCATTCATTGCTCTGAGTTTTCTCTAAATAAGGTAATACAGGAAAGAAAAGTTGTTCCTGGGTATTTAACTCAATTAGTTGTTGTCAAGCATCAGCAGAGGCATTTATCTCAATTTGGAGGTCATGAGCTCGTGCTGTCAGAAGATGTTTCCCCAATCATGTGGCCAGCATGATGTTGTGAAGCACTGTTTCCTCCCCACCAAAGTGGTACCTATTTATCTATACACATTTACATGCTTTCTAATTGCTAGATGGACAGGAGCTAGGCAAAAACAGGTACTCACCCCATCATTCAAAGACTTTCCAGCCAACAAGCTTAGCATCTTAATCATTGATTCATTACACCACTCAATATAATACAAAAGCTATCTAAAATTTGAGAGTTAAAATCAAAAACATTGGAGAAAAGATGTGTGTGTGTGTGTGTGTGTGTGTGTGTGTGTGTGTGTGTAAATTCAGATTAATTCAGTCAAAACTTTATAACCATTGATGAAAAAAAGGAAAAGTATAGGCATTCTGTTATACCTTTAATACTGAAGAGATGATATCTGTAGGTACATCTTCTAAAATCAGATTTTGCTGCCTTTCCACTCGAACATCTGCATAACTGATTGAACATTATAATTTTCCATGGAGAATTATATCCATTCTATCATTTTCAACTCTAATGCATGTAATTAATTATTTACTACATCAAACCTGAATGTATTATGCAATTAAAATATGAAGTTTATCTAATTCAAACATGTATAATGGATTATATTTTATATCTACAATACATTTATCCATGTATGTAAAATAAAAATAAAATACTGTCTCTTAATCATAGCATGTACCTTCATAGAACTAGGCTTCAGACAAAGAACATGGCTTTGGACACCATCACTGGTTCTTTAGATGTATAAGTACAAGTTTCATAAGTACATAACTAATACATAAAATTTGATGGCACGGGTTGCTTTCTGCTGTCACTGGCCATATTTCTACCGCAGGCTGCTCCAAAATGTATTATATATCTACCAAGCTGCTCTACTTTCGTAACAGTCAGTATACAGTAAGATTTAACTTTGAGATTTTCTTTGGAATCCAATTAGCATGCCACTATCCTCAGTTCATAATAAACATTAGAATTCCTATTTTTATTCCCTATTTTGAGCCAAACCAGATGTTATTTCCAGTGTCACACCACACTCAATGCAATCAACAAGATTATCCTCATCTAGTTATCTTATCAGGACACTGAAAAGACACAATTTGTTAGATTCCTAATCGTCATTTTTCTGCCTATTTTCAGAACTTTCTAAAGTATTTCATCGATTTAAGAAGTACTCACTGTACCACTTTTAACTCTTTCATTTCTACCACTATCATAGAAACCAAATGTCTTATTAAAGTTATTTACAATATACTTTACAATTATTAAGTAAAGCAATATAAATATTATAATGAATAACTTTAATATTAAAGTTAATTATTAAGTTTATTTACAATTCCTGAAAGTTCAAAGTATTGATTGCAGTTTTCCATATCATTTAGAGCAGGGATATGAAACTGGTGGCCTGATGACTCACAGGCCACGCCCATCCCAGCTCTGCGAATGAGAAAAACATTGGAAAATGTCATGTGACAGCAATATGACGTGGCGAGTTTGACACCCATGATTTAGAGAGAGAGAGCCATTATTGTATATTGAACAGCTCTTAAGCTAGATCTTCAATCTCTTCTGGTAAAATAAGGTCTCTCCTGATAGCACATTAATTGATATTCCATACCTCAGTACTGTATGAGTGCACACAATGAATTCCGGTTTTGAGTTCCATTGGTGGTAGGTGATATAGTAATGCGTTTGTAGCCAGATCCATTGCTGTCCTTTGGTCAGAAATCGATAGCAGCAAGATTTCCCTTTGCCAAATTGCATCACTATTTGTGGATAGAAAGAAAATTTCAAAAACATTTCAAATATGTTAGTTAAAAATTATTCTGGGAGATTTATGAATTTGCCAGCACTTTCAAATTTCCCTAAGGATACAACAGTCTCTTGCTAAAAGTGAAATAATGCATAATATCTAAAAATTTAAAGTACATGAATTCATTTGATCACATGAAATTCATAACTATGTGCCATAGAAAATATTATATGGATTTTCAAACTGATATGAACATTTTAAGTATGATGTGCTTATGGATTTCTATCTCCAGCATATGCCTCTATTGAATAAGAATCCTATATAACATATACTATAATTTAACTGCATTATTAGTGTGCAAAATGTGCAAACAATTTCTTCAGTTGTACTCTTTGAGATTAGCTGAGTTTTATTGCTACATTGTAATTTTATTATTTGTTATTATTGTACTATTATTTTATATTTCCTTTTGATTTGATAATGTAGCAGCAGTAAAATGAAAACTGCTTGTATGCTGATGTCTGTGATTTATTAACTGAGAAGGAATTGGGCCTGGAGTTTCCTTTCTAACAGAGAATGAAATACAAATCTGATCTATCAAATTGAAAGATTTTAAACTGGTAGTATAGACCAATTGGCTTAAGCCTGACTTATAAATTTAGGATTAAAATTACAAGGAATGAACCACATTCATTTTTATAAATTAGCTTTTCCACATTTGAGGTTTTGTTAATTAGTAATTGCTAAGTGCTATGTCTGTACTATTTTATGCCTATCACTTCAGAGATTTAATAAAACGAAGAATAAAGCCAAAATTAACTCACTTTATCTCAATAACTTGTCTTAAATACCGTAATTATTTTTTCAACAAATTCCTTCAAGTCTAAATTACAGATATTTAGTATTTGTATAATTTTGTAAATGTTCTGTAAAGTTTCATAGAATACAGGCTTACACTGATATCAGCTCACCACCTGATTTTCATTTTTAAAATAACACAGACAGTGCCTCCTTGGATTCTCATGCTCAGAGGAATGCAATACTCACAGTGTTCATGACATCTTGCCAAGAGCTGTAGGTCATCTATATGATAGTAATCATAGCCAGAGGTTCCCAGCACTTCAAAAGGCAAATATCCTATAATTGGTGGGGCTCTGTATTAAGAGAAATAATTTTGTTTGAGTGTTACAAACATGAAGAAGAGTATTTGAGTTCTATGGTCCAACAGAGAAAATTTCAATAGAAACATATAGAAACACAACTGACACAAAGGGACAGGTATGTTACTGCTATATACTACCAGAAAACAGGAAGAATATATACAAATATCTTGCACAAATCTTACCAAATCTTTTTTAAGTATTGATATAAGGAAACAAAGCAGAGGAATTAAAAGCAAAAATCAGTTGAAAAAAGTTAAGAAATTTGTGACTGGGAGAAATACAAGCTACAAGACTGATCTCAAACAAAAACAATTAAATTCCAGGTTGAATTTTAAAAAGAAAAATACAATAGTAAGAAAAAAGATAATGTAAATAGTTTTAGGCAACACTACTGAAATACATTACGGAAATATTACTAGAATCTGGCAGCCATGTCTTAAAGTCTTTTAAAGGAAGATCCTTTCTAATTAAGGGATTTCTATGTCTATAAAATTTGATATCACAAATTCAAAGTCAATGAGATATGTGGTAGGAGTTTTTTGGGTTGTGGTTATTGATTTAACAACCAAATATTAAGTATGTAGGTAACAATCTCATATAGAATTTTTAGACAACCATATTCTAAAGGACAGACATAACTCATTAGAAACAGGATACATATAACTTAATAATAGTTCCATTATTAAATCTATGCAATATTTATCTACCTGGATCAAAATTAAAGTGGGGGCTTATTTTTTTACAATCTGACTTCCTCTGGCAAATATTTGCTTCATTTTCTGCCTACCCAGTTGGCAACCTTATAAATGTTCAAAATAAATGAAAGAATAAAATTTTGGGACGGTGCCCAATTTTAAAGAGCAGCCTTTGAAAGATAGGCTACTTATATGAGTAAGCTTAATTGGCAAATACTTGGTCTGGTGTTTCTCCTAATTACGTTACCTTGGAAAATTCAATTCAATGTGATTTATTTATTTAAGAAAATATGCCCTTACGAATACAGCATTGCATTATTTTTAATTTTTTCTTGATTCTAGTTTTTGCATAAACTTTAGGAATACAATATATATCTATATTCTGTATATTGTCTTACTAAAAGTCCAATGCAACTTTCTGATCACAGAAAAAGAAGTGCAAGATCTATTACACAGACAAATGCCAGGAAAAGCACCAGGACCAGACAAGATAACTCCTTCTTGCTTAAAAGTCTATGATGACCAATTGGCCCCCATCTTCATCCAAATCTTCAATAAATCACTGGAGATGTGCTATGTTCCTTCCTGCTTCAAACGCTCTACTATCATCCCAGTGCCAAAGAAGCCCTCCATCAAGGAACTGAATGACAACAGACCAGTTGCTCTAACATCTGTAGTTATGAAAATCTTGGAAAGGCTTGTGCTGTCCCACCTGAAAACCATCACGGATCCACTGTTAGATCCCATGCAGTTTGCATACCGAGCAAATAGATGGACAGATGATGCTGTTAACATGTCTCTGCATTACATCCTACAGCACCTTGAATCTCCAAATACCTACGCAAGGGTCCTCTTTGTAGACTTCAGTTCAGCATTCAATACCATCATTCCAGACACTCTTCTAAGTAAATTAAACCAATTAGTGGTACCTGAACACATTTGTAAGTGGATGATAAGCTTCCTAACAGACAGGAAGCAGCAGGTGAAGCTAGGCAGAATCACATCCAATACCTGTACAATCAGCACAAGGGGCTTCCAAGGCTGTGTGCTTTCTCCACTTCTCTTCTCCCTATATACCAATGACTGCATCTCAAATGATCCATCTGTTACAATATTGAGGTATGCTGATGACACAACAGTGATTGGTCTCATTCAAGACAACGAATACTATAATAACTACAATACTAGACAACACAGTATCAACAGTAGAGACCTTCAAATTTCTAGGTTCTACTATATCACATGACCTAAAATGGACACCTAACATCAAAAACATCATCAAAAAAGCACAACAAAGATGTTCTTTCTGTGCCAACTCAGAAAGCTCAAACTGCCCAAGGAGATGCTGATCCAGTTCTACAGAGGAATGATTGGGTCTGTCATCTGCACCTCTATAACTGCCTGGTTTAGTTCTGCAACTCAACAGGACAGACACAGACATCAGAAGATAATCAGGACAGCATAAAAAACAATTACTACCAACCTGTCTTCAACTGAGGACCTGTATACTGCAAGAGTCAAAAAGAGGGGAAAATATTTACAGACCCCTCACATCCTGGACACAAACTGTTTCAACTCCTTCCCTCGAAATGACACTATAGAGCACTACACAGCAGAACAACTAGACACAAGGACAATTTTTTTCCTGAAAGCCATCACTGTGCTAAACAAATAATTCCCTCAATACTGTTCAACTACTACAAAGTCAGCACTACTATTACTGTTAACCTTCTCATCACTCCTTATCATCCATCCCCACCCACTTGTGATTGTAGGACAGTAACTTTGTCGCTTGTATCCTTACAATTTATATTGACTGTTTCCTAGTATGATTTGATTGCTGATTGTACCCTATGACTATCATTAAGTGTTGTACATTATGATTCTTGATTCTTAATGAATGTATCTTTTCTTTTACGGATACTGAGAGTACTTACACCAAGACAAATTCCTTGTGTGTCCAATCACACTTGACCAATAAAGTATTCTATTCTATTGATTTATTTTCTATTTTCTTACAATATATATTCCACTTATATCAACACATACAAATAGCTAATTCAATACACATCATATACTTACAAAAAATACAAAAATTAATTAATGTTGACTAACAAAAGTTTTATTTAGTGATGATTTTAATAATGTATGCCATTATACAATTATTTATAGAACAAACAAAGCACTGTTTTATAAAGCTTAATTCATGTCAACAACAATAATCTGGGGAAGAGGGCACTGTTTATACTTACCGGTGATCCAGAAATAAAAATTTCCATTCCAAACTGTGTCTTGAAGTGAATTCCTCTAAAGATTCTTCAACTATGCACATTTCCTATATTAGAATTAAATTCCAGTAAGTGGTTACTCTATATGGTTTATTAGTTTTAATTGATGAAATATATTTTTATTTGGGAAGAGTATTCTGATGCTTTATGGTTTTTGAAAAGAAGACTAAATGTTATGGGTCATTATTATATGTTAGATATTGCTGGCAATAAAGACTCAAAAAGAACAAAAGAAGAGGAAATTCCATTGTGAAGTGGAAAGTATTCTAGGTTTGCATATTGTTTACAACATGCCAGATATGCTTAACAGAAGCACTTACATCCCCTTCCCCAACAACTTAACAGACACTGTACATAAGAAGATAAGTGCTGACACAGTCCTTTTTCTTTTATGGAATACAACTGAACTCAGCTAAAATTAAAAGAGTTGTCTGAATGCATGAAAAATGTCTTACTGTACATTACGACCAAATAAAAAATATTATCCAATAGGAGTCTTATTCCTTAATAATTAGATCCTGTGCTTTGGCCTAATTAATGTTTTGCATTAAAAAAAACTAACACATTTTTTTTGCAGACTTGATCATAGTCAAAACTAATTTCTGTTTTTGCCTGTACGTGCAAAAAAAATATTGGACAAAATACTTAATTAGTTGCAGTGACATATATAAGAAGAAACTAATCTCCAAGAGAAAAATCCAAACAATGTTCACAATTTGATTGGAAATCGTATCTGCAGATAATAACTTGATTTATTTTAACACTTTCCATATTTATACGTATTTCCATTCAGGAGTATATATATCAGCCTTCCCTGATTAGGTTTTCTGTAGGGAGGCTGGTACTACAACTTCTAGAATCCCTAGCCAGTAACATTAACATAATTTTCAAAATGTTGGCACATCTTTCAAGCTGCTTTAATGAAAGTAAGATGTGCTGAGCTAATTCTCTCATTTAAAATTCTCTGGAGTATTTCTTCTCAATCATTTCCAAGGCATGCACAATCCTAGATATCAGTAGGACCACTATTATTGGTAAGAGTCTAAGACAGACTTGCCTTTAAGAACTGAGGGGTGGCCAGCCGAACAGTAGCAACAAAGCAGATTTGTTTTCCTTGTGGTGTTCCATAACCCCTAGGAACAGCATCTTCAGAGTTGTGACAGCCAGACAGAGGCACTGGATAAGAAAATTAGAATCCAAAGAGTCATGCCTTTCTGGCAAATTTGTTTCAGCTAACTCTTTTATACATATGAAGTGTACTAATATGGGAAATCCCACATCGTTATATCTGAATATACTTTTTCTGGCTGAATGTACTTTTCTGGAAATCTAGGCCATGTGGTAAGGTAGTAAATGCCCCATGTCTTCTAATGTGGACAGGAAAGGTGAGATTCAGATGTGAAAATAAGTCAGCAGAGTCAGAATAATAGTGTAATTGGGAAGGGGCTTATTTGCTATTCCAAACACTATGAAATGAGCCTGTTTGGGTCATTTCCAAACTCCCTGTTTTGATTGGGAGGTGTCATTTATTTCATATGTAATCCATAAAGTTCAGCATTCACTAACTTACCAATGATAAAGTTTTATTTCAATTTGCAACACATTTTAAGTTTTGAGGACTAACTGGAATGTTTCAGGAGATATGTAACTCAAAAATGCCTATGTCTTGCCTTTTAATATATTCTCTAGGAAGGACATATTTATAGACTTCTATCACGATGAGTAATTAGTCATAAACAAGAGAGCTATATTATCATCAGTGCATACTTGGATAGCAACATCATCATAGTTCTTGTCCAAGATATTTTGAAATGTCCAAGCACAGCTTTTAAAATGAGCAAGCCATTCTCTTACCAATTTAAAATTAGTAAGCCACTATTTTATCAATTAATACTAATACAACATAATTAGATAAAGATTATAATTTTTGTGTAAAGAATAAACAAAAATCAATAAAAATGTCAATAAATCAACTTATTGGTGCCAATTACATTGATATTTTTAACATCTTAAAGATAAAATTTCTCTCAAGTTGAACTTGACTTCTGATATTCAGTATACTGACACGTACATCTTGTTTTCTCAAGAACAGTACAGAAGTGTTTGCCTTATTCTGGGATGTTTCTTTAACTTGCCAATCTTGCTACCACCCTGATATTACTGATTTCCAGTCCTAGTATTGACCACCTATCCAACCTGGCTATCTGAAATCAGATACATGCTGTCACTACTATACCTTTGCTGCATTTTTAATAAATAAATGAATGGAAAATAAACAATAATTACATGAAAGCATTTTAACAAGAAGTATTATTATCTGAGGTCCTGTTACTTGGGGTTTTTCAATTACTGTATGTTTATTGAGCAATATAACATTGATGTCAAGAAAGGAGAAAAGTTGTAGCATGGAGAAATTTACTTTTCTCATAAAGTGGGAATGGAAGATAAAGATTTCTTATAAAAGGATGCCAGTAATTTTAAAATGGTTAATTGTGCATTCTAGATCAGAAGACAGAGAACACATGATTTCTGAGAAGAATGAAAGAAAAGAAAAAGTTCGTATAAAAGATAAATATGTTGGCTAGACTTTGCTGTGAATGCTTACTTTTATTGCTGTAGAAAAATGAGTTTTTACTGATCTGCTGATTAAATTATACAAATATGACAGATTCAAAAAACTGAACACAACAAAAGTGCTCCCCCAAACAAGATAAATTAATGTGTTATTATGAGGAATTGTTCATTTTTCCTGCATTTAAAATATTATGGCTAAAAGAATGTTAGATGTCTGAAGAAGATGAAAGAAATATGTCCTTAAGGAATGACATATGGACAGCATATAGAAAATACTGTTAGATGAAAGAAGATCATGTGGCCAATAGACTATCTGTTTTGATCTGAAGTGTGAGTTCCATTCATAACCATATGCATTTTGAATTAATTCCTATAAAGCTCAATATGTTTGCTTCCTTAGCAAAACTAGGAATTTCAGTCTGAACTATGAAATGCTTAATTGCATTTTACAAAATATTCCTTGTTGTGCCAGTAATGTTAATGCTGAGCTCTGAAACATTTTAAAATCCAAGCACTGAATGTCAGCAAGTCTTCTTTTTTTAAATACCTTTTAAGTATTTTTAAACATTTTAAAATAGTTTATTTTTAGAATTATATTTCACCATGAAAATGTGGTCATAATTTCTTCTTATAGAACTGAAAAGTTCTTACCATGATTGTAAGACAAAAAATTCCCTACAAATTTTATGTATTCATATGTTGGAAAATCCTTTGGATTCAGACTTCCTCGCAGAAGATGGCAGTAAAATTCTAAATCTTCATTGCCTGAAATTTACATAAAATACTACAAGACATTAGTAAAATAATCATTATTTGTTAATTATATAGTTTCTTGAGAGTTATATAATTACACAAAAGGAAAACCCCCAATGAATTCAGTGATGCACTGAATATCTCATATCTCAACGTTTTGATGAAGCTTTGCATGAATCTAGGTTGTTCAGAACTATAAATAGATATTTCTCATGCATATTTAAATCAAGGATTGAGATTAACATTTTCCCATTATTCAGTACCATTCTATGAAATAAATCACATAGACTTAAAGATAATGAAAAGCAATGGAATGTAAATTGCATTTCCCTTTTCTTGACAATGTCTTATTTTCAAAAGAAAAAAGATAAATTTTAAAATCTACACTTGTTATTGTGAAACCTTTATCTATTTCCTATATAACCTTTTTCTTATGTTTTGTTTAAAAAATCATTTGTACGAAAGAAACATAAATTTTGAGACTCTATCAACAGTCCTATTAAAGGAATTCAATATGTAATCATTTAGTATTTAATATTTAATTCAATATGTAATCATATAAAAGTATTTTAGTTATATGAACATGTCTAATTTCTGATGACAGTAATTTTTCTTCACTAAGACTACATACAATTAATTTAGCTGAGATCAATTCCATTTTAAGGTATAATAATTGTGTTAATTTGTACAGGTGAATGTTGCCCACAGATATCTTTAATTTGAAAATTAAAAATTGTACTCCTTCATCTATTGTCCTTTTTAACTATGCATTGATCACATAACTTAAAAAGTTATTGACAAACTTTTTTAATCACTCACATTTTAGATAATCTGATGAAATAGTATCCATTAGAAGCATGTGAGACGATAATATTTTATAAATATCTGAATGTTCTTGTTCAGGGAGGAATTTTAACAAATTTTGATCCATGACTTCAGACTGTAAAATGACAAAACTGTATTAAAATGAAAGATAGAAAATAGGCATCCCATTCTTTGCAATCATTTTGAAAGTATTAAAATTTTAATTTTTACATCAAATCTGCTTGTATGCCTATTATTTTATCCTATATATAGGCAGTATAATATGATTTCATGATCAAGATGATTGTCGCCCTAAATTTCAGGAACGATGAAACTGTTCTGAATCTGGTTAATATTGACAGCATACTTCCAAGTCCATCTCTTATTCTTGAATGAACAATAAGAACATTTGCCTGTATCCAATCTTCTCACATCTCACCTGTTTTCCAAAACTCCTTAACAACTCCAGAAAGCTTCATTATCACTCTGGGATATAATTCATCTGTGCCTGGAAACTTTGAAGTAGCATCTCCTTACTTATTCTGGGCTGTAAGTTCCTTCTTACTTTTACTTTTCCTGTATAGAAAAGTAATGGGAGAAGGCACAGCCAAGAGATAATTTATATAACTTATTTGACACATTGGCACACCAAGTCTTCCTTTGTTTTTCACTGAATCAAAGTCAAAGAAATTATGCTTTTGTTAGGTTGCCTCAGGATTTTTCTGTCATGTTGGACTTTAGCTTTCCTGAGACAAGCTTAACAAGTCTGGGCAACTCTACTGTATTTATCCTTGCCTTATTTTTTATTTTATACTCTTTTAAGTCTTATCTCTCGATTTCCTATGTAATCATATTGGTTTTCTGATTTCTCATCTACTTGAAATAGTCTGTGCCTTCAGTAATTTAATTGTCAGAATTTCTGATCTCAGCTTCTCTTCTTCGTCACATTTTTAACTCTTAGTATAGAATGTTTAGTTTTTCCAAATCTTTGCATACAAACCCTCAGCTGTCACATTCCTTTCTAACAACAGTTCCATAATGTTGCCTCTTTTCAAGGGCTTCCAAATGTGGGTTGCAAAATTCTACAACCACAAGAGGACAGCAAAGAGATTTAATCAGAATTACGACATTCTGATGATGCAAGTTCCATCTCTTTTACATGAATCATGACACCGCACATATAAAGAGCAAAATTTCTGTCCAAGATTTCATTTACCAGTTTTTCTTAAATTGGTTAAAGTAAATTTTATGATGGCATTTAGTAGTATTTATGGCTTTTTAAAGAGTCCCTTTGAGAGTGTTAGAGCAGGGTAAGTGCAGGGTAAAATACAAAATGAATGTATTTGAACCACTCACCGGCAAATGTCCAAGAAGAGGTGTGATACTATCAGAAACATACATGATGCTTCCATCAGTGGTGACTGCTATAACAAACCCATCCAGTGCCTATAGGGAAAAAGTATGTTCATTCTCTAAAAGGAGGTAGGAAAATGATGCTTATGTTGCTCTTGAGAGATGCAACCAAGGAGTTACAAAAGACTCTGAATATGGCATAGAAGTCTGACATGCGAATTCCAGAAACTATGAAGAAGCAGAGGTTTTTGGGCAGAGTTTATGAAATTATCAAAAATACATGCAAACTATATGTGGCCTGTACACAATTTATATCCAAACCTGAATTATAAACAGCCTACTCCTTCAAGTTAAAATGTTAGTGCTTTAGAGCATTTATTTATTCCTACTTGTTCCAAAAGGTTTATATAACATACAGGTATCCAATAAATAGCCAATATGGTCATGAATTATGAGTACATTGTGGCAGAAATTTCCTTCCCAGTTGCTATCATAACCCAAGGACTACATGTAGTTTACATTTTGTTTTCTCTTCTTGGCAATCATTTTATATAATTACTTGGCATGCATAGATAATGGCTTTTTAGTTATTTTTCTTTTACAGAGACCCATCAATAACTATATTATAGATTGAAATATCCATCTTATAGAATACCATCAGATTTCTTCAATTAAATATTCCAAAACTGGAAATATTCCAGATATGCTGATCAATTAATAAGCCACTGATAACTCTGGGAGTTGAAGTCAACATATCTGGAAGGGACAGCTTATTTAGAAAACCATTGATGTTCAAAGTTTTGTAAAAATTGCAGTTTTCACCTCCAACATCAGTTGAGTGAATTCTTCATTGCTGAGAAAAGAGGGCTTCCATTCCTGATGAATATCACAAAGTTCTGTCTGCACTGAAAATTCTAAACAAATTAAAATATCTTATTATAAATCTATTAATGACTAGGTCACAGTACAACTGCTATAAGATTTTTTTAAACAAGTTTATCTTGAGTCCTATAAGGGATCTACAAAGATAAGGATTTTTAGTTCAATTGCAGATTGATTAATTTGCAAAATGTATCTTCTCTTTAAAATGGCCCTTAGTTTCCACAATATATAAGTTTAACTTTTAACATACAAAGTCTTCTTTTTGCTTTACATGCCCTTAAAGGAGGAAATCACACAGAGTAATCTTTGTTCTCTTTCATAACCCTTTCATGCCTAAAGTTTGTTATAGTGACAAAAACTTTCTTAAATTCAATTCTGCATGAATTGAATATTAGCCCTGCAACACATGGGATAATATTTTAGGATATTGCTTTGCATTTCAATTATTTGATTTTGATTATTTGATCTTGATCCTGTTATAATTGTTGTGTACTGGGTATCTTTATACACATTAAATATACAACATAGGTAAGTACACGTATTTTAAAAGACACATGGAAAAGCTATATCTCCCAAAGAACTATATCTTCCAAAGAATGATCAATCTACCTCTCTTCTACCTTTCTCCTACCTATCTATCTATCTATCTACAGCTGTACCCAAAGAAAGTCAATATTTCCATTTATATATTATTTGTTTTTAAAAATATATTATCTCCTTTCATTTTTAAAGGATCCCTGCAATGTAATTACTGTAAATGTAAAATAATTATAATTAATAATTCATATTTTGGCTTTATATGAAAGCCATCTATTTCCAAGATGATGACTACACACAGCATGTTTTGCATTTATCAGATTCCCTACACATCCTGATATTTTCATTAATTAAGTATAATTAGTTTAACTAACTGGGAGATTATTATGTGGGGCTATAAACTTCCACTCCCACTGTCACTGCTATTTTCATTAATGTTTCTGGCCTTCACCAAGTGCCAAAGGTATTTTCAGAATCTTTTTTAAAAACATTATGTACATTATGAGTGCATTTTGCCTGCTCTTTCCTTTGTGTGCAAATGTTGCTTTGTTCTGCTTATTTGAGAAATAGTGGTATAAATTTTCAGTTGATGTTAAGGATCTACAATTAATTTATATCCGCTCAAAAAAGTCTAATAAATAGAATCAGACTGTAGATAACTTTGTTCTAGACATACATAAAACAGCATATTATTATTGCTAAAAGTTTTGATTTATAAGCAAAGGTACACAAGAGTAGAAACTTTTCCTATGTTTGTACTGTGTTTATAAGCACATAACACATAAAATAACCAACTATTACTACTACAGTATGTGTGTTGAGATGGCATGCTGATTACATGTACAAATAATTGTCAAGTTACAACCATTTCATTTAACAATTGTTTGACAGCGCTAAAAATGTGACTTACAACTGCTCCTTGCACTCATTATGCTGTTATACCCTTGAGGGTCTTGTGATCAAAATTTGGTATTTGGTAACTAACCTACATGTAGCATCACATGACTGCCATTTGCCCACTTCCCAGAAGGTCTTCTGACAAGCAAAGTCAATACAGAAACTGGATTTAACAACCTTGAGGTCCATTTAATGACCATGGCAAAAAGGTAGTAAAATTGGGTGTGATTTATAATGGCATCATTTAGCAACAGATGTTGCGGTGAAAGTTATAGTTGTAAGTTGAGGAATATTTAAATGTGGAATGATGTCACCAAGTTGCCTTATAGAATTGGAAGTTCGAGGGAAAAATAGTGAATTCAAAAGAGTGTTTGATGTTGTGGACTTCCAATTTCAAATCTATCTTTCCAAAATGTCTTCTAGGAAATAATGGTTCTGTTATTTTCAGTAACAATTAAGGCAGTCATTTCATGAGACTAGCCATGACAAAATTACCACATCCATATCTGTTTAAATTCTTAATTTCTGGCAAACTGACTAAACTGGAGCTTATTAAAATGTGTTTCTTAAACAATTTAAATAATAGAACTATTATAAAATGTTTAAAATTTGACCCATCTTAAGTTTTAGATACCCTGATGTTAACCAAGTGTTTCAAAGCAGAGCAGTTAGAAACTGAAAGATCCCAAAATGATTTCAAAGGAAAATTGTTGCTTTCAGCTAAATAACAACCTGATGAAATAAATGCTTTGCATTTTACTTAATTACAAAGCAATGAATATTAAGACAACTCAATGGTGTAATTGTTAATTTTAAAGATAACACAAGAATTACCATTATGTTGCTGGAGAAAGCCAATGACTTTTTCAAGAACTGTAGTTTTGTCCATTTTACATGTATTTCCTGGAAGCATTGAGCTGAGCTCCTTAATAAGAACATTGAACTGGTCACGTCTCTTCTTTTCAGACTTATTACGTGAAGCCCTATGAACAGAATGAAATTGTCAGTAGACACACGACATGAAATCACTCATGTTTATTTACTACTGCAACCTGTTCTTAAGAAAATTAATACTTTACATTAGAATGAAACAAACTAAAAGACAACAAAGAGTTAAGAGAATAAAATTGTTTTGGCTATAAGTTTACCCTAGTGTTGTAAATTCAAATTCCTAAAACTAATATATATGAAGGAAAGAATCCCACATTTCTCACATTCCTATGTTCAAGGTAAAAATGCAAAAAAGAATGGCACAAAACAAAACAATTTAGGGCAATTCTACTACTTTTAGTATTACCAGGTTTCTTCTCTTTTTGCTGTTTTTCTTCTAAAATAAAAAAAACTATGTTAAACTTATAAATATATTTCCGAAAAAAACTGGCTATTTACCTCTTTGCCCTGTCTTTCTCATCCTCATCCATCAGATTGTCTGAACAGCGTTTTCTGTTGATAGAATTAAAAAATAATTTTAATATGTAATTTCATTAGATTTCTTTTATACTTATGTTTCAAACAAAATCAATGTGCCACAACTTAATTCATTGTTGCACTATATTTAAGTCAGTAGCTCTAGGAATCATCAATCAGTACTCTGGCTTTCTTATTTCAGTCACATTACAACCTTTTCTGAACAATAATTTCCATCCATCCATCCATGGTTATGGAAGGATGATCCAGAAATATCTTGATGCACATAGAATGCAACTTTTTCCCAAAATACCAATACAAAAGCTACTTGCAAAATAGCATTACAGAAGTGACAACATGCAGTATGAGACCTGGGGGAGGAATCAGCTCCTGCACATTCAACATAAGATGCAAGTCCCTATAATGTTTATGGCCACATTTTGGAAGTGATTTGCCATTGTCTTCTTCCTACAAATCAGAGAGTAACTGGTCTTAAATTACGCATTTAGCTTCAAGTTTAAGTTGAGACCAGAATTCATGCTCTTCCATTTTCCATCCCAGTGCCCTCAATCTCAACACCAAACTGGGTCTCCTACACAATTAAGACACCACAGAAAACATTAACATGAGTATAACTGTTTATTGGGATACTATGTCATTTTCAAATAGATGCAAACAAGCAAATACATAAGATCTTACAATATCTAATAATTAACAATTTAGATATTCATATATGGAAATTGGGGATTTGTCAACAATGAAAAAAAAACCCAAAGCAATCATTCATAAAGCCCATGTCACACTGGCCAACGGATGCAAAAAGGACACAGAGGACGAGCAAAATGTTCCATCCGTTGTTATCCGCTCTCAAAAGGGGCAAAAATTTGCATAACTGGAGCGGATAAAAAGGACGCGGGGAGGACGCAGTGCGGATGCAAAGCGGATGCGGAACGGAAGCCCAGCGGATGGAACCGGATGGGAGCGGATGGCGCAACCGCAGGGCTTCCGGGGGGCCTCAGCGAAGCGGACACGGAATGGATTCAGCGGATGCAGAGCAGACGCCAAACGGATGAAGCGGATGCACAGTGGAAGCCTAGTGGACGCCTGGCGTTAATTGCGCATGCGGGGAGGATGCATTGCGTCAGCCCCGTGGATATAACGGAAGCAGCTCGGAAGCAGGTCGCCATTCAGAGGAAAGACCTGCTGCCGGAAGGATTGGCTGCCTTGCCTGCCCTGCCTGCCAGCCTTGCTGCCAGCCTTGCTGCCAGCCTTGCTGCCAGCCTTGCTGCCACCCTCCCTGCCAGCCAGCAACCCCACAACCATGCTGAAGCACAGCAAGCCTCAGCCATCTGCTGCCAGCCCTTGCAAGAGGGACAGGGCTACCATCCCACCCCCTGGCCCTCACTCTGGTTCTGCTGGGGCTTCTGCAGCACGGGCTCGCTCTTCTGGGGCTGGGGCTTCTGCTGCTTCTGCTTTTGGAGGAGCTGACGACAAGCGCTTCAGCACCAGCCACCTCCACAGCACCTGCACCCTTCACCTCTGAGACTGAGCGACCAAGAGGAGTGCCAGAGACTCATTTTTGTCTTATAGCTTTTTGTTAATAAAGTCTATTTTTGATTCACACACTTACTTCATTTCTTTTTTTTAATAAAGTCTTGCTGGAAACTTTTATAAATGGTTTAAGCCTTTGCTTGCTTGTGGGATGGGTTAAGATAGCTGTGGGATGGGCAGGGATACCTGTGGGATGGGCAGGGATACCTTTGGGATGGGTAAAAGCTGTGGGATAGATAAACCTCCAGTGCAAGCATAGTGGGACTCTATGGTCCACCCTCCTAGGTGCCACACCTATGGCCCTTTATTATCAATAACAATGTAATCGTTGATCGACACATTTCAACATAAACACAACCCTTTACTAAACGCCCTGTTCATTGTAGCCCAACCAAATATACATGGCCCAATCTCATCCGTGTGATGAGACAGGCTGAAGGAAGCATCCATTAAGCATATATCATCCTGTCTTGCCACCCCACTGCTCCAGCTGGCGAGTTGCACCAGTGTCTCAGGAGGTTGCGCTACTTCTTCGCCTCACATGAGGCTCTGTTGGGGCCTTGCACATCCTCAGTGTCGATCAGGTTTTGCCCTTGCCTCCATTCCCCAGGCTCCATGTCCCCATTGCCTTGTTGACGGTCCTCAAGCCTGTTCTGCAAGACTGGGTAGCGGGTGCGCATGAGATTGTGCAGGATGCAGCAAGCTTCCACGATCCTCCTCATGGTCTCTGGGTTATGCTGCATGGTGGTGAGAAGTACCTGGAACCTGTTGGCCAGGATGCCAAAGGCGTTCTCCACCACCCGTCTTGCCCTGAACAGTCTGTAGTTGAAGATCCTCTCTTCACGGGTGAGGTATCTTGAAGTGTAGGGCTTCATTAGGTAGGTTGTGAGGGAGAAGGCGTCATCCCCCACGATGAAGTAGGGCACATCTTGCGTGTCGTTGGGCAGCGGGTCTGGATCTGGGAAGCGCACCATGAGGTTGCTTTCCAGCCCCTCCTTGAGGTGACTGGCATTGTATACCTGGGCATCTGAAGATGAGCCATTGCCTGAAGCATCGATGTACATGAACTTGTAGTCAGCATTGACCATGGCGAAGAGGATGATGCTGAAGAAGCCCTTGTAGTTGTGATAAGTGGACCCCGACTTGGCTGGCGTTTTGCAGGCCACGTGCTTGCCATCTATGGCTCCAACGGTGTGGGGGAAGTTCCACTTCTGATACCACTGCTCTGCAACTTTCTTCCATCCTTCTTCAGTGGAGGGGCACTGGAGGAGCTCCTCCTTGTATTCTTCGATGATGGCCTGCACCACTTCTCTGACAACAAAGCTGATGGCGCTGGGTGGCACCCTCCAGCCGTACTGCATGCTCCTGTAGGTGGTCCCTGAGGCCAGGTGGCGCAGAGTGAGTGCCACCTTGAGCCCAGGCTCCAGGGTGGGCGGGAAGTTGGTGTTTGTCTTGGTCAACCTGGGTGTCAGCCGCTGCACAACTTCGTCAAACATGGCTGGAGGCATCCTCATGAAGTTCTGGAACGCCTGAGTGTCTTCGCTCCTGAGCTCCACCATCAGCTTGTTGTACAGTCTGTCCTCTGCTCTTCTGGCGAACCATCTTTGGACCCAGACTTTTTTTGGGTGGCTCCTTTTCTTCCCGTAGTAGAGTTCACAGAGCCTGTAGATGGTTTCGCACTGTTGCAGAAGGATGGTGGCTGCCGGAAGGACTTTGTCACAATCCACGGTGGACATGACTGGATGCTGTGGAAGAGGAAGAGTCAGATGAAGGCTGCAGAGGTCTGCACAGCTACGCTGCTGGTCTGAAAGTGAGGTGCAGATGAGTTGCTCCCCCTTTTTATGGGCAGTATAGGTGTCCCTTTGCATCCTCTAGGCATCCTCTAGGCATCCTCTAGACATCCTTAATATCCGAGATAGGTCCCCTCTGCGAACGTTTTTTCCGCTTTAAATGCTTTGTTTCCACTAGGCATCCGTTCTGCATCCGTTCCGCATCTGTTCCGCTTCCTCCCTGCGTCCGGGCGGATGCGAGTTGCGCGGATGCGCAGCAGATGCCTAGCGGATATAGCGGATGCATAACGGATGCGTAGCGGATGCGTAGCGGATGCAGAACGGACAAACTGGATACATTTTCCGCACAAAAGTTTTAGGCAGCCCAAAACTTTTGGAGCGGATGAAACGTCCATAAATGGATGCTGGACGGATAGAGAGGAAGCCAAACGGAGGCAGTGAGTACATCGTGTTTTCGAACGGATGGCAAGGTTTTTTGTCCATTTTACATCCTCTTTGTATCCGTTGGTTCATTGTGACATGGGCTTAATGCCTCAAGTCAGCTTCAAAATTTTACTGGGCTCTTGGTTTCATCCAAGCTAAATACGCCAACAGAGATTCACAAAATTATTTCACTATTGCCATCCCAACAATCCAATATATATACCTATAGACAGTCCTCGACTTAAAAGTGACTAATGGCTGTTTTTCACACTTACAACTATTGCATCATCCCCATGGTAATGTGGTCAAAATCTGGATGATTGGCAACTGACTCATATTTACGGTTGCAGTGTCCTGGGATGATGTTTTTCGACCGTCTGACAAGTAAAGCCACTGGGAAGCCATGTTAAGGGAACCCTGTTAAATTCACTTAACAAGGAAGCCTGTTAAATTCACTTAACAGCTGTGTTACAACTTAACAATTTCAGTGATTCATTTAACAGATGTGGCAAGAAAGGCCTTAAAATGAAGCAAAATTAATTTAACAACTGTCTCTCTTAGCAACATGAATTTTGGGCTCAACTGCGGTCATAAATCAAGGACTACCTGTATTTGTAACAATACAAGCCAAATATAGTTTATATTTCTTTCTATCTAAGCTAGCATTAAATATATATCAACTTATTTCTGCATCATCTGTTATAATTAATTTCAGCCACATTTGTTTCTTAAGTGCTTGGTTTAACAACTTGTTTATCAGCCCTTGCCATGTAGTAGACTGCAATCCACATCGAACAAATGTTTCTATATTACTTCTTACATTCTCAAGACTTCGTGGGAATATGGCAAAGAAATATTACTTAACTAAACAAAAAAAACATGTTTATATTCCCCACTGAAACAGTTTAGGTACTAGTTTTTTAAATATTAAGTGGCAATTATTATTCTCTGAATATTAGCTAGTAGTATATAAAGCAATTTATAATGTAGTACTTTCACTATCAGTGATACCAATGTATGACCTGGACAAACAAACAGATATTTTGATAAAAATCCTGTTTGTTATCCTTTTGCCAATGGCATTGGGAACTCTTAGAAGAAAGGAGTAATTAACTAGCCTTTTGATTAAAATCAAGTGTAGTAAACTTCCAAATTTGGGTCTTTGTTATCTGGTTCAAATATTAGATCTCTAGTTCAGAAAAGACTTGCCTGTTTTATATTACTTTATATATGTTATTTTTTTTATTTCCAATTTTGTATAGCCTGCTGCTTTTCGCAAGGACAACTACTTCTGTAACTTTATTTTTAATAATACTGTATATATTTGTTAGTTATAGATGCAAAGATTCTATATTTTAAAATATTCTCTTACAAATAATTAAAATATAAATAAAGCTGTGAAGTCAGTTTTGTGGAAAATTGAATCGTTTTCCTATTTTCTACTGAAGCTTTTACCGAAAAACAATAGCAAATATTATAAATTAATATGAAGTGTACAGATGATATTTATCTGTACACCTCAAAGTATGCCTATCCCCATCTAGCAATGCCAAACAACCTTCTGAACACAAGAGAAAAAGTAGGTCAGTTGAGCAACACTGTTCTTCTGATGCAATTGTAATGGTTGTTTTGCAGTCCACTTCCTGAGTTCATTGCTGCAATGAAGAGACTATGAAGATTGTCTGAGATGATATAAAGGCTTTCATTAACACGAGGTACAGGTTTAGCTTTTACACTAACACAAAAACAAGAGTAGCAGCCCGTGAAAATGTTAAGAGATGGGTATAAAGCTTGATGAAAGCTCAGAATTTAAAGTATCTTGTATTCAGAAGGTAGATACATTTCATCTACCAAATTTCTCACTCATTATATTCATTTCCAAATAGCTATAGGAATATTTATGAATATATGGGAATATATATAATCTGTGATTTGAGATATCTGATAAACAAGCATACAAAGAACCAAGAACCTAATTTCACATTTTCCTCTTTAATTTTCATAAATTACAGGTAGTCTTCAAGTTATGACCACAGTTGGGACAAGACTTGTTGATCCGCAATGTGGTTATTCAGTTGCACCTCCTTTTTTTGCTGCAGTAATTTATTCTTATTTGAGACAGACAGTTTAGAAAAATGAAAAATAAATGAACAAACAAATAAATAAATATTTCACACCAAAGAACTTCCATGGAAAGTGTTTTTCACAAATACATTCCTTCAACATCTTTTCTGGCAGACATAGCCAGAGAAATAATGATTTAGAAACACTGACCCAAAGACACTGGGTCACTTAATAAAATACAATTGATCGAGTTAAACTGTTCTGTCCATCCAAAATCCAGACATCACAATTTGGTGGCAAGCAACATTAGTAAAAATCAATAAATCTAAAACTAAATTATCTTAAATGAAATCCAGTGTTCCCCTAAAAAAGGTTGGAAACAAACAAAAGAGATGTAATAAACACAGAAACTACAGCAATAGGATAGATACAATATATTACAATATGAGATCAGATAGAAATATTAAAATCAAAGCCAGCCATGAAGAAAATATTATACAGGTTAATCCACAACAGAATATTTGACAAGACATGCAATGTTAATTCTTCTGATAGATTTTGCATACCACATATGCTGTAACAATATGGTTTATCATTTCCAGGCATGATCTAATAGTTCAGAAATACATGTTTCCCACATAGCAATACGATGGTAACATCTAATTGACACTGAAAAGGTTAAATAGGGTCAGAGCAAATTATAACTTGAATAGGAAATAGCCATAAATCCCTGGGCTATAGATTAAACTGGGAATTTTAAAAAACATCATAGTAAAAGGTAATCAACAATCACCTCCAGATTGTAATCAGCAAGACTTCTTGATCTGCGTGTTTTTCTCTGGAATGAGAAAGAATAGACTTTGCTTTATTCCATAGAATATCTTTTCAGGTATGTGAAAAAAAACTTCAAAATGCTTCTCTAAGGATAAAGTGCTTTTAAACATATTTCTTAAATTATAAGAGTTTTATGAAGAGATACAGAAATGATAAAATGATAAAAATAAAATGATTAGACAGATTATAGATATAGACCAAACTACACAAGAATGCAAAGACTGTACAGTCTGAAAAAAGAAAAAGATTTGTTTTTGAACATTTTTATTTTTAAATTGGAGAGGATTACTTTCTGCACCATGGCAGCAAAATTTGGATTCTTTGCTCAATACTTAGGACAATGGTATACTGCTATTTCTACATTAAAAGAGGTACTAGAGGAATATTTCAAAACCTTACTGTAGTGAATCTCCTGAGTGCATAGAACTAAAATTTGGCATGCAATATATGTACTATAAATGGTATACCATCCCAGCTACTTTCATTCCACTTTGTCAAAAATGAATCAGCTGCAGGTCTAGAGATGTTCATAGGAGTGTCAACAATATAAAAAAAAAATGGCAAACATGCCCAAGTAAACAAAGCATTATTCCCTTATGACCAAAAAGGGATATGGCTTCAATCTTGTAGTGGACATGTCAGACCGGCTATGTTTGATAGCACTAACTGCTCCTTTGGATGTCCTAGACAGTTTTGTTTTTTTAAATTTTGTTCCATTATACCCTGTGGATAAATACTCTTATTTTCTTTGAACTCTGTTATCAAAGCAGTTCACTTTGAATTACTATGCCCTAAGATTTTAAAATGTGGTGGAGGAGATGTCAACATCTGAGATATATCAGAAGGTAATCTCTGTTTACAAGAATCTCTCATACTAGAAGATGAAGTCACATCAAGCCAGTCTTCTGCTGGGTCTTCAATTCAATTCCATATATACAACACAACACTTTTGCCTGATAAATCTGCCTCTTACAAATCTTGTACTAAAGGTGGACATGCTGGCTCACAGATATCCTCATTAATCCAACATATTTATCTACTCATATGACACCTTTCATACATTCAGGAAACATGACAGTCTTAAATCATATCAGCTCACCTTTATAAAATTCCTATGGCTGTTTTTAATGTTAAGTATCCTTCATACTCATCAATGTCACAACCAAACTTTGTTCAGAAACTACAGAAATTATGAGTTGGTATCCCTCATCTCCCTGGTTGCCAAGTTACTATTATTTTTCATTATTGGATATAATTATTGAACTATACTGACTGAATGCCTAATTTTTAATTAATTAATCTAATTAATCATGTATACATACAGTAGAAATCTGTCATACCATTTTGTTTCAGGATAAAGAATGTTATGTCAAGTCAGAATAAGTGAGAAACAGTGGTGAAAAGAAACTTGGAGGGGAAGAACAGGGGTGGGATATGAAAGGGTTAACTACTGGTGCCTGTTAAATGATCATAAATCATTATTAGTACATCATTAGCTCATTAGCATGCTGCCTGCTGACAAGCAGCCTTTGAAACAGCCCTCTTTTCTTGTTTTTTTAATTGCAGCTGCGGCTCCTTCGGCAGCTGAAGTTGAAAAACCAGGAAATAAAGATCAGGTAAGAGCCTGGGTGGGCAAGTAGGCAAAAACATCAGCAGACATAGAACTGGTTTTATGTCTTGTGCTATTCAGAGCTACTGATTCTACAGAGGTGGACAGAACCGGTAGAAACCCACTCCTGGAGAAGAAAAGAAAATATAGCTAAATCTAATTTACACCAACACTGTTCATTATGCTTCCCCATACTTTTCTATCCTTGTAAACCATCCTTGCTCCTCTCACATCTGAACATCATTTCATCATTTTCTTTTGAGGATATTATCAGTTCCATTCAACCATATCTTTATTTTCCTCCCAAACCATTTAAATTGTTTTGGTTTCTCACCACAACAGGTACTGTAACTGAGATTTAAGAAAGGAGCTTTATTGAAAAAGCAACATGCTTCATTTGGGCCTAGAAGATATAGGGAGTAAAGTTCCTCACCTTTGTAAAGTGGCCTGTATGGTAACATTCTACATAATCTTTAATATCTATTTGCTTAGGATAGTATTCTGCTACCTAGGGTTTTGGAAAGAAAGTTTAAAGTCCCTCTATTGGGTCAAGGTAATATCCCTGGTAATATCAAAGTGCATGATTAGCAAATCAGTTGTTACGCCAGCAGCACCCCAAACAGACACTGTGCGTAATCTAGGGGTTTTCCTGGACTCATGACTCCTTCTCAAAAAGCAAGTAACGGTCGTGGCCAGAAGGGCCTTTGCGCAACTGCGGGTTGTGCACCAGACACACCCTTTCCTGGACCAACAGTCCCTACTCACAGTCACTCATGTACTAGTCACTTCCCGTAATAGGGCTGCCCTCAAAGAGCATACGGAGGCTCCAGTTAGTATAAAATGCAGTGGTTTGCATGGTTTTGTGCAGCCCCTGTGCAGTCCTGTGGGAGCGACACTGGTTGCTGATTTGCTTCTGAGTGCAATTCAAGATTCTGGTTGTTGCCTCTAAAGCCCTTCATGTCTTGGGACCAGATCAGAGGTGTTATTCAACAGGTTCTGACCAGTTCTGCAAAACCGGCAGCAGAATTTTTGAGTACCGGCAAATGCCACCTCTGACTGGCCCCGGCCCATCTATTGTCTGCCTCCCAAATCCCAGCTGATTGGCTGGGTCTTCTTTTGTTGCCCTGTATAGGAGAATGGAGCTGGAAAGCATGTTAGTGGGGTGGGGTGGGAATGGGGATTTTGCAGTATCCTTCCCTTGCCACACCCACCAAGCCACACCACGTACATCAAGCCATACCCACAGAACCAGTAGTAAAAAAATTTGAATCCCACCACTGGACCAGGTTATCTGAGGAACTGTCTCTTGCTGGTCACATCTACCTGACCCATTAGAGCAGGGAGGCAGGAAATATTGTGGGTCCCATCCTTGGAGGGAGATACACTTGGTGGGGCCCAGAAGAAGGGCCTTCTCTGTGGTAACTCCCTCTCTCTGGAACTTCATTCTTCCAGGGATTAGAATGGCCCCCACTCTAATACTCTTCTGGAAGGTGCTGAAGACCTGGTTCTGCCAGCGGCATGGGGAATCCAGAGCGGGATGGATTCCATTAAATGGCTCATGTGATCTTCTGTCATCAGGGCAGGGGCTGGGAGTTGGGGGGTAGTTTTGTTATATTGTACTTTATTAATTTATTTGATTCTTTTTGTTAATTTTTATTGTTTTAAATGAGGTTTTATCTTCTGTAAGCCACTTCAAGTCGCCATGGGCGAATAGGCGACAATATAAATTTAACAAATAAATAAATAAATAAATCTATTATTATATTCTATCTTGATTCAGCAGATTTGGTAACTAAGGCTGATTAATTTGTTGCAGAAAAAAACTGTACAAGTAGCAGGTAATTCTTGTGTTGCATTATGACAGAAATAATAACAGAAGGCTAAATAATTATCTATATTAAGAGACTGCTTGTCATGTAAATTAAAATTTTTTAAAGGAAATGTTTGAACAGAAGTCTTCTGAAATCAAGTTTATGTGCATGGACGTTCACACAAATATGTATATAGATAGATGTATAAAGCTAGGAGAGAAGGCAGAAAGATTAGAAGTGTGTGGATGATCAAACAAATACCACTGCACATACACACACACACACACTTTATCAGTGAATGTGTTGGTATTCAGTATAAATTTGTTGAAAATTGAATATTTCGTTAATTACTCCACAGATCAACAGACTTCAAGACATAAAGATGTACCGTATATACTCGCATATAAGCCGATCTCGCATATAAGCCGACCCTTAAAAAACTGCCCCAAAATGAGGAATTTTGCAAAAACTCACATATA
>BLBF01000017.1:30371217-30541308 GCA_015471245.1 Laticauda colubrina
GATGGGTTAAGATAGCTGTGGGATGGGAAGGGATACCTGTGGGATGGTTTAAGATAGCTATGGGATGGGCAGGGATACCTTTGGGTTAAGATAGCTGTGGGATGGGCAGGGATGGATTAAGACAGCTTTGGGATGGGTTAAGATAGCTGTGGGATGGGCAGGGATACCTTTGGGAAAAGATAGCTGTGGGATAGATAAATCTCCAGTGCAAGCATAGTGGGACTGTATGGTCCACCCTCCCAGCTGCCACCCCTATGGCCCTTATCAATTACAATGTAAGCATTGATCCACATATGTCAACATAAACACAACTCTTTATTAAACGCCCTGTTCATTGTAGGCCAACCAAACATACATGGCCCAAACTCATCCGTGTGATGAGACAGGCTGAAGGAAGCATCCATTAAGCATCTACCATCCTGTCTTGCCACTCCACCACTCCAGCTGGGGAGTTGCACCAGTCTTTCAGAAGGTTGCGCTGCTTCTTCGCCTCACGTGAGGCTCTGTTGGGGCCTTGCACATCCTCAGTGTCGATCAGGTTTCGCCCTTGCCTCCATTCCCCAGGCTCCATGTCCCCATTGCCTTGCTGGAGGTCCACGAGCCTGTTCTGCAAGACTGGGTAGCGGGTGCACATGAGATTGTGCAGGATACAGCAAACTTCCACGATCCTCCTCATGCTCTGTGGGCGATGCTGCATGGTGTTGAGAAGTACCTGGAACCTGTCGGCCAGGATACCAAAGGCGTTCTCCACCACCCGCCTTGCCCTGGACAGCCTGTAGTTGAAGATCCTCTCTTCACAGGTGAGGTATTTGGAGGTGTAGGGCTTCATGAGGTAGGTTGAGAGGGAGAAGGCGTCATCCCCCACGATGAAGTAGGGCACATCTTGCATGTCGTTGGGCAGGGGTTCTGGATCTGGGAAGCCCACGATGAGGTTGCTTTCCAGCCCCTCCTTGAGGTGACTGTCGTTGTATACCAGGGCATCGGAAGATGAGCCGTTGCCTGAAACATCGATGTACATGAACTTGTAGTCAGCATCGACCATGGCGAAGAGGATGATGCTGAAGAAGCTCTTGTAGTTGAAATAAGTGGACCCCGAGTTGGCTGGAACCTTGCAGGCCACGTGCTTGCCATCGATGCCTCCAATGGTGTGGGGTAAGTTCCACTTCTGATACCACTGCTCTGCAACTTTCTTCCATCCTTCTTCAGTGGAGGGGCACTGGAGGAGCTCCTCCTTGTATTCTTCGAGGATGGCCCGCTTCTCTGACCACAAAGCTGATGGTGCTGGGTGGCACCCTCCAGCCGTACTGCATGCTCCTGTAGGGGGTCCCTGAGGCCAGGTGGCGCAGAGTGAGTGCCACCCTGAGCCCAGGTCCCAGGCTGGGCGGGAAGTTGGTTTTTGTCTTGCTCAACCTGGGTGTCAGGCGCTGCAGAAGTTCGTCAAACATGGCTGGAGGCATATTCATGAAGTTCTGGAACACACGAGTGTCTTCGCTCCTGAGCTCCACCATCAGCTTGTCGTAAAGTTGGTACTGTGCTCTTCTGGCTAACCATCTTTGGACCCAGACCTTTTCTTGCCGTAGTAGAGTTCACAGAGACTGTTGATGGTTTCGCAGTGATGCAGAAGGATGTTGGCTGCCAAAAGGAATTTGTCGCAATCCATGGTGGAGATGACTGGATGCTGTGGAAGAGGAAGAGGAAGAGGCAGATGAAGGCTGCACAGGTCTGCACTGCTGGGCTGCTGGGCTGAAAGTGCGAAGCAGGTGAGTTGCTCCCCCTTTTTATAGGCAGTATATGTGTCCCTTTGCATCCTCTAGGCTTCCTCTAGGCATCCTCTCGGCATCCTCTATGCATCCTTAATATCCGAGATAGGTTCCCTCTGCGAACGTTTTTTCCGTTTTAAACGCTTTGTTTCCGTGCTGCATCCGTTCTGCCTCCGTTCTGCATCCGTTCCGCGTCCATTCTGCTTCCTCCCAGCGTCCGAGCGGATGCGAGTTGCGCGGATGCGTAGCGGATGCCTAGCGGATATAGCGGATGCGTAACGGATGCAGAACGGATATGTAGCGGATGCGTAATAGATGCAGAACAGACGAACTGGATACATTTTCCGCGCAAAAGTTTTAGGCAGCCTAAAACTTTTGGAGTGGATGAAACGTCAATAAACGGATGCTGGACGGATTGAGAGGAAGCCAAACGGAGGCAGTGAGTACATCACGTTTTAGAATGGATGGCAAGATTTTTTTTCCATTTTGCTTCCTCTTTGCATCCGTTTTTTCAGTGTGACAGGGCCTTAGCTATAAAGCAATTTGAACAACTGTCCATGGTAAAAATAAAATAATCACAATAACCTACAATACTAAATTAATACATCACAGTAGAACATCATCAGTCTTTTAACAACACACAATCCACACACAGCAAGTTGATATAGGAGCCAGTTTGGTGTAGTGGTTAAGGCACCAGGCTAGAAAGCAAGAGACTGTGAGTTCAAGTCCTACCCTAACCATGAAAACCATCTGGGTGACTTTGCGCTAGACACTCTCTCACCCCAGCCCTCCTCACACAGTGGTGGGATTCAAAAAAATTTACTATCGTGGCTTGATCGGCGTGACTTGGTGGATATGGCAGGGGAAGGATAGACCCTGATCTTGGGCATTTCCCAAACAGAATTATTTATAATACATGATTAAGACACTGACTTTTGGGCAGCACCACTCCACATCTTGTCCAAAAAGGAGAAGGCAGATTCATCAAAGAAACATACAGAATTTAGCCTTTCCTTCTGTTGTACAACATTTGTACCAGAAATAAATTTATTTATTTATTTTATTCTATTTAAGCCATATATATAGATGCCCATCGCAAGCTTTGTAACTTTGGAAGAAAATATAAAAATATCATTCATCATGCCACTCCTTAATAGATTCCATATTACAATCAATTTTATCCTTCTCATCTAAACAATTAATGCAATGGGGACTTCCAGTTTGAGCTTCTTCGGCGACAGACTGAAACCTCGTTTCTGATCTAAGCCACCCTGTAGTGGTGGTGAAGAAGGGGGAGACTGTCTGCAATGTTGAGGAGAGCTGCATCTCTCCTCCCCAGCTGGCCATTACTCCCTTTCCCAAAGGTTGTAGCGGTGGTCAGAAATGGCCTCCACAAAGAAAAACTCTGCTGGAAAAGAATGTGCAGGAGGAAGATAAGAAAAGAAAGTTTTGGTTGACCAGGTCAAACAGCAAAAGCAACAAATAAAGTACCTTGGAATTGAAACTATTAAAAAAAAACAATAACATTGTTCCCTAAGAAGATTTTTAAGCTGCGGAGGAGAGAGAAAAGAGAAAAGATTTGGGTTTTTTTTCTCCTTTTCCTATACTGACAGCTAAGAGACTTAAGCAAGAAATTGGAAAAAAAAAATCCACTTTGGCATTAATAGGCATTTAATGCTGAAAATAAAAAGTCAAAGGGATAATAAAGATTTCTGGATAATCAAAAGCTTTTGAAAACAGGAAAGGAGAGAAAAAGAATAAAAGGGCAGGATCTGGAAGGGAGGAGACTGCCTGGAATTAAAAAGAACTTACAGCAAAACCTCAACAAGACTTCTAAAAGATACATTCTAACTGAAATATCGCAACAAAAACCCCAGGAAGAGAAAGTCGAAAAAGAAATAAGAAGAAATAACTTGGGACTATTTGGATTACTTGATGATTTCTGCATTTTTGGTTATTGTATTTGAATAACAAATCAATCAGGTGGTTGTTTAAAGCTGTTTAAAATGGCTCTACTTTTAGAAGAATTGAAAATGGAACTTAAAAGTACAAAGAAGATGCACAAGAAGGGAGAGGTTCTTTCGGCTTCGTATTTCAGTTTTTAGAAATGGAGATTTGGAATTAAGAGAAACAACAAGAAATACCTGCAGAACAAGAAGACTGCGACAAAAAAGAAGTCATCTTTAATGAACAAGTAATCTTAGGTGGGGAAAAAAAAGGAAAGTGGGGAAAGAGAATGGAAAGTTTAAGATCGGGAAAAACAACTCAAAAAAAATAGAGTGAAAAATAAGTATAAAATCAGAAAGCAACAGAAGAGGGAAATGCAGAAGAGAGAATTAGAAGTAGAGACAAGGGGGTAAAAAGGAGAGGGAGAAGATGAGAGGGAAAAAAGAAAGGAAAAAAAGTTATAAAGGACAGAAACAAAATATAGAGAAACAGGGCCTATTTAGAGATAATGGGTGAAAATTTAATGGAAAAAGGGATTCTGCAAAGGTAGATAGTATTGTTATATTAAGATAGTATTATATTAAGATAGTATTATAATTATATTAAGATAGTATAAGATAGTATTGTTATATTAAGAAACAGAAATAATTTTAGAAAATATGAAACAATGTATGATTAAAATATTTGATAAAATAGCTGTTGTAATTCCGTGGAATGTTTGTCAATAAATATAACAAAATGAACATTTAATGATTTACAAAACATAGGTGAAGAGAAATAAGGGAAAAATTAATTATGGAGATTATATGTGTCTTTAAGGAAGTATGATATTTAATTGAAAAGAAGTGTTAAAGACGTTAAGATTTTCATGATTATTAATGATAGAACTGAATTGGAATGGAATGAGGGTTTATAATTACATATATTTATAATCATTCTTTTTAAAGAATATAGTGTGTATTATAAGAATGTACAAGCAGAATTTGATTGGAAGTTATGTATTATGTATTATATTGAAGGTCATAACCTTAAGGTATATATTGAAGTTTAAATAAGAGTTGAATGGATGTAATTAAAAGATATAAAGGTGTTATATTCCAATTAGTAACTGCAGGAGAAAATTTGTTTAATGAGAAAAGATAATATGAAATTGAAACCGAACAGACAAAAGTATAAACATAATGATTTGAATTGATATGAGATAATCAAAATAAAATAAAAAAATTAAAAGAGGGGAAAAACTATAAAGAAAATGTAGAATATGGAATAGATATGGAATAGAACACAAAAAGGAGCATGAAATCGAGTTTTGTGTCTGTATAAAGAAGTTCAACCCGGGACCATGCTATTTTCAAAAAAGATGTTTTACTTGTATTTTGTATGTGTGAAAACCCAAATAAAACTTTATTTAAACAAAAAAACAATTAACGCAATGGGTATCATTGCAGGATTGTTGCACACTGGCCTTTTTTCTGGTCTCCCAGGAAGATAATGGAGTCAGAATAATTTTGTCTCTCATCCAATATCCTGCTTCTGGTAGCCTGTATTCAGCAGCAATCAATTCTGTCCAGGGTGGACAAAGATTGTAGGCAAAAATCTCCCTTCCTAAACAAAAAAACTGTGTTCGCTGACTGAAATCACTGATAAACAGAAAAACCTTTTTTTTTACAGAAGTCAAATAATAAGTATGTATTTTTCTTCATATCTTGCTTCCAGAAAGCATGGCACAGTAAGGATATTTTCCCACTTCAGCTTTGCCCAATGTATTACCATGACAACAATACAATGACTGAAGTTGTAGCTATTGTATTACACTTTTTAAAAAATGAACTCATCTTCTTCAAAAAGCTCCCAATGTTCTAAACAGAAGACTATTTAGTTTACAATAGTAATTGCTAAGTAATTAATATTTTGTTTCATTGTTTATAATTGACCAGTCAAAGTGGCAGAAAATTACAGTACAGTGAACAATAGAACAAATAAAATATATAGGAAATAATCAAAAGAGAAGTGTGAGGTCCATGAAATATTCAGAACATGTCACCCAGCTGTGACCTATAATTAAAACTGTTGCAGAGTTGCTTATTACAAATGGTATATTTTAAAAAGTCCATAAAATATAACAAAACAAATGTAATAAAATGTAACAATATAAAATTATATATACTTTATATTACAGAAGGAACAAAACGGAACATTTAACAGTCTAACTGGAGCCCTGGATTTGGCAGAGGTTCTCATGTGTCAAATACTGAGATTAATTTTTTGTCGCTGCAACACAAAATCTAGCTATTGAATGCATAACATTAATCTAATAAAGGATTTCTCAAAGTATAGCCAAAGGTCCTTTGCACTGGTCCACAAAGTCTAAATTATTTGCCAGCATATTTTGAAAAGTAATTCAGTACAGGTAGCTCTGGACTTATGGCCAACATTGGGCCCAGGATTTCCATTGCTAAGCAGGGCAATGTGAGTTACACCTGATTTTATGTCCTCTTTTGCCACGGTTTTTAAGTAAATCACTGCAGTTGTTAATTGAATTATGCAGGTGGCTTCTCCCTTGATTTTTGCTTGTTAGAAGCTGGCTGGGAAGGTTTCAAATTCAAATGGTGAACACATGATCCATGATGCTGCAACCATCATAAATAATTGCTGGTTGCCAAACACTTGTATTTTTGATCATGTGACCGTGGGGATGCTATGACAGTTGTAAGTGCGAGGAATGATTGTAGGTTAGACTACTTTAGGTTAGACGAACTAGACCAGGGCTGTCAAACTCATGGCCCACAGGTGTTCTGATCCAAACCTTGCTCCAAGGAAACAAACACGAAACAGAGGGTAACAGCAAAACCTTTTAATTATTCTTTACGAATTCAGTTTCTTCATGGTTAAAAGACCGTTTCAAACTAATTATTTCTGATAAAAACAAACCTTGCCAAGGTTGTGCAAGTCTGCCAAGAATACTAGATAACATTACTAAGAAATATTTCAAACACAGTCTCCAAACACCAACCAATTTACCCTCAACATCCAAAAGGCTTGAGTGCAAAAACTTCTTTGCTACCCGCAAAGAACTCAGATTTCTCAGCTAGCGTTTATCTCTTAAGGGAGGGGCCATACCTTGCAGCCTTTCTCCTGAGTCACCCGTGCTGCTGCAGTTGCTTTTTCTTTTGAGCAGCCCTGCATGCACACGCACTGGGTACAGACTCCTTGGGAACCTCTTCATCACTGCTGCCAACCTCCACAATCTCCAAAGGCAGCATTCCACTCCCTGACAGTCCTGGCCCCATCCCTGCATCACACACAGGCCCCTCATCTGAGTCCTTGCTCTCTGAGACTTCAGCCGTCTGCACCTGCTGCCGGAGAACCACAACGGGCCAGGTGTGTCATGCATTGGCCACTACCATGCCTGGTTTAGTGAAGAGGGAAAAAGTCACAATAACATCACGTGACGGCACTGTGGCAACGTGAGTATCACACTCCTGAAATAGACTGTGTTGTTCCTCTGAGTCATATAGTATATGAGGGTATGTAGGTATATGCATAATTTTGTATTTATTTATTTTGTCATATTTATGTAATGTATTTTGGAGGTGGTGACCCTTTGAGAGCTATATGCAACAGCACATTTTAATATATGCTGATTAGTGTACAATTAAATAATAAAGTTATTCTAAGTCAGAGGTGTCAAACTCGAGTCGTCACAGCAGCATCACATGATGTATCACAACTTTTTCTCGTTGCTAAACCAAGTGTGGCTGTGACCAGCAACCAGCGACACATATGGCCCGTGGGCTGCGAGTTTGACAGCCCTGGTCTAAGTCAATTGCTGGAGAGTTACAGGGGCTGAGACTTTTCAAATAAAGGATCTCATAGTATCTATCCTAAATAAATACGAGGGAATAACTCTTTGACTCCACTTGAGATAAATAACAATGTGCTTCTCATCTCCCAGATGCATGAAAGGTTATGTCTAAATATTAAAAGTCTGGTTATATATTTTGTGGTCACTAATTGACTAATTATACTCTTTAATTTCCTAGTAAGGGTTATAGCTTTTGGTTTTTTTGTAATTAATTAGCTAACAGTGTCTAGTTTTCACAGTAGCGTGTGAGTTCTTTTAAGACTCTTCTCAGCCCTATGACTGAGCAAAGAGGATGACTGCATCATCAGCATCAAGAAAGATTGGAACATGTCTCTTGGCCAATGGATGAACCCACATTAAGATATGAGATCAATTAATTTATATAAAAATTAAAAAGTAGTGGGACTAGAGAAAAAAATCAATTAATGATCTTCACACTGCATCTAACTCACAGCTGAAATTATTGTAAAAAAATGATTAGATAAAAAATGTTTTATGTTTTATGTAGCCAACAATTTTTTCCATAGAATTTCTTTGAAACTAGAATCAGAAGCTTATTTGAAATATTAAAAGTATGAATAAGTAATACCATTCAGGTCTCACTATTTCTGTGGACTGATAAGAAATGTTAGAATTAAATTCTTTTGACACAAAGCTGGTGATCAAACAAGGAAGTCTTATTTGTCTCATTCTTTTTCAAACTTTTTTTCACTGCAAATCACTTTTGTTTCTTACTGTACATTTTTCAGCCTGGAGGTCCCATGATGAAATTGGACACTGGAAGTTGAATGCAGAAGCTTATAAAGTTCATTCAGATAAATATAATAATAATAAATGCAATCCAAGTGACTATATAACACAGAAATGTCAAACTCAAAGTCTGGGGCCTAAATCCAGGCCTATGGGGTGCTTACATCTGGCTTGCAGGATGCCCTGGAAACAGAGAAGGACTGGCCTGCGGTGCATTTGCATTCTGCTGGCAAAAATGGAGCTTGGGAGGACCACTGTTTTTGCTGGAGGGTTGCAGGAGGCTGTTGCAGCCAAAAATGGAGCTTGGGAGCCTTTTTTTGCTGGCTGAGCATGTGGGCCACCACAGGCACCCTGACATGATTCCAAAAGGTACTTTCAATCCAGATTCAACGTACTAACAGCCACACACGCACCCACAGTCATGTGATTGCATTTTCAGCATTCAGACCACATTTATAGCCATTGAAAGAATCCTGTGTTCACGTAATCACAATTTACAATATTTTTTTGCTGGAAAACCAGCATTTATTTCTGATAAATGATAAACACCAATTGTGGAGAATAGATTTGCTTTAAAACTGCCATGTTCATTTAACAATTGCTGCAAAAAAAGGAAGATAAAATGGGGTTGATCATATGATGCCCCATTTCATGACTGGCATGACCTATGACTGCAATTCTGAGGTCAATTACAGTTGTAAGTTGAGGACTACCTATGTAGGAGACAGAAATAAGGCAATGTGATCAGTTAAGACTAAAATCACAAAGGCCTGAAACACAAAGTCATGTACCTTTTTTTCATCAAAGAATAGTCCAAAGGCAACGTTCTGGCATTTTCAGTTCTATCTCAAAGTGAGCACCAAGATAAAATTCAACAGCCATTATGTGTATTAGTGATTTTAAATAACTTGTATTACATGAGATATAAATGGGTGGAAAATTATAGTTGACTGATACAGCACATGTTTGAATGTAAAATGTTTTAGAGTCAAAGGGGCATAGTCTCAAGGCAGTTTATCTTGAAATAGGATAGAAAAGAAATGTTGACTAGGAAGTTGCTTCACAACAGTGTAAGTAGAAGTGAGTTAGATGGATCAATAATCTCACTGTGTACAAGGCAGCATCCATGTTCCTAGCATAATAGCTGTTGTTTTGTACTGGTTGCACATTATATAGCTCTTCATATAAGCACACCATTACAATGTGGATCCCAAAGGGATGGATTTTAGGAATCATACCAATTGCATGAATACTAAGAGAGTCATTGTGGAAGGTGCTCTGAAGTAAGTAAACAACTTTAATAATGTACCTTATCATTGAAAACAATCATGTGAAATTACTTCTATTTCCTGTTTTGAACAACAGCATTTCTTTCTCATTTAAAAAGGAAAATCAACACACAAATAGAGACTGGATATACATGAATATTCTTTCTCATTATGTTGTATGTTAGCTGAAGTAGTTTATGAAACTGCAATTAGTGTCCACACAATTGGTTTTTCTTAAATGTTTATTAAAATGATCCCATAAACTTCACCTATCTTCTATGATTACCAATTTTTTCCCTGAGTAATAATTATTAACAGTGGTCATCTGTATACACATGGGTGTGTTTCTCTTCTTCATTCCTGAAATTCCAGAATTTCAGACCTATAAAGATTCCCAGTTGCCATTTCCCATCTGAACCTTATCATGTTATTTTTCTGTGTTTTAAGATAATGAAAAGAAGCCTTCTGAACATACAACAGTATTTGTATAGCTCTTTAATAACAATGAAAGAAACCCTTATTTCCATCGAGATATTTTTCCACTGAGATCAGCTAAAGCAGATTAATATGCAAAGGACATTAATTAATTTGTCCTAAGTTATTAATGGGTCAAACACTTTGAGTACACAAGAAATGTTATTTGTTAAAACAAATAAATAATGTTTACATTGTTGCTATTAAATCTCTCACACTGGACATGCACACAGCTTCCAAAAAAGTTCCCTTATGTTTTGAATAGGTAGCCCTTGGCTTACAACAGTTTGTTTAATGACTGTTCAAAGTTACAGTCACTGAAAAAAGGGACATGAACATTTTCCACATTTACGACCAGCATCCCTGTGGTCACATGATCATAATTCAGATGTTTGGAAACTGACTCATATTTTATGACAGTTGCAGCATCCCAGAGTCGTGTTAAAATCATTTGTAAGCAAAGTCAATGGGGAAGCCAGGTTCGCTTAACAATCTTGTTACTAACTTAACAACTGTGGCAAGAAAAGTCATAAAATGGGGCAAAGCTCGTTTAAAAAATGTCCCACTTAGCAACATAAATTTTGGGCTCAATTGTGGTCATAACTCGAGCTAGTTAAAAAGTTAAAAATAAAACTTATTTTTAAAGTTAAAAAAATTATTTTTATTTTATAATAAAAAGAAAGCACCTATTACTGTTGGTACTATCTTTGCTTTATTTTGTCAGAGTTGTTATATTTTTATATTCAGCTTTTTGTATTTTGTGATTTTTTTTTTCCCCAATACTTTCTCTTCTATTCTGCACCTCCAGGTATTGCCATGTCCTCTGTTCAGAAATTTTCTTATTGACAATTGTTTTGATTGTTACGTGGCAGTTGTTTCTTTTAATTAATTATAATTAATTAATTTAATTATAAATTCCCAGAGTATTTCATTTTCTGTTATTTTGTCTGTTTTTGCATTCCAACAGTTCTTGTTTACAGACAAATGCATTTTTCAAATGCACTGGGGGATTTGTAATGAAACCATCTTCAAAGTGGGTACTATTTGTTTCAGATTTATATTCCAAAATTACAGTTAAGTCCTTTATATTGTTAACTATTTGTGCAGTAGCCTTAATGGTTTGATAACATTCTGCACTTGGTTGCATCTCTGGATTACTCATCTTCTTTCAATCACTTGAGTAATTTGTTTGTCTTGATCCTCTTTCATGACATCTTTGGAATATAATTGATTTATAAAGTGAACTGTTATTTTTAAATACTCCTCCAAAATATTTTTTGCAATATCTGTTTGGTTTAGATGTCTTTGATGTTGCTTCATCTTCTTCTGTTCTTTTGCTCCCTCTTGTGGTCAAAAAATACAAAGAATACAAAGAATTGTAGATCAGCTGGTATCTCTTGGCCAATCAGAATCCATTAAAATTGGAAGATTTCAGCCAGCTCCAACAAACAATACTAAACTGCAAGTTATAATTTGCAATCTCAAATAGAGGTGGCAAATTAATGAAAACAGCAAAACAAAACAAACCATAACCTTTTAAATCTTTACATTTTCCCATCAACATTGAAAAGAAAACACTCCACAGTTCTTTATTTTAGCTCACCTCCACCAATCCTCTTCCTCTTCATTCAATAATAACAATGTCCCCAAATAGTGCAGGTCTTCAAAAGGAGTAACAGGCTATGACTGAAAAGAATCTCTTTTATCTAAGTAAAGATAATAATTAAAGTATTTGAGTAGTGAAAGCCATGACCTACTGTCCATTTAAAAAGTAAATTCCAAAATGGCTGCTTTTTCAACAACAAAATGAATGGTGAACTCACCCTGCTACTTTGGAGCACCAGAGTCTCCTTGCAGATCAACACTGTAAGGAGAATATTGAAGGATTATTCCATGACTCCCCCTAATCCAGGAGTCATATAAACTCTGTACATTCAAAAAGTTTAAATCTGGAAAGAGCTTTTTGAACTGGTCAGTCTGGAAATGGACTGGAAGTCCAAGCAAATAGCAATAGCACTTAGACTTATATACCACTTTATAGTGCTTTACAGCCCTCTCTAAGCGGTTACAGACTCAGCATATTGCCCCCAACAATTCCAAAGCACCATTGTTGCTCACTGTCATTGTATTGCTTGTAATCAGACTGTGCAGTTATTACTATGATTATGGTTTACTGCACAGTCAGTGAGATATTTATACTGGGTTTGGCATTTTATTCACCTATTGACACTTCTCGAAAATCTGCAATAAACAAATATTGTTGTTTGATGGTATTTAAAGGTATTACCACAATATGCAACATGTTCCAAGTAAAGATAGTACCAATAGTAATAGGTGCCTTGTAGAGTGTGCTTCAAATAATGTAACAACCAGTTCTCCGCCCAGTTACTGGGTGGGTGTGGCCATGGTGGGCATGGCCTAGTTGGCCTCCTGCACCAACCTGGGAGTGAAAATGGGCCGCGGGTGATGTTTTTACTCCAGTTCTGTCATGATGATGCTTGTAATCAGCTTGTGAAATTTTACTGTAGCTAATAATCAAAGAATCAATTGTTTTCATCTATTTTACTACAAAGGCAACATTTGCTGTTGTTTGACATAGTTTGATTTTTCACCTTTGCAATCAATTACCAAAGCTTTTTCTTAAGCCATGATAATAAAATCTTCAATTTGCTTCTTTTAACACTTGTCATCTTAAAATACTCCATGTTGGGTTTTTATTGGCTTTTCTTTCTATTTCAAGTATTGACTAAACATTGGCTTGTTCTTCCAATTAACAAATTGGTTTTCAGTTGTCTCTTTTCTATGTTCAGCCTTCACCTTTTAAGTTTTCAAGAGCCTTGCTTGATTAACTTCCTCAATAAGAGTTTTTGGCTTTTTAAATGTCGTCATTCACACTATTCTTCTTTTCTTCCACAGTTTGATTCTATAAGCTCTAGGCAAACAGAGATGATCAATATCACTTTTTGGTTACGAAGCAAAGTGCATTTTCATTAGTTTTCTCCTCTTCCAATCCATATTACTAAGTTTCATTTGGATCCATTCCTGATGTATATTGAATAATAGAGACTGCTCAGGTATTAATTGCTTTAATGATGTTTCCACCATTTAGCTTTGATTTCAAAATTTTCTAAACTCTAAATATTTGGTAGAAATGTTTTTTTTTATTATTATTATTGTTGTCCTGTACTCCAAATATATGTAAAGGTAAATGTTTCCTCTATCTAGTTGCTCCCAACTCTAGGGGATGGTTTCTAAGTTAAGTGAGCCAGCAAGACATTTCCATGATCATGTAGCCAACATGACTATACACCAAGGTGCACAGAACACACTGTTATCTTCCCACCAAAGTGGTATCTATTTGTCTGTTCACATGTGCATGCTTTCAAATTGCTAAGTGGGCAGGAGTTGAGACAAGAATGGGAACTTACCCTGTTATACAGCACTCAGATCTCAAACCCAGACTCAGATCTCAAACACTATCACACCACCTACTCCAAATATGAAAGATTCCAAATATAAAAACTTATACTGCATAAAATATTACTGAAATAAAATATTTCCTGTAAAATCTATTTCTATCATTTGAGAAGTAAGTACCAGTGAATTCAGTGAAGCTACTAGTAATAGGGTTAGTGGTTTTACAGTGCAAATCTATGCAGGTATACTCAAAAGTAAATTGATTCATTAAATTTCATGGATTATAATTTGGAAAAGTGTTCAAGAGTTACAGATTAAGCAATTGCACTTTGCAGACTGACTTTAGATCAGGGGTATCAAACTCGATTTCATTGAGGGCCACATCAGGGTTGTGTTTGACCTCAGGGGGCCAGGGTGGACATTGCCAGTTCGACATCACTCATGTCGGGGGCATGTGTGGTGGCCCAAGTGCTTTGCCAATAGAAACGGGCTCTCGAACTCCATTTTCGGCTGCAACAGCTCTGTTTTTGCTGGCAGAGGCATCATAGGCCTATCCTTCGCTGTTTCCAGGGTGGTTCCATGGACCATATCTAAGCAACCCATTGGCCAGATCTGACCCCTGGGCCTTGAGTTTGACACCCTTGCTTTAGATGCACTGCATAAAATAAGACTTTCCAAAATAAATATTATATTGCAAATATTTCAATATGTATGACATATTGCATAGAATTATAATATGCAGTATTTTCTTTCTTATAAAGGTAATTTACCTTTAATGTCATTAATGTATTATTTATATCATGTAAACACATATTATTTGAGCCATTTGTAAAACTTAATTTTTCATAAACAAATACATAGGCCAATTCAGAAGTTATGAGACTTGAACTTAAAGAAAACTATAGAGGTTTCTACATTGGGAAATATAATTTTAATATCTCTTTAACATAAATTAAAAACCACAGAACACAGCAAGAAGAACATGCTATTCCCTCAAAGAAAGCAACACTATTTAAATCAGTGTTTTTCAATTTGGCAACTTTAAGTTGTGTGGACTTCAATTCCCTGAATTCTCCAGCCATCAAAGTATCTGTTCCAGTCTGAACAACAAATAACGATCTGATACCATACATGCCCTTTGCTTATTCAGTATTAGATCTTGAACCTATTCATGGAAAACCTCTGAAATGAATTAAAAGTATGCCATCATTATACAAAAAGATGCTGAGCATACATCGCAGAGAAGGCAAACAAAGACTGTAATGTGTCTGATGTCAAATCCTATGAACAGCAAGTAAAGGAACTTGGTATGTTAGTTTAAAGAAGAGAATGACAAGGAGAGACATGACAGCACATTTCTGATAGGTGAAAGGGTATCTCAGGGAGGAGAGAATTGATTTATTTTCTGACATCTGAAGGTAAGACAAAAACCAATAGAGGGAAGCTTTATAGTGAAAAATCCAAACTTGAATCAAGTTCAAGATACCAGAGTTTCCTAACTGTGACAACTCCTAAGTAATGGAACAGGCTGCCTCCTGTAATTGTGGGTGCTCTATCACTGGAGATTTTCAAGAAAAGACCAGGCCTCATACCATTAGGCCATTTGCCCAGTATGGCATGAGGATTCCTGAGCTGCCCAGGAGGTTGGACTAGATGATCTCCACATTCTTTTCCAACCTGATGATTATCAGAGGATATTGGTAGTTCACCTTCATGTTATTCACAACATTGTCACAGAATGTATGGTAGCTATCAAAAGAAGAAATGCTTAAATGTATCTTTGAACAGTAAGTTTACAAAATCTTTTTTCTTAGAAAGAGATGCAATGAATCAGAAACACTACCTATTATCTAATGTTTAAGAGACTGACATATAGATCCAAATAATAGTTGGTTGTCCCAATTTCTGTTGGAACAACAACACACGTCTACAACTGAAAGTTTCTACTATAAAAGTGTGCCAAATATGCTCCAAAGCACTGGGAGAGCCTTAGAAAGGTTTTGACATATGCAGGGAAAGAGAAGAGCAAAGGTAGGTCAGTTCTATTGTGCAAGCTAAAGTTTATTCATAAAATACTGGATTTACCCTGGTATGCATGGGCATTTTACTTTCAGAAATGTTACCCAAAACAAATTCAGGCTTAAAGATAAAGATTCAGCAATTCAACCATGAGTATATATCAATTTTTCAAATCTATGCTACTACTTTAATTCTAATAAATAGTGATTTATTAATATTAATATTGATGATGTCAGCAATACATTTATTCCTTTTTAACAGTTACTACTTGGAATATCTTGTTGTAATTAAAAAATATCTTTTATTAGCCTTTTTAAAAAACCTGTCTTTTGGTTACTATGAAAAGGAAGGAAACTTGGCCTGAATGGCACTCCTGAATCAGCCATAGCTTTCAAGTAGTATATTGTTCCTATTTGATTGAATTTGCCTTCAGAATATTCGTGGTCCATAAAGGCTGAAAAAGGAAGCTCTTCATTCCCACTTTATCTCTGACTCAAATTCATAACAACAACCACAACAAAACAACAAGAGTTTTTGTCACAAGTAGTTGTTGTCTGTGTTCCACAGCTGCTGTGGTGGATACAATGCATCAGAAACACTATTATAACTATTGGCAACTACTGGATTTGTCAAATCAAAAAAAATGACAAGAGATCTTTCTGAAAGCCCAGGAGCATATTAAGCACTTTAAAGCCTTATAGCCATAGATGCTAGCTTTATTTTTAACCACCAGAATATCATCTTTTAAAAGAGTTATATTTAAATTGCAAGGTGTAATCCAAAACTAGCATTAGCCTTGCATGAAAGAACAGCATAGAAAGAAAAGCTATGAAATAAAGAGGAACTCAAATGAGCAATTCAGTTAATTTTCAATCTCCGCGCTTGTTGGTTTGAGTTTTGCACATACAACTAGAACACAGACTCATCGGGTCCTCAAGAGCTCTTCTAGTCCAACCCTTTGCCCAAGGCAGATGACCTTATACCACCCTGGTCAAATACTGTCGTTTCTTAGGCATCCTGCAGGATGTATCAGCTATGGGCATCCTATTATTTCTGAGCTAACAGACAAAGGCAATCTCCCAACTAAAACAATTCTTGGTCCCCTCTGCAGGGGAGATGCAATGGGAAGGCGGGTGGCGGGCATCCGGGAGGGAGGCATATGACCCGCAAGCATCCCATGCCTCCCATGTTTATGATCGGAAAAGGTGAACCAAAGGTGCCGGGCGGCTGTTTATCTGTGTCACTGTGCCAAGCGCCGCCTGCGCGGCTTACCTGGGGTGCCCGTGCCGGGAGGAGAGGTGGGCGCGTGTGTCCACGAGGCGCCAAACGCCGCCGCCGCTGCTATCCGCGGTGGCGACCAGGGTGCGCGGACTGCCCCCCTCGCCGCTCTCGAGTTGGATTCGGCCACCGTCCCCTGAGCTTCTGCGGCTCTTTCTCTCCTGCCAAAGGCCGGGCAAATGCTCCCTGACGCACGCCAATGCTCCGGGGAAATGGGGCTCCGGCGTTTTTTTGAACCCGGGCTTGTTGGTGGAGCTGTGGCCGCGGCTACTTCTGCGTCCTCTGTTTCTCATGGTGTGAGGGGACGCCGCATGCCGGGCTCCGGCTTCCTCCCAGCGCTGGCAGCGCAGTCCCGTGAGGGACGGGAAGAGAAGCTCGGGAGAGACGCGCAAACGGCCGCGAGCCTCCCGCGGAGGAAGCTGGACACCGGGGGATGGCGGCGGCGGCGGCGGCGGCGGCGCCCGCTCCTGCTGCTGCTGCTGCTGCTGCTGCTGCTGCTGCTGCTGCCGGTAACGCAGGCTTCTCGGAGAGCATGAAGTTGCAGGCGCGCCGATCCCAGCAGCGCCGTTTTGCCTTGACACTTGCTGTCCCGGCAACCCGAAGGGGACATTCTCCCAGCAGCGTCTCAGGCGCTCCCCCACCCTTGGCCGGCCGGGAGCAAGGACGGCTGGGCGCAGTTCGGCGCCTCCCGACTCCCCTCAGCTCATCGGGGGGCCTCGCGCGCCTCCTCGCGCGGCCTGCCTGCTTCCAGGCGCGGGAGGGTTTCCCCGGTGCTCGCTGCCGCAGCTTGGGGGAGGGGGGGGGGGGGGGGGGGGGGGGGGGGGGGGAGAAATAAAATAAATAAAATCTGCCGGAATCTCTAAGCCGGAGACAAGCGACGAAATGGGTCACCCCAATTTGGAACCAACCAACCAAATCAATAAATAAAGTCGGCTTCGCTTCCTTGAGCGCCAAGAGAGAAAGTTGCCGAGGGCCGGCGCCTGAAGGAGGGCTTCCCTCCCGACCGGGGCCTTCCCGCTTCTCTTGTGTTTTGGTTTTGGTTTTGTTTTTTTTTTGCACAAGTGCAGGAAATGCTCCACTGACCTACATATTTTCCCAAACATCCGTGACCTCCCTCGGGAGGAGGAGAAAAGGGAGGGTCTAAAATGAAAGTTGTTTTTGGGGGATGAAGGCTCGAGCGAAGAGAACCAGATCCCTGGAGAAGGCAAACAGAGCGGGGGGGGGTTGTGTGGCGTGTTTGTGGGTGTTTTCTTCTCAATGCTGAGGAGAGAGAGGAAGTCAAACCGGGAATTTGTGATTTGCTCTGGCCTGCTGGCATCGAACACGCTGTTTGCGAGCTTTTTATCAGAAAGTCTGTGGAGATCCTCCGTCGCGCAGAGAGAGCTCCTTCAGCTCTGAAGAAGCTGAAGAAAATTCTTGGATGAGAAACCAAACGGCCTCAAAGAAAAACCCAAAAAGTCCAGTTGCCTCTTGGGGGGGGGGAGGGGGGGGGAAGAAAAGAAAAAAAGCACCTTTTCTATCAGTAAGGGCTGCTGGCTTCGATGTCTGTACGAAAAAACCTTGCAAACTTTTCAGATAAACTAACCAATTTACCTGTTTGTCCTTCCAGATTATGACCCTGCGAAAATGAACTCGGGTTTTGAATTGTTTTTTGTTTTTTCCCATTCAAAATTTCGTTTGTAAAAAAACTACGCATTCTGGACTTCCTATTAAACTTCCAGGGATAAGTTTCCTAATTTTGGTAACAAGTTTCAAGATGCGTTTCATTTCTCTGCTGTTAGACAACACACTCAAAAAATATAATGATAGTAGGTTAAGTTCAATTTTGGGATTAAAAGTGCTAGGGTGGTGTTTTTAATAAGTCGGTTACTAATTTGAGAAGTTTTTAAGCAAATCCCTACAATTGCTGGATTCAAATTATGCGACAGTTTTAATATTAAGCTCGGTTGAAATGTTTTATTATGATTGAAATATCAATATTCCCACACTTCTTTCAAATTCATTTCCAGCAAGTAAAAAAGATAGTGAGAAATAAAGACAGAAAAAGAAAAAAGACCAAGCTACAAGATGTGCATAATCTGAAGAGAAGCAATTAAAAATAAAATAATTCTGTAACATTTGGACTAATTGTCTTTAGATTTCATTCTAGTATCATGCATTCTAATGTTCTTTATAAAAGGTGAGGTCATTAAATTCCAGTATTAGAAAGAGACCTTACAAAATCTTTACTTTTTTACAAGATATAATTTCTTAATAACTGGTTCTGTGCATGTGGCCTAATTTGTGGGCATGGCTTGGTGGTCATGTGACTGGGTGGGTGTAGCCAGGTAGCCGTGTGACTGGCAAACCAAATACAAGGAGCAGGGTCAGCCAGGGGCCTGTTTTACCGGGAACGGTAATGAACCAGTAGAATCCCACCCCTGAATTGCTCCCTGAGAAGGACCCACCTCCAGTGCCCCCTGCTGCCTCTTAGCGCCCCCCTGCTGACCCCCTTTCCTCTTAGCGCCCACCTAAGGCATCCCACTGCCCCCCAGGGGACAATACCGCCCACTTTGGGAACCACTGGTCTAAAGTGTATAAACTAAAGTCAGCTACAAGAGTTGTTTGAAAATGCAATCATCTACCTGAAATACAGGTAGTCCTCAATTTACAACAGTTCATTTAGTGACCGTTCAAAGTTACAACAGCACTGAAAAAGGTTACTTTAGTTTATTGTCATTGCACCTTGTACAATGAAATTAAATGTCATCCTCAGTAACTATTTTAATGACCACTTATGATCATATTTCACACCTATGACAATTGCAGCATCCCAAAGGTCACATGATTTACATTCAGATGCTTGACAACTGACTCATATTGATGATGGTTGTAGTGTTCAGGAGTCATTTTGTGACCTGACAAGCAAAGTCAATGGAGAACCCAGATTCATTTAACAACCATGTTACTAATTTGTTAAGTGATTCACTAACAAATGTGGCAAAAAAAGTCATAAAATGGAACAAATTCACTTAATGAATTTTTTCACTTAACAACATTAATTTTGGGCTCAATTCTGATCGTAAATTGAGGGCTATTTGTATACTAAGAATATTTAGTGTGGTACTAGAAGTAACATCCAATCCGATTAAGTTATCTGATAATTAAAGACATTGTTGAGTACCCATTGCAAGGAAAGCAGGTAGCACAACTACTGGTGCTGTGGTTATGATGCCATAGTCCTGCATTAGTCATATATAACAGGTAGAAAGTAAACAATGAGTACTTAGTATGCCTATGACTGCACCATCTCCACCATCATTCTGCAACATATCAACTCAGGTTTCTCTCAAGGAAAACTGAGGATCTATGAACACATTTATTATAGAAGTTGCATTTTGAAAAAACATTGAAAGGCTGACAGAATTAGAGCAGGATTATGCAAAGGAGAAATGTTTGAATTCCTCATGTCTACTGGATTCTGTGCTTATCATCACTAGCAGTTCCCCTTACAAGTCAATTTATATTCAGAGGTGGTAGAGACATTGGTGCTGGGGTTAAATACTTGCCTCCTTCATACACTATAATTGCTGCCAAACAACTGCTAATATATATGTGTAATTTATCAAATCCAATCACACATTGAAAATAAAGATTGGTTTTCATACACACACACATATCCATTAGGCAGAAGTAAATATTTGTATTGACGTGTGTGTGTATGTGTGTGTGTGTGTGTATATATACCTTGTTTTTGACAAATCTTGGATCCCTCCTGGTAACATCTTTTTCGAAGCAGAAACAAATCTGTTACTTGACAATCTGTTCTAGAACCTTGTAGAGTGCAAACATCAAATTAACTGTTCTGTATTCTCCTGTATCTTCTTTCTTCTTCTTTTTGAACGTTGGGATTTTTTTGCTGTTGTCCAGTTTTTCATTATTATCATTATTCCCCCAAAAAAGTTCCACCACTTCTCCAACAGCTGGCATCTGATTCACTTGTCACCCTACAGATTTGACATTTTGACTTAAGGTTATTTTTCATTTATCATCCTTGAGTTGTGTTAATATCTTTTCCTCAGAAATATTAAGAATAGCTTTCTGTCCCATAAAGAATATATATTGTCATTTTGCTTTCTCCTTACTTTCTATTACTACTTCTCTGCATAGTAAAGTAACAGTGATTTACTGCAATATTGTACTTTTGACATTCTCTACAAATTTCCTTACTACATATATTTTGAAAGCTTCAAATCAAACTTATTTCTGAATTTCAGCCTTTTTTATTCCATTTCTATAGGTTTTAGTTATCCTTTAGAGTAGACTCCTCCCTTGTTATTAGTTTCTATTTTGTTTCTTATACTGTTTATTTCCTATACTGTATGTCTTCTTTTTGTTTCTCAGCTTGCTTGTGTATTATTCTTATCTATCCATTGCGGTGTTTTACAGTTATTCCAATTTTTCCTTGTTGAGATAATAGTGTTTGAATTTGTTATTTCAAGACAGCATTTTTTGGGTCTCCCTTCTCTATTATTTAGGATTTGAGTCATATGAGGTTGTTTAGTTTTTTAACCCAATATTTCCACTGTGGTTATTCCACATTGCAAGGGGTAGAGACAAAGGGAAAATGCATCCACAAATTCTTCATAAGAGGGCTTTATGTGATTCTTGGTTGCACAAAGATGTTTGTAGCCTACTCAAGCAGGTAAAATTCCTATAGCTCGGAATTTATGAGCTTCGTATGAAAATGGAGGTGGCAAAAACTAAACTTCAACTATGACAAAATACCCAACAGGAGTTTCTATATAGTTTTACTTATTCTTTAACTATGTCTCACCAAGAAGTAGTTCTTGAATTATAAAACAGTTTGCTATTGAGATTTAAATTATCTATGTGTATTTGTGGGTGTGTATGTTTGTGTGCACATGTGTGTTTCTGCTGAGTCAAGAGTATAATTAGCTATATATTCTTGGGAAAACTGAATTCAGTGGGATTTAATTCTAGTTAGATGCATATACAATTAGTGGTTGAATTATTTATTATTAAGTTTAGTAAGGATTGTTTACTTTGAAAAACTTCCTCATCTGAACTCAATGGGTAGAAATAATTGGAGGTGTTGATGTGCATCCCAGCAGAATGCAAAACTGTGAGGTTTTCTGTTGCCTTTTCTCAAAGCATAAATAGTAACTTTATTTGGCTATGCAATGTCATATCAGTTTGAGTAAAAGCCTTCTCACAGTAATTTTAAAGAAGAAAAAAATAGGTCAATATATGTATTTCTCCCTTATATTATTTGTTACTAATATGCCTTTTGAAAGCTAGCCAGCATATACTATGTGATGAAAAGCTATATAATTAACTTGCAGTTCAAATAAACGAACTGGGTTTTCTTCATGTTACAAAGAATTTGGAATATCGTGTTTAATTACTTCTATCTGTATCACAAAAATATAGGCCTTTTGTTTTTGCATCTTTTGTCCCTTGCTTTGAGAATCAAGTTATAATCATAATCAGATTAAATCTAGTATTTAAACATATTAAAAAGGAATGCTTTTTTTTAATTTTTTCAGTTGAAACTCTCTTTTTCTCCCTTACCGGAGAATATCAGTCGTGATTAAATAATCCTTTAGAGAATTAAACATGTGCAAAGAAGTAAAGTATAAAGATAAAGCAAGAACTGAAAGTTTATTAATTTATATGTCTAATGCAGGGTAAAATATGATTCCTTAAAATTCTGAAACTTCATTAGTGTACCACTTTAAACATAAAATCAGAACTGCATGAAATGATCAGAAACATGCATTGATTCCAATTTCCTATTAAACCCATGCTTACGTATTAATCAAACAAGCAATCTATAATATTGGGGACTCTGTTATTACATAGGATTACAATATTCTCATTCATTATGCATATGTTCAAATTATTAAAAGTCAAAAGACTTCAAAAGAGAAGTAAACGCCCTTTAAAAACTTCCAAAATATATTTTGACAGTGTCAGACTAATGCTGGTTTTGATAAATCGCTGTCTCCAAATGTTTTTAATATTCCCCACAAAAACTTTCCAACATTCTTAGGAGACTTTTGTGTGAGTATTTGTGTATTAATCTTGACTTCTAGATTTCCTGGACAAGTCTCTAAAATTTACTTGGAAAGATTTCAGAAGTGATTTGCCATGGACTACTACTTCCTAGGACTGAGTAAAAGAGACCAGCCCAGAATGATGCTGAGCAGTATGTAATGAATCACAAATGGTATATCATGAATCAGAAAAAGTAAATGGAGTGGTCAAGAGGTGTATTGTGGGTCAGGGAGGTGTACAGGGGTGCATTACAAGTAAGAAAGCATCATGGTATTGTGTGAGAGATGGGCATAAGAAGGAGACAATGGATGATCAAAATGAATTATTCTATTTATTGCAACTTTTATGCATGTATGTGTGTTTTTGAATATATGCAATATATGTTTTTTGGTTTTGTTTCAACTTTTGTTTCTTTGTAATTTTATTGTTTATTTTGTGTATTTAGTTCATAAAATATTTCTTGCGGGGGGAGGGAAGGAAAAATGTTTCTTTGGGATTTCTGTTCTCCTTCTTTTCCTTCTCCCTTTCTTTCTGCTTCTCCTCCTCCTTCTCCTCCAATCATTATAATCCTAGCAGGTTTCATAGAATAAAGGCAATAAAAGCAAATTTCATGCCAGCATGGTCTTCTGGCAGCCTAAGGATGGGTGAACAGCACTTCAGTTTAACAAGTTGGAAAAGTCAAGATGAGGGGGAAAAAGTAGGCTAGCTTTTCAACTCTTCCTAGTACTCTAGCTGAAAGATCTGTTTTTCCATTGTGAGAAACCAAAGATTTACAGAAAATTTTCTGTCAGGGAGTCGAGATAACTATTTTGCTTATTAAATGTACATTGATGCATAATGAGAGAGAAGGCATGTTTCTGTGTGCAAGAGGTTATGCTAAATAAATTTCACACTTGCTACTGATTATTCCATTGACTGGGTGTTTATACTTACTTATTAGTTGATACGAATAACATCAATTATTTATTCTTTGCTAATATTAATTTAATATTCTTCTCCACACCGACCACCTCCATTTTTGGACTGCATTGCTTGGAATGCCAATTAAAATTTGGCTACTCTGTGCAATCTTTTTTTAGATTCTGGGAGAAGTTTCATTTCCAAGTAGAACAAAATGTACTTCTCTATTTTCTATCCAAACAAACTCCAATGCTAACTTAAGTGACCATAGAAGAATAACATGGTTATTATTTTGCATCTAAAGATGCTGGGAATAGCAACAATTGCAATCAAGATATTTATAATTCTTTTCCCAACTGCTGAATGCCTTTCATATATCATATTACTGGTAGTTGCTTTCCTCATTAACTGTCAACCCCCCCCCCCCCAGATAAACCAGACAGGAAACCCAATCAGATGAAGTAATTCTACTTTATTGTAAGATAGATCTACATTTACTGAATCTTGCAGGTCTCAAAGTACAAACCACCAACTTTTTTTTACAGCTTGATCAATTAAGGTGGGTCCTTCAAAATTTCTTCCTTAAGCAACTGCTGGCTCCTTTCTCTCTCTTGTTTATCATCTCATCCCCTCTCTCAAGGTCATTCCTACATTCCATTCCATTAACATAATGAACCAGAGATATATCCCAAATTAATGATATTAAGAATGTCACTAATCAAGTGCAGTACAATAATGAATGAACTGAAAAGATTAAGCCTGGAGCTCTCCATTTTATAGCACATGCTTGGGTAGAGCCATATTTTGAATATTGTGACCCCTGGGCACTTTTGCTTTCATGAGCCCTTCTTTTCTTAAGAGTAATAGTATTCATGATTATATTTAATATGTTCTTCAATATGTTCTTTGTATGTTTATCAAAAATAGGGAACAGTAAATAATAAGTATGATTTTGTGTCAATCAATTACAGACAATAAATTATGGTGTTTATTGAGTCATCAAAATTACTGAATTTAATATTCTCGCTAATGCAGAATCATTGCACATATATCCTTCTTTCCACAGGTTACATATACTAATAGATTAAGAATAACAATACCGTGTTTCTCACATTATAAGGCTGGGCCTTATTTTTTTTTGACCCATGAAAAAATGGCTAGGCCGTCTTTTCGGGGGTGACTTAATTCCCCCCCTTGCATCCTCGGGTGGGCATGCGGCGACAGCTTGGATGTTTGGGAGACCTTCCACCACCATTGCTTTCCCTTCTCCCTTGCTGCCGTGGCGTTAGAGGAATGCCGCGGCATTTGGCGCAGCCATGTGCAGCCAGTCAGGGATCCTCCCTGCAACCAGAGCCTTGAGGACACACTTGGCTTCAGGTGCTCCCATTGCCGCCTTCCAAGGGAAGGCACTTGCCCGAAAGGATCTCTCCTGCTCTCTCTCTCTCTCCCCACAAGGTCAATGTCTGCGCTGCGGCTGAGGAGGAGGAGGCTGCAGCCGGTTCCTTCTGCTTGCTGAGAGGTGAGGAAGCCACAGCTTTACAGAGCAAGCAAAGCGCTGCTCGCCTGGGTGAGATTTGGGAACGAGGGGCAGGAGGAGGCATGCAAGCACCCGTGACTCGCTTTCCCAGCTCTGCCGAGCCCGCACGTCTCTGGCGCATTCCTCTAACGCCGCGGCAGCAAGGGAGAAGGGAAAGCAATGGTGGCGGAAGGTCTCCCGGTATGAAGTGCCCCACCAACGCAGGCAGCACCATATCTGGGCATGCAAGTACTTCCTAAATGCAAGCCCCCCTGCCATTCCCCTCCTATTTTGCATGTTTAATATGGGCCTTAATTTTGAGGGAGGGGCTTAATTTGATTGTATGCCAATAAAACATGGTGGGGCTTCCTATTGGTGGAGGCCGTATTGTTGGAGAAATTCGGTAGAAGTTATATACCTGGCATAGTTAATAAGTATTACCAGTATTTGAACCTCCCAATTAACAGGTCTATATATGCAGCAGATCAAGAGCTAAACATGTTTCTATGGTTATCTTTTCTAGCCTTGAACATTATGATCTAAGTGCTTTGTCCTTGAATCCCCAACTTGGACTGTATAATTAGCTGTTAAGGTATTCCTTTAGATAAACACTATAAAACATTTATTTAATCAACAATGGTGGGGAGAATATAAGGACAAGAGGAATTTTATACTAGAAAATTAAGGGTTTCAGAGCTAAGTATTTTCTCAAATTATGAATAATATGTTTTCAGTATGTTCTATATAAATAGAAAATATATCTAAGTAGCAAAAATCAGTTCATATTTATATCCTGAATTGATTCTTAAATCAAGTAAACATAGAACTAGGAATTCCACTGAACATTCTGAATCTAGCAAATTATTTGAAACTGTTTAGAGAAAGAAGAACTCCATTCAAAAATTTAAAAATATAAAAGGAGGAAAGAACTAAAAGTAAGATTAATTGTGGTATTGCAAATGGCAATTTAAATTATTATGCAAATAGCATTTTCAGAGAAGCTCTGCTTCGTAAAGGAAATTTAACTCTTCTTAATCCTGTCATAATCCTTCCACTTAAAATAACTCTGAGTACTGTGCATGAAGTAACACTGCGATTTTGGGAACAAGATAGGCCTAGAATAAGATGTAAGGGAATTGTCTGTGAAACAGTTTTGATTTGTTGTTCCTGCATTGTATCACTCCATTAGGAAATAGCAGCCTGAAACTGTAAAAGAGACAGAAGACTTGACCTGACTGTCTCTTTGGATTTATGCTAGAATATGTGAAGTTTCATTCTTACATTCCTGTCTGTATTAGGAATTCACAGGTTCTGTTTTCCAAAAGATAGATGTTCCTTTGTTAAATAGAGCTTCAAAAAATGATTTATTTGTATAATTTTCCTCTAGCTCCATTACTATGGGATACTTGAATTGCTCCCTGAAATTTGTCAACTAAAGATGAGACTTTAAAAAGAATGTTGTGATTCCTGACAAAGATTGTCATATCCAGAGACAAAACTGAGCATCCTTTAAAATATTGCGGTTTTCACAGTATTGTGTGTATACAGTGATAAAATAGATTAAATCAAATTGAAGAATAGAAATGTGTGATGTAATCATTCCATGGAATAATTGAAAAAGAGTATTTTAATCTAGGGGTGTGCAGATAATAACACAGCTTCTGCAGTGAGAAAACAAAGTCATGTTATATTCTTTATCTAATGTTCTTACAATTTTCTCCTATCCATTAGAGTGGAAAACATGGCAGAGTGCAGTGTTGAAAGGAACCACACACAGTGCTGCCAACTGCATCATTTGTGATATACTAATCATATTTGCATGCCATATGCTGTTTGCTACATGGGGTACTCCTATTTGCACTCAGTCAAGGGAGATGCTGAGAACTTCAAATGAGATGTAGCAAGCCCACAAGTAACACTATGTTTATAAGAGCACCATTCCATACTTTGTAATTGCCTTCTGATAAATTTTCCAATCCGTTGTTTTTTAAAAAATTCTACACAAGTTTTGCTTCACATTATAAGCTCATTTAAAATGAAGCACATTACCTTCCTAGACATCAGGTCTAAGCTACAATGAGATTATGAGCAAATGATGTCATGATACATATCCTGTCACCCCATTCCTCTCTTCCCTATAGGCCAGGGGTTGCCAACCTGCGGCTCTGGAGCTACATGTGACTCTTTTGGCCTTCTGCTGCGGTTCCCTGTCAGTTGATCCCACCACTGGCTGGCTCCTCCCCTCCCTTCCGTCACTCCTACCCTGGCCTAAGAAGTTAAGGGTGATGGCAGGGGATGGAGACTCACTCCATATTCCAGAGCAGGAGGTGACTGGGTGGGAATGAGTGACCTTGAGTCATCTTGGCCACGCCCACCCAGTCACACCAGTTGTTAATTATCAGCTCCCGGAGTTTTGTTTTCTGTGGGAAACAGGTCCTAATGGCTCTTTTAATGGTTAAGGTTGCATACCCCTGCTATAGGTATAAAGCAGATTTCTTTTGCTACACTTAAACTTTGTTTGAATTGAGCCTGAACACAGTCTTGTAGTGGAAAGGCCAAATTTAAAAACGATGTGTTTCAAATTCAAAAACTAAGTGTTTCAAATTTAAAAACAAAGCATCTGCTTCTCATCTAACTGTAAAATAGATACTGGATAAGAAAGAAAAGTCAGACATAACTTCAGAATGCATATATTGCATAGGTGTCGAATTCAATTTCATTGATGGCTGCATCAGGATTATGTTTGACCTTGTGAGGTCGGGATGGGCATGACCAGGATGGGCATGGTCAGTATGATATCAATCGTGTTGGGGGGTCCCGTGGTGGCCCAAGCAGTCTGCCAGTGAAATCAGGCTCCCAAGCTGCAACGGTCTCCTGCAACCCTCTGCCAACAAAAACGGAGCTTGGGATGCCACATGCGGCCCTCCCAAGCTCCATTTTTGCTGGCAGAGGCACCACAAGCCAGTCCTTCACTGTTTCCAGGACAGACCTGTGGGCCAGTTCTATTTGGAATGTTAGTCACCTAATAGTTGGGTTGGCAATATATAAACCGGGATAGTCATTTAATACTGTTGTATCTTTAAGATAATGTTGTAATTGTGATTGGCTGAGATTCCTCCAATGGCCATAAGATGGAGCCAGAAACCTGGTTTGTTCTTTTTTGCATTTCCTTTTGCCTTTTGTCTGATCGTTATTCTGCTTGAATTACTGTGAGTTTTGCAACTATTCGCAAACTCCATTTACTGAACTTTGTTTATGATACTGGTAAAGAAAAAGACTTCGTTTTTGGATTATCCCTGAACTGATTATTTTGAATACTAACTGCTTTAACCGCATTTGATTTGGACTGTTTGTTGGACTTTGTTTACCTGTTTACAGGAAGTAAAACTTACATTTTACTATTCAGTGTATCTGTGTGCTGGTTGTGTGTTATTCATCATCACTCTCACTATGTTTCCCTGAGTGCATTCATTCTCCTAACAGGAAATACCTCAACAAGATCTAAGCACCCTGCAGGCGGGTTCTGGTTCCCGGGCCTTGAGTTTGATACTCCTGATGTATTGTATTACTTCTTACACTCTGAATGAACTCAGAGAGAATTTTTTGCTACTTTGATGCTCGCTGAATAAGACTACAACTCTGTTCAATAAGACTACAACTCTGTTCAATCTCAAACAGCATGCTGTCTTAGGAACTAAGAATCAATATGGAAACTAGATGTAATATGACATTATTTAAAGGTGTCTTTGATTTGACATGATGGTTTTTAAATGTCAGTAGCAGTTGTGAAATAAAAGGTAAACCTTTCGTCCTCTCAATCAAAGCAATGAAGTATATTTCACTTTGAGGTAGAGAGACTTAGACTCCTGAGATATTTAAACATATACACTTTGAATACATACATGTATTGCAACATCTAAGTTGATCCTCAGATATGTTGGAAGAAGACAAATACACTTTTGACAAAATACTATTTTTTCTATCTATTACAATTATTCAGAGCCTTCACATAATGAGTGTTACTTTCACATCTCCTGAAAAAAAAAGGTAATAATGTTGCGTGATGGTGCTGGTATATGTGTGTGTGTTTATGCTTGCATTTCTGTATCACTAGACCATTAGCTTACATTTAATAAGCAGTCAACATAGTGCACAATGATTTCCTTTTGTCTTTCCATCTGTTCATGAAATTCCAAAAACTCCAAAAAGAACACAATTCATTTTGGCATTGTTTTTCATGCAATGTTCAGAGCTGGATTTATCATGAGGCTTCCTGATATTATTGATAATTACTTCCATCTGTATTGCTTTGATTCATAATGAAGAGCTACGCATATACAAAAGGTCAATGAGTAAAAGAGGCTGACAGCCCACCAGCAATTTCCCATCAATTTAGTACGCTAAGAATAATCAAATATTGGAATTACTGTTCTTGCATGACTATTGTTTCATATTTACGTCACAACATTAGTGAATGATATATTTTTATTTAATCTGAGCCTAATAGCCAAAAGGAAGCTTTCCTTTACTTTCTTTTCCTTTTCTTATTTTCTTTCATTTTTTTTTCTTTTCCTTTTCTTTCCTCCCCTCCCCTCCCTTCATTTCCACTCCCTACCCTTCCATCTTCTTCTCTTGCTTTCTCTTTTTTATGTCTTTTGAGTCAATGTTAACTCCTGGTGCAGTGGTGGGATTCAAATATTTTTACTACCACTTCTGTGGGCGTGGCTTGGTGGGCGTGGCAGGGGAAGGATACTGTAAAATCTCCAGTCAGAGGTGGTATTTGCCGATTCTCCGAACTATTCAAAATTTCTGCTACCATTTCTCCAGAACTGGTCAGAACCTCTGAATACCACCACTATCCTGGTGATTGCCTGGATTAATCCCTGCAGTTTTTTTTCCAAGGTTTTTCAGAAGTGATTTGCCATTTCCTCCTTTCTAGGGCTAAGAGGGAAAGACTGATAGCCACTTGGCTTCATGATGATACTAGAATTCATAGTTTCTAGCTTGGTGCCTGAGCCACTACACCAAATTGACTCTCGAACAGAAATAATTCAATTTTCTGGTTGTTTCATTAAATCAGATTAAAACAATCTGAAGCTCTCTAAATGTTTTGGACTTCAGTTTCACCAGCTTAATTAAAATAGTTACTGGAAGAAGAGGATGACAGAGAATGAGATGGCTGGATGGAATCACTGAAGCAGTAGATGTGAGCATAAATGGCCTCCAGAAGATGGTAGAAGACAGGAAGGCCTAGAGGACCATGAGGTCACAATGGGTCAGACATGACTTTACAACTAACAACAACAACAAATTTAGAACATAGGTTCTATGATTTTGCAGTTTCTCTGGCTTTCTTTACGTTGTTAACAATTCAAATATATTTGCATGGTGCTTTTCCCTTACTATACAGGCTTCAGATATTCACTGAAGGAAACAAGATTTGCCAGAAGCTATTGTTGCTGAATGCATCATATTAGAACACAATTTCAAAGCTGCTTCAGAGATTTTCTGTTTCCCTGCACTGTTCCTGACCAATAAAAAAAAATTAATGATTGTTTTTGATACTGAAATGTGGCTTGATGTCAGTGTAATTTGTAATGAGGCAGAGAACATTAATCATTTTCTTTCCTGTCAGATACAGATTAACATTGCGAGATTCCGAAGCAGGTTACATACAAAACAGCAAATGCATTTAAAATGGGGCAGAGGAGAGAAATGCAGTTCACAATATTCCATGCAGTTTTTTTATTGTACTATGCTAAATCTTTTTTTTCTTTACTTACTACACTGCAATTCCTTAATTTGAATCCTGAGCAACATGAGTGAGTCATATCATGACGAAACAGATAAACTATTATTAGGAACCTGTTTATTTATAACCAGCAGTACAGCATTCAGCAACAAAATACAACAGGCTGTGCTTTTCTGAAGGTTTACTGCCTGCCTTGGGTAAGTTATGAGCACACAATGGATTGCAGAGGCCTTTATACCACCACAATAATGCAGGAAGCATTTCAGGAATACCATGTCACTAACATTATCCACTGCTGGTAATTAGTGTAAACAAAATTAGAGCAAGTTTGTCCCTTCCTGTGATGGGATCCTGGTTCAAAGCAACACAGCAGTAATCTCTAGGAACCCAGTTATAAGCCCTTGTTTTTGCACTTGATATTAGTTAGGTTTACACCTGCAATAAACGCACACTCATTAAATGAAAAATAGAAGAATAAATGCAATAAATGGAGGTCAGTAAATGTGTATTATTGGGGGGGGGGGATAAGCAGGGAAGCATGAAGACCTTTCATAAGAGTGCAAGAATGGGGGAATGGAATTTGTAATTATACTGCTGCCCAGTGTTGGCACACTTGCTGCTCATGCTGTCCAGTGGTTATGCATTCAGTGCAAGTGAAAAATGAGAGTTTTGGGCTGCTAGCTATATTTATAACCATTCTTGTTTCCAAGTAAAGAGGAACCTTGTTGAAATACATCTTTATGCATGCTTGTTTGTGGAGCAGGGGTGTCTGTGGGGTCTGCTAAAAACAAGCAAGCAGGTGATCATTTTATTTCTTTAACATTTTTTTAATTTACAAAAGAAGAGAGTTACAACTGTTTCTAGAATTGATATCAATGGCTCTATGGGACTAATTATGATTCAAGGTGCTCTTGGCAGACTTTCCTTCCCTACAAGGATCCATCCAACTGGGAGAAGAAGCCTAATCGTGAGGATGGAAAGAGCCAGTTGAGCAGGTAAGTGAATCTTTGGTGTTTTGCTCTCCTTTACTTTGTCTCCCTTCAGAGGTCCTTCCCACAGGCATTTAGTGATCATGGCTCTGGTTTGTGGAGGAAAGAGATCTCAGAACCACTTATCATCTACCTGACTTCTCCTCTATAGTAGTGGATCTGTAGTGAGGAAAGGTTTCAACTAGAGTGAGGAAAGGTTTCAACTGGAGACAATATTGTGTGAATATTGTCGCCTGGCTTCTTTCTTTCCCCCAAAAGAATTACTTTTTTCATCCATCCATGTTTGCCTTCCCACACTAGAGAACTATATCCAAGACTGGAAGTATATTGAAATTCTAAATGCTTCTTCCTTCTGCAGTTATCTGGATTATTTCTGGGTCAGATTTCTCTTTTCCCTCTTCAAATTCATACCCCTTCTCTTTGTTATTACATATATTTTGCTTTTCTTGTCCTGTTGCTTCTTTAGCCTACTTTTCCTCCTAGGCTTGTTTTTTTGTACCTTTCATGTTCTCTTCTTCCAAAGATCTAAGGAATTAGTTGGCCTCAGCAATTCATTTGTTAGCAGAGAAAATATCCACCAATGGAATATTGTAGTACAAATGTCATAGATCTGACTAGGACTTTTCTGGCACTTCTCTAGGCTGATTTGTCTGTCTCTCTGCTTGCATTCCATTTCAAAATCTCCAGGTCAAAATACCATGGAATAAAGAGACATACAGGTAGACAGTTGAGCAGAAGTAGAGCCAGAAAGAAGAGAGACAGATGCTACCATAATTATTTAATTAGACAGGACTTCTAGAGCAGCAGTTCTGAAATTATGGTCTTTCAGATCATCTGCAAAATCAATAAATATTTTACAATTTCTCAATTTCGGTTTCTTATACAGTACATTTAGTATTTAACTCCAATAAATCAAAATGATAACAGATAACAGATAATCAGAGTTGGAAGGGACCTTATAGGTCATCTAGGCCAATCCCCCACCTAAGCGGGAGACCCTACACCATTTCTGACAAATGGCAGTCCAATCTCTTCTTGAAAGTCTCAAGTGATGAGACTTCTACAACTTCTGAGGTCAAGCTGTTCCAGAGGGCAAACCTGTTTGGGGACCTCAATCACTTCTAAGCAGAGGTGGTATTCAGCAGGTTCTGACCAGCTCGGGAGAACCAGTAGTGGAAATTTTGAGTAGTTCAGACAACCGGCAAATACCTCCTCTGACTGGAGATTTTACAGTATCCTTCCCCTGCCACACCCACCAAGCCATACCCACAGAACCAGTAGTATAAAAAAAAAAATTGAATTCCACCACTGCTTTTAAGAATGTAAAGTGATATTTTGAAGAACCACTGTTATATAGGAAGATAATTGAAATTGACTGGTTGCTAGGCAGTATGTCTCTGACTTCAAAAGGATAGGAAGGAAAGTGGCGAACTGAAAAATACAGCCAAATTAGGAATAGATAACACAATTCATAATTGTTTTCTGGATCCTCGATGTAATAAATAAATAAATAAATCCAGGGGTGGGATTCTACATGTTCACACCTATTCGCTAGAACTGGTTGTTAACATTCTAAGCAGTTCAGAGAACTGGTTGTTAGAAGAAATTATTGGCCAAATCCTGTAAGGAAGGCAGGAAGGAAACATTCTGGTGTTGCTTACAGAAACTGCCTCTCCATTAACCCATATTACATTCTTGGCAGGACTAGACTTCCTGTCTCAGGAACGTCTCTGGAATTTTTTTCCCTCCTTTGCTGGTACTTTGCTTGTTTGGAGTGACCATTCAAAGTTACAATTGCACTGAAAAAAGTGACTTATGACCATTTTTCACACTTACGACTGTTGCAGCATCCCCACAGTCACGAGAGGCCAGGCGAGGAGATGCGTGCCTTGATGTGAGTGATATTGAGTTGGCCACGCCCAGCCAATAACATGACCACCAAGCTATGTCCACCCAGTCACATGACCACCAAGCCACGCCCACCAACTAATCCACGCCCACAGAACCGGTTGTTAAAAATTTTGAATCCCACCCCTGAATAAATCCTTAAATATAAACGTGGACATCTAATTATTTTACTTAACATATTTAAAATTATGTAAATATGCCTATCTACTTTCCCTGGATAAAATAGTGCAGGTTCCCCAGTTCTGAACCTTGCTGGCAGTTTGAGCTGAGATAGTTTCAAAAATAAAGCAAATGGCAAAACTAAAAGAAACTCTGGAAACAAGGTGCTAATAGGGCAAGCTTTGGGGGAGGAATGTTGTTGATAGGCTGGCTATGACTCAACTATCTCAAAGCACACTTTTGGTCACATTTCACAATAGGTAATCTGATCTCATCTCCAACAGAATGAGTGACAAAGCATTGCAAATACAATATTTCTTAAAGCCTGTGTAGGTTCAGGTGAGGGTATATGACTTAACTATACGTAGTACTTAGGGATAATTTTAAGCTGTTTCATTCCTGGACCATGAATGAGAAAATAATATCATGCAACCAAGGAAGATGAACTCATGATGTGGTAACTGCAGATAGAGAGTGAGTCTATATTTCTACTGAAATATACAAGAAAAATATAACATCCAAAAATAGCCTTCAGACTTTTTTTTTGATTTTATATTTTTCTTGATCAAAGCATAGAATGTCTGATTGCAACAATCTCATTACTTGAAATCAATACTGCAAACATTAGCAGTGTTGTTTTTATTCATCGTTTGAATAAAATAATAATTGAACATTATTCATTTGTTCATTGGCAAGAATCGTACATGGTTTTTGTAAAAAGCTACAAGATTTAAGTTGAAATATATTTACATTTTCTAAAATGTCTGTCATGGTAAATAAAAAGACAATCTACCAAACTCTATGAAGACAAATAGTAGAATATTAAAAAACTAAATACTTAAAATTGATTAGATGATAAAACCACTTTATAAATAAAATACCAACATAGTAAACACTAAATTACTGAATATGAGTGTGTACACACATACATACAAAGAAACCTGTCAAGTAAGACATAAATGTCATTAATTATTCACAATGTTGACTTTCAAGAAAGAGAAAAAGTTGATAAGGAGGATCAGTGTAATCCAGAAGTTGCTAGAAAAGTAAAGTTTGAGCCAGAAATAGAGCTGGCATTTGAGGACTTTGAATTTCAGCAGGATCATTCCAGTTTTTAAGTGTAGCGCTGGAGAATAGTTTGGACTAAATTATATAATAATATTTATTATTATACAGTATGCATATACTTGAGAGCCACAATAGCTGGGAAATGGATTTGGCTTTTAAGAGTTTTAGAGAAGAACCGTATTTCCCCCAAAATAAGACCTCACCTGAAAATAAGCCCCAATGTGACTTTTGGAGTAAAAATTAATATAAGGCCTGGTCTTATTTGCAAGAAAACACGGGTAGGTATGTCACTTCAGAAAAGATGAGTAACAAGGCTATAGTCGGTATCTGTGTGAGTTCAATGGTCACTATTTAACTAAAGTAGAATAAATTTAACGACACGTTTGGTCTTGCTGGTGCTGTAGCCATTTTCTCTGCAACTCATATTTATCTTTGTAAATATGTAACTCATAAGCAGTTTTGTGCTGCATTCAAACTTAAAGTAATATCCAAAATATGGATGAATGAATGAAACAACTTCCACCAGTGTCTTTCTCAAGGGAGAGAATCAAAAGATGATTTTAAATCAATGAAGGCAACATAAAAACAGAGTGGAAATATGTTTATTTCTCTGCTAAGAATTATAAGATAGCTCATTGATTCATAGTCAACCTGCCTTTCCTAAAGTATTACAAACATTGATAGTGTGAAGATGGATTCTCCTGAGAAATCAGCTCTTGATCCCACACTTTCTTTGAATAATTAAATCTCAGTGTTAGCTACACTCTAAATTTCCCACACTATTGATCAAACTCATTATGACTGTCAGGGAGAGAAGAATCTCTCTTCAAACTTTATACTCAACAATTCTATGACTTCTGTTGCTTATTTGAAGTGTGTATGCTTTAGGTTCAGGGTGGGAGATCCGTTTCTTTCCTCAAAATTACAGCTACTACTCCTGTGTGATGGACCCTCCCCAAAGTACTTAGAACCTGATTTTGAAGTTCCAATGATGGCACATGGGTTATGTAATTCCATTGTCGGTGTTTAGCAACAGGCTCATGTTTACCACCTTTTGCAGTGTCTTGCAGTCATGCAATTCCAATTTTTGGCAGTTTTTGCTGGTCTCCAGCATTTGTTTTCAGTTTCTGGCAAAAAATGCCCATTAGGTATAATGAATCCATTGCAAAAAAAAAAAAAAAAAAGTCATAAGACTGAGTATGTTAGCCACTTAACAATCAGATAGTCACCTGCTTAACAATTGCCACAGATTATGACCATAATTCTGGGCTCCATCATAGTCAGTTATTAGCAGTTCTGCAATAGTTATGCAGACATCCAAAATTTAATATTTTGTTTGAATTTAATTCATAATAAGCAAAATAAATATACATTCCAAATCATGAAATTCAAACTCTTCAATATTGACTCTATTATTGACTCTGGACGAGATGGGTCCCACATAAATTTAATAAATAAAAATAAATACATAAATAATTGTTTTTGTTCTGAAAAGTTTCATTTTTTATTAAATAAAGTTGCATATGTTAAAATAAGTGCACTTATTAAACTCACATTTATTTGGGATTCTGTACCATAGATGACATGTACAAAAAGAGGAGAAGGTCACAGGCAGACCCAGTAGAAGATGGCAAGACAACATCAAAGACACTACATCTGCATCAAATAACTATGATTGAGGCTGTCAGAAGTACAAGAACCAGAATTTTGTATCTCCCTTGACTCCTGAAGTCGCAAAAGAGGAAGTACAGAAGATCTATTTATTAAATGTGTAATATATATTTTAATAGATAACCTGCTTAACTACTGACCTTGGCAACTAAAACAACTGGAATATTGAAATCATTTTAATTTTTACGTCCTGAAAAAGTACAGAAAGAAATTAAATTTATAAAATCTAGTGGTAACTTAATTTATATAAATACACAACCCTTACACTTGTATCTCATGGATTAATGCTAATTGTTATTATGTGATCATATATTTCATGGATGAAATTGCTAAAATTCATTTTATGTTGGATGGCCATGTTTGGCTGATTGGAATTTTCGAAGTTGATAAAAGTGACATCTGGTTTTTGACCCTGTTGATCTCAAGAAAGTGGACATCGTTTTCAGTAACTGTAGATATGGATTAAACTTCTATCATACTTGGCTATGGAAAGTGTCCAAGGACGTAAGAGGGAGAGAAAGATTTTAGCAGTTTTAAAAAATCTACGGGTCTTCCCGTTCCATTGCAGACATGAATCAGGCCGGGATCCCAATGTAATGGGATATGCCTTGTTTGATCTCAATCTCCTCTTTTTGGAAAAACGTTAAGAAAATAATGAGGCTACAATTACAGAGGACCTTGGAAAATAATGATTATCTAGACTCGTGGTAGTCTATATCTAATATCTAGACCCAGTATGAAATGAAAAACATGCCGCTTATTCTCTTGCATGACCTCTGTCAGGAGTTGGATAGAGAGATCATGACACCATTGTTCTTCTAGATTTCTCAGCAATCTCTGCTGACTGCCATATCCTTCCAGAGTGCAAAGAGCACCGAGGGCAGATCCCAGTAATTATGCCAATTACCTAATTCTAAATCAATCTCAGATTATTTTTGCATTGGAATTGGGTTATCAATTGCAGAGATAAGATCTGACAGCCCACTTATGTCTCTCCAAAGTAGTTCTCACAGTTAGTGTACTACTTGTACAATAATCAAGAATAACAAGGTATTTGTGACTAGTAAGAGCAAGTCTAGTAATTTAAATCAATTGATCCTATTGATGCCTTTTGCTACTGTTGCATTTTCCATCATAGCAGAAACAAAGAAATTCTAGATAAAAAGAATTCTAAATGGAAAAATAAAAGGAAGATTACATTTTATCATAAAATGCACCAACTCACCCAGAACGTTGGCAGTTAAACAAACAAACAAACAAACAAACAAACCAATAATATAGGTGACATAGAGCCTGCAGTAGTTCAGGAGTTTGTGACCCCCATAGCAACTATGGATCTGGCCCAAGTCATCCCTGGCCCAACTTTGTCTGTAGCTCGGAGGTGGAATTCAGCAGGTTCTGACCAGTTCTGGAGAACCGGAAGCAGAAATTTTGAGTAGTTCGGAGAACTGGCAAATACCACATTTGACTGGAGATTTTACAGTATCCTTCCCCTGCCACGCCCACCAAGCCATGGCCACAGAACTGATAGTGAAAAAAATTTAATCCCACCACGGCTGTGGCCATACAGTAAATCTTGTTTTTGCTGCACCTGTTGGTGATGTGCTTCCAGGTGTGATTCAAGATATTAGTTATGATCTGTAGAGCTTTACATGATATTTGAGGGACTGCCTGTTTCCCACAGTGTCTACCCAGCTATTACAATTCAGCAGAGTGAGTACTGTAGACTTGATTCCTCTTAATTAAGCACAGTTATCTTTCAGGAATCAGGTAGTGTAACTTTTCTGTAGCAGCAACTGCTTTGTAAATGAAGCTCTTCCACCCACCATTAGATCTATATGGTTCCCAGTCTGATGACAATTAAAGCCCCTCAAGTAGGATGGATGGTATGTTTGCTTTGTGATTGAATTACCATTGTTGTGGTGAAAAATTGGCTCATCTGAAGCAATTAAATCACTTTGGAGGTGCAAAATAAATTCATTAGCATGCAAACAATAAAGCAATGTACTGCTGAGGTCCAAGCAGAACAATGGCAGCTTGCTGCAACCGCGAGCAAACATAGATCCACAACTTATATACCCTTGACCTTCTCCATTGCAAAAACAAGACAGAAGCAGAAACAATGTAAATTACATCATGACTTTAGAATGTGTTTGATAAACCCATCTGGGTGACCTTCTTATAATTTATCCCTTCCTATTATTAGGTCAGCATGTCACCTATGCTATCAATAAATATGAACAATTTGATTTATTGGGCTACAGTTTCTGACTGACTCTTCTCTCTGTTACCACTCAGGGTCAGTTCTGCTTGTTGTGTTTTTACTGTTTAAACATGGATAGAGAGTGTCTCAGGTTTGGTAGTGAATGCAGCTCACATGTACCTTTTACTATCAAACCACCTTTAGTAATATTGTGAAATAACTACACAATAATACTGCACAATAACTACATGTTTTGTAGTTATTTGGTTCTTGGGATTTTTTTTTGTTAATGTTCTGCACTTTGCTGTTTTTGTGTGATTTTATCGTAGGAAACACTCAGAATTTATTAAAGTTGTATATTTTTACTTTTCTTAGATTGTTTATTATATATTGACTTAGAGAAAACTAAGGATAATAATGATGTGTAATGTAAAATAGAATAGGTGGTAAGCTGAAAATGGAAATAATAGGGGATAAAGATTTGAAAGCTTATATATGGATGAAATGATATTGATATTGAATTAATAAACTGAAATATGAAATGCAAATTTATTGAAAGATGAGTGAAGTGGATAATATGAGTTAATATTATATAAGATTAATGGAAATGAAAATATGATTATGAACAAATGTTATAACCTGGAAACATGTTGCTCACGTGAAAATTTGAAAAATAAAAATCTTTTGGAGAAAAAAAAAGAATTTATTAAAGTTGGTGGCATCCACATTGAAACAAATACACAGTCAAATGAAGCAATTCCTTTCCTATAGAATATATTTCTATTATTGCCTTCACATAGATAATGGGATCTTACTCCTGTTCCTAATGTCCAGGGGAGAGGGCTTTATACATTTGAAAACTAAACATTTTTCAGCCACTAAATTCTCAAAATATTCTCTTTTTATCTTAGGGATCACACTTGACATGGGAGTGTGGGCAGAGAAGTTCAAATGAACAATATGAGAATGTACAAGATTTTTAAAATAACTTTGTTGGTATGGAATGGCAAAATACTTAAGTATACGAACCACAAGAAAACATATGAATGGAATTTCAAGTGGTGTTATGTAGGCTTCTTTAGTTACAGATATGCACATAAAAGAGAATTATCCTACTTCTCTTTCTAATTCTCTGTGGAAATTGCCACTAAATTGCTTCTTTTCAATGCAGTCTTTCTTGTTATGTTCACAAACAAAAGCTTATATTCCCACAAGACTGTTGGCAGGGAGAACTTGTGTCTTCACAGCAATCCTGGTACAAGTGCCTGAAGATTTCCTCCCAGTCTTGAATTTATCATACAGAAGTTCCTTTGCACTGTCTCTACATGGGGTGGGAATTGTTCATCCTCAAACCACACTACTTTCCACTGCTCTTTTATTGCTGAGAATAGGCAAACCGTATCTTTATTGCGAGAGAAAACAACCAGTTGGTGGCAGCAGACAGATTTAGAAAATGCCTCTTTACTGTCATCTAGTGATCATTGGATTGTTGCATGTCAGATATGGTATATCTCAATGGAAGTAGCTTCAGTTACTTTTCTTCCGGAATGTTTTTTTTTCTTCCTATCAGTCCTCTATTATTTTTTTTCTTCCACATTTCATGTCCTTTTGATCCTGATGGTTTATTTTTAGTATTCTGACTAATTCAGTGAAATACTGAGTTGGACATGGTTGCTGGCAAAAGACTAAAGAATTGCTCTACTTTTTCCTATCTGTCCTGTTCCAGATTGTTTTCCCCAATATGATTACCAGCAAGAAAAGAACATGGTAATTCCTAACAACCAACTGCAGACTAAAAACTGGCCAACTGAGAGAAGTAAATGGGACTTTTGGGATTCTGTAGGCTTCAGAAAGAGATGACTGCTGCTGATTATCTGCTTGTGATTGGCAGGTTGCAATACTCGACACACTCATCCAACATTAAGTCCTATTGAGATCTACTGGAAGATTTTGTTTTGAGTAAATCTTCTTACCACTGTACTATATAAATAATACTTCAGAACAGGACTCAGTAGGACTTAAACTGCTGCAGTCATCCATATTTATGACAGAAGATCATAGTTATTATGAGAGTAATCTTATTAGGAAGGAAACCCAGTTTGATTTAGTGGTCAAGACACCAGGCCAGAAAGCAGAGGACCAGTTCTAGTCCTAGAAACCAGACCAGAAAGCAGAGACCATGAGTTCTAGTCCTGTCTTAGGCACAAAGACCAGTCTCTCTGAGCCCTAGGAAGAAGCAGGCAATGACAACACTTGTGAAATTTTACTAAGAAATTTGTCCAGGCAGTTGCCAGGACTCAACATTGACTCAAAGGCATCCTCCCTCCAAAACATTATTAGTCCTGGAACAAAAGAAGACAATAAATATATTCTGTACAAAAGGAATAGTAAATAAAAATCAACAACCATTGTCCCAGTGCAATCCCCCCCCTCCAAAGAGTTCCTAAAACAGCTGTAGATTTTTCAACTGATTTAGAAGTGCTTCAAACTTTGTGCAATTTTGATGCTCATTAAATAGCAGCATTTTTTTTTCAGGTTGACATAAAGACTTTGTTACTTTACTCCTATTATTAATTTTATTGAAGAAGTTTTGAACAAAATAAAATCAGTTGAATTGCTTTTGAATTGAAGACAAAACGAATAGAGAAAAGTAATCAGAAAGTGAAAAAGATACAAAGTAAAAGAAAAAGAAATAAAGAAGTGGCTTTCAGTCTTAACAGCGATCATAAGTACATTTATAGTTTTGTAGGAAGTTAGCACCAACCTCTCTCCAAGAAAAATGTCCTAGGAAATATTAAAAAGGCAGAATATTTCCCCTAAAAGGAGAAGAAACTCAGAAGCAGAAACTCACCTCAGAGAGGCAGAAACTCACCCCTTCCCTTTGCTAATGGGCCATGAAGGCCTAGGCTAGAGAATTCTACATAATAAAGGACTCCCCCCATCTCACCACCTGACCTGGGAAGATCGCATCAGCCAGCACTCAGGTGAAGCCATGTGGTCCTGACAAAGCCTACAAATTTAGTTAAGACCCCCGCCCCTGGGAGTCTGACAGCCAATGGGATACATTTCTTTCACAGGAACAGGAAACACTAAGGTGAGGACTAACAAAAGTTATAAAACTAAAGGTCTCTCACAGGGGTGGGATTCAGTTTTTTTAACAACTGGTTCTGTGGGTGTGGCTTAGTTGGTGGGTATGGCTTGGTGGTCATGTGACTGGGTGGACATAGCTTGGTGGTCATGTTATAGGCTGGGCATGACCAACTCAATAACACTCACATCAAGGCACGAATCTCCTTGCCTGGCGTCTCATGACTGTGGGGAAGCTGCAACAGTCATAAGTGTGAAAAATAGTCATAAGTCACTTTTTTCAGTGCCATTGTAACTTTGAATGGTCACTCCACACAAGCAGAGTACCAGCAAAAGAGGGGGGAAAAACTCCAGAGAAGTTCCAGAGACAGGAAGTCTAGTCCTGCCAAGAATGTAATAAGGGTTAACGGACAGGCAGTTTCTGTAAGCAACACCAGAATGTTTCCTTCCTGCCTTCCTTACAGGATTAGGCCAGTAATTTCTTCTAACAACCAGTTCTCTGAACTGCTTAGAATGTTAACAACCGGTTCTAGCGAATAGGTGCAAACTGGTAGAATCCCACCCCTGGTCTCTCAGCATCTCAGCCCTTTTTTCTTCTTTCTTCATACAGGGCATGTGATCTTGTCCACCATTAAAACATCTTTCCAAACAGCCTTCATTTTCCGGTGTCTTTTTCCCCACTTGGAACTGAACCCAGAAGGATAATTTTTCCAACAGTTTACTTTCTCTAACTCTAATGTTCAGTTATAATTTCCTTCTTCCTATTATCTACTTTTTCTAATCATTAAATCCACAAATCACCAGTACATTTTTTTTCAGCAAAAAGTTCATAGGCTTTTCCAGTCACTAATAAATACACTCATTGATCTTTCTCTGAGCAAACTAATTTTGCCACCTGTGCTCGTTCAATTATCTTCACCTCTGGGATATTTCAAAATCTTGTCAAAAAGGATTTAGTTTCTAATATTCAACTGAAAATATTCAATCTCAGTTGAGTCTTTAAAATTCTTTGTACTGCATGTATTTCAGCTATGTTTTTTTACAATCCTCCAAGCATGGTTAAATAACTCTTAGTTTGTCCACACTTCCAGCATAAATTTGAACAACCTTAGTAACAGTCTAGAATATTTTCCTGAAGTCATATACTTAGTGGTACATATGTTTATCAAAAATTATTTTAAATTATAATATGGGTAAATTTCAACAGTTTTTTCACACTGTTCCAACAATATGTTATTATCAAAGTCCTTAGACCCGTGATGGTGAATCTATGGCTCACATGCCACAGGTTTGTGCCGGCACACAAGCTGCAGGCAAACTTATCTCACTGCTTGCGTGCACCTCACAGCTGATTTTCAGCAGGTTTGAAGTCTTTTTCAGCCTCCCAGAGGCTTGAAGAAGGCTTCTGAAGGCTTCTGAAGGCTTTGCAGGCCAAAAATTAGGCCCATTTCATCACTTCTTGCTTATCCGAAAATACTGGAAGTGACAAAATGGGGCTAGTTTTCAGTCTGGGAAGGCTGCAAAAACCTTCCTCAAGCCTCTGTGAGGCCGAAAAAGACCTCAAACCAGCCAAAAATCAGCTATGAGGCACAGTGCAGGTAAGGGAACGGCGGTGGTGGTAGGTGGGGATTGTGCGCGCATGCGTGGGGGCATGGGGGGGCACATTGCCTTCTGGGTGCTGGCATGTGAACATGAGCGTGCAAGTGCTTACACAATTTTTGGCACAGGAGCCTGAAAAGGTTACCTATCACTGCCTTAGACCGTTTCATCATACACTCTTTTCACTTGTTTCAAATTTCAGCAACAGTTTATATATTTTAGCAATTATAGGTTTACCATCTGCACATAATTGTACTTCAAATTCTATCTTCTGCTACTTGGTTCCAAATTTTCTATCATGATTAAATATCATTAAATCTTTCTTTTAATGTTGTGCATGTAAAACCCTGAAAATTAAATCCTTCTTCAGTTGCTTTCTTAAGGCTAGGTCACACTGGCCGACGGATGCAAAATGTATGCAAAAAGGACACAGCGGATGAGCAAATTTTCCATCTGTTGTTATCCGCTCTCAAAAGTGCCCCAAATTTGCATAAACAGAGCAGACAACAACGGAAAGGAATGGACGTGGGGAGGATGTAGCGGGGATATAAAGCGGATGTTCGTAGGAAGCCTAGTGGATGGAAGCGGATGACATATCTGCAGGGCTTCCGGGAGAGAACAGCGAAGCGGCCGCGTAGCGGAAGGAGCGGATGCGTAGCGGATGCGTAGAGGATGAAGCTGATGCATCACGAACGCCTATAGGATGTGTAGCGGATGCGTAGTGGATGCAAAGCATTCACTGCACATGCGGGGAGGATGAATTAGGTAAGCTCCGTGGATATAAAAGGAGGCAGCTCGCAAGCAGTCAGCATTCAGAGGAAAGACCTGCTGCCAGAGACATCTTGAGAGAAAACCATGGGGAAGAAGAGGAAGCCTGTCCCTACTCCTGCCTGCCCTGGCAAGAAGGACAGAACCACCATCCCACCCCCTGGTGCTGACTCTGAAGCTTCTGCTGCTGCTGCTGCTGCTGCTGCTGCTGCTGCTGCTGCTGCTCCTGGTGTTGCTGCTGCTGGTGCTTCTCCTGCTGGTGCTGCTGGTGCTTCTTCTGCTGGTGCTGCTGGTGCTTCTCCTGCTGCTACTGCTGCTGGTGCTTCTCCTCCTGCTGCTGCTGCTACTGCTGGTGGTGGTGGTGCTTCTCCTGGTGGTGCTTCTCCTGCTTCTGGTTCTGCTGGTGCTGCTGGTGCTTCTCCTGCTGCTGCTGCTGCTTCTCCTGCTGCTGCTGCTGTGGTGGACCAGCCCCAAGGCCCTCAAAGCCCTGCTGCTGAAGGCCCTGAAGCCCCTGTCAGAGGGAGGAAGAGGCAAGGCAAGGAGAAGGGGGAGAGGAAACAGTACTCCATTTCCGAGGACCATGAGGAGGAGGTGCTGGAATGGCTGAGGGAGAACGAGTACCTGTGGAGGAAGGGCCACAGGCTCTATCGTGACACCAAGAGGAAGCAGGCAGCATGGAGAGAGAAGGCGGAGAGCTTGGGCTACACTTCAGATGTACTCCTTGGGTGGTGGAAGCACATGCACACCTGGTATGGCAAGCTGCACCTGAAGAAATCCGGGCAGGCTGCTGTCAAGCTCACTGACCGGGAGACCTATGTCATGGCCAGGTGCAGCTTCCTGGAGGGTGAGATCCACCACCGAGGAGCAGCCCCTCTGTCAACCCACTCCCTCAGACAGGCCCACAGAGAGCCACTCCTCTTCCAGCCAGGAGACAGCTACCCTGTCCAGGCAGGTGTCTTTGGAGGTGCCCACGACAGAGACCCCCGTGAAAGCTGCACTCCCAATGCCGGAGGACGTGGAGGATCCCCTGTCTCAGATGGAGCAAGAAGAAGCAGCCACCAGAGACCAACCCACACCCAGACCCAGCTCCACCTCGACAGAAAGCAGGTAGAGAGGCAGACCGGAGGGACAGAGCCACACTGTCCTCTTGGAGATCAGGGACACAATCAAAGCAAGCACAGATCTTCTCTCCCAGCTGGTCCACTTCGAAATACCATCCTCTAAGCGCAAGCCCTTCATCACGTACGTGAGCCAGACCCTCATGGACATGTCCGAGGCCCAGTACCAGGTGATGAAGGAGAGGATCACAGCTCTTCTGCACCACTCTCCAGGCCCAGCTGAACCTGCTCCTACCCACTCCAGGTCTGCTCTTCCACCCCAGGCGATGTCACAGCCCTTCCATGGATTTCAACAGCCCCTCGCCTACCAAGCCTACCACTACCAAGACTTCCCACAGCAGAGGCAGTCCTTCCCAGTCCAGACCCAGGTTCCTTGGACGCCACAGATGCCACAGATGCCTCACCTGACACAGCTGCAGTCCAGACAGCTCCACTACACTCCTCCTTCCACCACCCCACAGCCAAGCCCTTCCTCAGAACATCTGTCATCAGTCTTGGGCCTCACATCCCAGGTACTGATGAAGGGCCTCTCAACCTCACGGGATTGAGTCAGCTCTCTGAGAGCTTCCTGCACACACCATCTCCTGTTGTACTCTCGGGACCAGGCACCCCAATGGCGCCTCAGACCAGCACTCCAGAAACAGCCACCTCCATAGTCCCTGGCCCCTTTACATCTGAGACCATGGGCATGCCTCAGAGTGACTGAGAAGAGTGCCAGAGACTGAGTTGTTACCTGTTCACTTTATCTTTGCTTAAGACACTTTACTTGGGTCATTTTGCTTTTTAATAAAGTCATACAGTTTGTTATTAATAAAGGTTATCTTTGCTTCACACACTTAATTCATTTTTTTTACTTAATAAAGTGTTGGTGAAAACTTTGAAAAAAGGGTTAAGCCTTTGCATGCTTGTGGGATTGGTAAGGAAAGATGTGGGATGGATAGCTGTGGGATGGGTAATGATAGCTGTGGGATTGGTAAGGATAGCTGTGGGATAAGGATAGTTGTGGGATGGGTAAGGATAGTTGTGGGATAGACAAACCTCCAGTGCAAGCATAGTGGGACTGTATGGTCCACTCTCCCAGCTCCCACACATATGGCCGTTTCTTATCAATAACAATTTAATCATTGATCAACACATTTCAACATAAATAAAGCTCTTTATTAATGCCCTGTTCATTGTAGGGCCACTCAAAATACATGGCCCAATCTCATCCGTGTGATGAGACAGGTTGAAGGAAGCATCCATTAAGCATCTACCATCCTGTCTTGCCACTCCACTGCTCCAGCTGGGGAGTTGCACCAGTGTTTCAGGAGATTGTGCTGCTTCTTCCCATCACGTGAAGCTCTGTTGGGGCCTTGCACATCCCCAGTGTCTATCAGATTTTGTCCTTACCTCCATTCACCAGACTCTGTGTCCCCATTGCCTTGTTGACGGTCCACAAGCCTGTTCTGCAACACTGGGTAGCGGGTGCGCATGAGATTGTGCAGGATGCAGCAAGCTTCCACGATGCTCCTCACAGTCTGTGGGCAATGCTGCATGGTGGTGAGAAGTACCTGGAACCTGTTGGCCAGGATGCCAAAGGCGTTCTCCACCACCCGCCTTGCCCTGGACAGCCTGTAGTTGAAGATCCTCTCTTCACGGGTGAGACATCTGGAGGTCTAGGGCTTCATGAGGTAGGTTCTGAGGGAGAAGGAGTCATCCCCCACGATGAAGTAGGGCACATCTTGTGTGTCATTGGGCAGGGGGCCTGGATCTGGGAAGCCCATGATGAGGTTGCGTTCCAGCCCACCCTTGAGGTCACTGGCGTTGTATATCTGGGATTCTGAAGCTGACCCGTTGCCTGAAGCATCGATGTACATGAACTTGTAGTCAACATCAACCATGGCAAAGAGGATGATGCTGAAGAAGCCCTTGTAGTTGAGATAATTGGACCCTGAGTTGGCTGGAGCTTTGCAGGCCACGTGCTTCCCATCTATGGCTCCAATGGTGTGGGGAAAGTTCCACCTCTGATACCACTGCTCTGCAATTTTCCTCCAGCCTTCTTCAGTGGTGGGACACTGGGGGAGCTCCTCCACGTATTCTTCCATGATGGACTGCACCACTTCTCTGACCACAATGCTGATGGTGTTGTGTGGCACCCTCCAGGCATACTGCATGTATGTGGTCCCAGAGGCCAGGTGGCACAGAGTCAGTGCCACCTTCAGTCCAGGGTCCAGGCTGGGATGGAAGTTGGTGCTTGGCTTGGTCAACCTGGGCCTCAGACGCTCCACAACTTCGTCAAACATGGCTGGTAGCATCCTCATGAAGTGCTGGAATGCACGAGGGTCTTCATTCCTCAGCTCCACCATCAGCTTGTCAAAGAGTCCAAACTCCACTCTTCTCCCGATCCATCTTCGGACCCAGACAGCTCTTGGACGTCTCCTTCTCCTTGCGTCGAAAAGGTGAAACAGTCTGAAGAGGGCTTGGTTCTGGTGTTGAATGATGGTGGCTACCAAAAGGAGTGTGCGATGATCCATGGTGGACATCAATGGATGATGTGGAAGAGCAAGAGCAAGGCTGAAGAGGTCTGCACACCAGGGCTGCTGGACTGATAGTGATATCCAGGTGATTTCCTCCCCCTTTTTATAGGAAATGTTGGTTTTCCGCTAGGTGTCCTTCCACATACTCTAGACATCCTCCAGACATCCTAAATATCTGAGATACATCCCATATACGAACGTTTTGTCTGTTTTAATGCTTTATATCCGAGCTGCATCCACTTTCATCCTTTCTATGTCCGTGCTACTAACGCTGTGTGGATGTTCCGCGTACCTTTTGCTTCCTCCCTCTTTCTGCTTTCCGCTGGAGCGGATGTGAGTTGCGTGGATGCCCAGAGGATGCCAAGAGGATACATCGGACGTGTAACGGATGACAACGGACATAGAACATTTGTTGCCTGTATGTGTCACGGATGTAGATCGTACTCAGTGGAAAATTTATCCGCTCAAAAAGTTTTGTGCAGCTCAAAACTTTTTGAGCAGATGAAATAGCAGTAGATGGATGTTCGACGGATAGAGCGTATGAAAGACATACGCAGTGAGTACACAATGGATGCATCATGTTTTCCAACAGATGGCAAGCTTTTTTGTCTGTTTTACATCCTCTTTGCATCCGTTGGTGCAGTGTGACATGGGCTTTAGTTTAAGCTTAGATGGCTCACATTTCTGTCCTAACAGAATAGAACAGAACCCAATAGATTCTCTCTTTTTGTTGGCTGTTTGTTTCCTATAAAATGCTTTTTGTGCTAAGATTCATATAACCATTTTCAGGCACAATCTGAATTGATATCAACTTGATATTTTCAATATGGCACTTCTAAAATGATGGTTTTTAAAAACTACATTAATCATAGAAAACCATATCACCCAAATTTCAGATCATGTCCTGTTAGTTCTAGATTTTTTTATTTTTCAGAAGTACCTTTCATTCAAACCAAATAGAAGGCTGCAAAATACTACTTCATCTCAGGTAATCCCAATCCTTCTCGTTTCTTTGCAACTTGGGTGTGTGTAACCCTTGGCTTTTTGCCTTACCACACTAACTTAGATAAATAGGTAGTCCTCAACTTATGACCACGATTGAGCCCAAAATTTCTATTGCTAAATGAGACATTTATTGAGTTTTACCCCATTTTACAACCTTTCTTGTTTCAGTTGTTAACTGAATCACTGCAGTTGATAAATTAGTAACCTGGTTGTTAAGTGAATCTGGCTTCCCCATTGACTTTGCTTGTCAGAAAGTTGCAAAAGATAATCACATGATAATAATATATATGAAGCAGTTGCCAAGCATCTGAATTTTGATGACATGATCACAGGGATGCTTTAAAGTTTGCATCTGTGAAAAATGGTCATAAGTCACATTTTTCAGTGCCATTGTAATTTTGAATGGTTACTAAAGGAACCTGAAGTTTGACAATGTTGTGTATGGAACTTGGTAGGCTCCAAATGCCTTAATCTGATTGCCGAGAAGGCCGTTCTCGAATTGGCTATTGGGAAACCAATCCAATGGGTCCACCTGATGGCGGGAATACTCAAAGTACTGTCATTGGCCACAAGCCGCGAGCAAGCTACTATAAGAAGGGCTGTCGTGGCTTGGGCTGTTGTTCCATTACCATTGCCTTACTTGTGAAAATAAAAGAGTTGTTGTTGGAACCCAGTCTCGCGTAATTTATTTCCGAACGGAATACTGGCGACAAAGATGGGATCGTCGTAGAAGAGCTGAAGCACGCGGCAATCAGAACCGAGCAAAAGAGATGGCCGGTAACAACGCGCCGCCCGCACCATTTAATGCTAATGAGGAGGATTGTGAGTCATATATCAATCATTTTCTAATGTTTAGAAAGCAGCAAACTGCAGGAGATATCTGACCAAAGGAAGAGGGCTGTCTTCCTTACACACTGCGGACCAGCCATTTTTAAATGGCAAAGGCATCAGCCAAACCAAGAGACGTTAAACAGGTGACTTGGTCTGAGCTGAACAGAATGCTCCGAGCACATTACGCACCTGTGGTCTCCAACTTGATAAGAAGGCACGAGTTCCACAAAAGAGACCAAAAAGAAAATGAGACCCTCGGAGATTTTGTAGCAACCCTGAGACACATCGGAGGAGCCTGTGAGTTCCAGAACATGGACGAGGCCATGAGGGACCACGTGGTCCTCGGGTTGAAGGACACTACACTTCAGAGTAAGCTGCTAAATAGACCGAACATCACTGTGGCTGAGGCCATCGCAGAAGCCACCACCGCCGAAGCAGCAAAGAAATCCACAGCCACTATGCTCCAAAATGAATTCAATTCCAGATCCACCAAATCAAACCAGAGAGAAGAAGGTGGAGGGAAGCAAGAAACAGCCCACAGCAACCGCCCACTATGAAGATCTCCACTCCCCAAGTGACACTGATGACAACAATGAAGATGTCCATAGACTTCAATCAGACAAGAAATGGTGGGAAAAAAGAAGAAGCAGGCGGGAATTCCAATATGCTGGATGCGGAGGCAACCACCCGCGATCTGAATGCAGGTTCCTAGACGCAATCTGCAGAGCTTGTAACAAACAGGGGCACATCGAAAGGGTCTGCCGAAACAAAAAGAGCTATAGTTCTAAAAGACGCGGCAGCACCACCACCCCCCAGACATGAAGAGAGACAAGCCGGAAGCAGATGGAACCGAGATAGTAGAAGTAAAAGAACGAGCAACAGAGAGGAAACGCACCAGATGGTAACAATCAGAAATGCCAGGACAGCAAACATGAAAAAGGTCCAGATAGAGGTAAACATTGAAGGGAAGCCCTGTGAGATGAAAGTCGACTCCGGATCAATTTTATCCATGGTATCTTGGAACACCATCCAACACCTGATACCGAACATCAAACAAAAAGAACTAGAAAAACAAAAACTGTTTTTGAAGGAGTACCAGGGAAATCGAATTCCAGTAGTAGGCCTTGGACATTTCCTCGTCGAATTTAAAAATCATGCTGAAATTTTGCCTCTGACCGTCATCGAACATGATCTCCCTAGCCTGCTAGGAATCGAGTGGTTCACGCCCCTGGGAATAGGGATGACCGGGATCAACAGCATCGTTGCGGCCAACTGGGAAGAGAGCCTGTTACAAGAGTTCCGGGGTGTATTCGACGGGACCCTAGGCAAGTACAAGGGGACCCCAATTTTGTTTAGCCTAGACCCGAAAATAGCCCCCATCCGGCTCAAAGCCAGACACGTCCGTTTTTTCTTAAAACCAAAAAATGACGAACAACTGAACAAACTCATAGCACAAGGGGTGTTAGAGCCAATTGACCATGCCAGGTGGGAAACACCCATCGTGACCCCTGTCACGATGACCCCACAGACGGGTCAGTGCGCATCTGTGGAAACTATAAGGCAACCCTAAATCATGCGCTCCAACAAAGCGCATACCCAGTGCCGGTAGTGCAACACTTATTGCACTCCCTAAGGGGAGGAAATTTTTTTGCGAAGCTTGATCTCGCACAAGCATACCAACAGTTACCCGTTGACCCCGCTACCACAGAGGCACAAACTATAGTGACACACAGAGGGGCGTTCAAGTGCAACCGACTCCAGTTAGGCGTTAGCATTGCCCCAGGCGTTTTCCAAAGCCTCATGGAGCATCTTTTAAATGGAATCAAGGGAGTCGTCCCTTATTTTGATGACGTTCTAGTGTCAGCAAAAAACGCTAACCAAATAGAGAGTAGATTAAAAGAAGTCTTAAGAAGATTCAGAGATGCAGCCTTAAAGTAAAGTGAGAAAAATGTAACCTAGCCACCAACCAGGTCAAATTTCTAGGCTACCTCATAGATGAGCAAGGGATACACCCCACCGAAAAAAAGATAAAAGCAATCAAAGACGCACCTAGACCTATGAACAAAACTGACTTACAAGCATTCCTAGATCTCATAAATTTCTACAATGTGTTCCTGCCCCAAAAAGCAACCGTAGCAGAACCCTTACATCGGTAGTTAGACAAAAAAAACTATCTGGAAATGGGGCCACCAGAAACAAGCAGCATTTCAAAGTATCAAAGATCTATTAACATCTAACACCGTTTTGATCCAGTATAGCAATACCCTGCCTTTGATGGTCACCTGTGATGCCTCGCCTTTTGGAATTGGCACCATCCTGAGCCACAAGCTACCAGACGGCAGAGAGGCAGCGGTCGCCTTCTATTCAAAAATGCTTTCCAAATCAGAGAGGAATTACAGCCAACTCGACCGAGAAGCCCTCGCAATCATAGCAGGAGTCAAAAGATTCCATGAGTACCTTTACGGCAGAACTTTTTGCATATTGACTTTGCTGGGCCAACAAAAGGCAACACCTTTTTGATAGTCATGGACACCTACTCAAACTGGTTAGAAGTCATACTTATGACTTCCACGACTACCGAGGCAGTTATGAAGCAGTTAGACAAACTTTTCACCATGGATGGACTGCCTGATGTATTAGTGCTGGACAATGGGCCTCAGTTTACCGCATTGGCATTCGAACAGTATTTAGCTGCACAGGGCATCCGACACGCCTTGACAGCGCCGGCTCATCCGGCTGCAAATGAGAGGGCTGAACGCATGGTTCGATACACTAAGGAGGGCCTAGAAAGAATGGACAAGGGCGACATGCAAGAAAAGCTAAACCGATTATTAACCATGCAACGTATTACCCCTAGCAGCACAACCAACAAGAGCCCAGCAAAACTCTTAATGGGTAGGAAATTGCGTTCCTACCTCAACAGACTGTACCCCACTTATACCTGGGATAAACCCCCTGGCTCCTCCAGCAAATGCCGTGCATTCAAGTTAGGCGACTTGGTTTATGCAAAAAACCTTACCGGGGACCTGTTATGGCTCCCAGCCACAATCACCCAAATCACAGGCCCCTGGTCTTACCAACTTGTATTAGATGACGGACGAGAATGGAAGCAGCACATCAACCAGCTTTGTTCCCGCACCCTAAAACGCAACACCACACCAGTGCCAAAAATAATAAACGAACCAAAAACAGCTGAGGAAGGGGGGGGAAATACAAAATAATAAAAAAGGGAGAGACGAACCTCCCATTACACGACAACAAACAAATCAAAAAGAGCACTCATAATTAGATGAACCCCAAAAGAGAAGTCCGGGAGCAGGAGAACGAAGTAAGGTCTTCCTGGAAGGAGACAGCCAGGCCAGCTCGACCAACCCAGATGAACCAGGAGGGAGCGGCGGAGCCATCTCAACCGACCCAAGAAACTCAGGTGGGAGCGGCAAGGCTGACTCACCCTTCCAGGAGGTTCCATGGAGAAGGCACAGAGAGAAAGTGATCTCGTCCGAACCGCTTGAAGATCACGCCGAGACTGAGCTGCGCAGGTCAACCAGGACTCAAAAAAGCCCCACCTACCTGCATGACTACGTGACGCACGTTGGACGAAACCAAGGGGGGGAGGGGTATTGTGTATGGAACTTGGTAGGCTCCAAGTGCCTTAATCTTATTGGCTGAGAAGACCGTTCTTGGATTGGCTATTAGGGAACCAATCCGATGGGCCCGCCTAACGTCGGAATACTCAAAGTCCTGTCATTGGCCACAAGCCGGGAGCAAGCCGCTATAAGAAGGGCTGTCGCGGCTTGGGCTGTTGTTCTGTTATCATTGCCTTCCTTGTAAAAATAAAAGGGTTGTTGTTGGAACCCGGTCTCACACAACTTATTTCCGAGCGGAACAGACAACATGTCATCTCTGATGATCTTCCTGGACATTTAAGAATTTTTCAAGTAATGTACTTTTCAAGTACTTTAGAAGCTCTGCCACTGTTGAAGTTTGAGAAATCTGGTAAGGAAATATCTCTGAAATGATGACCTAAGGAATCACAGTTTGTCTAGTACTCACTAAGCCCAGGGGTGGAATTCAAATTTTTTAACAACTGGTTCTGTGGGTGTAGCTTAGTTGGTGGGTGTGGCTTGGTGGTCATGTGACTGGGTGGATGTGGCTTGGTGGGCATGTTATTGGCTGGGCATGGCCAACTCAACATCACTCACATTGAGGCACACATCTCCTCGCCTGGTCTCTCATGACTGTGGGGATGCTGCAACAATCGTAAGTGTGAAAAATAGTCATAAGTCACTTTCTTCAGTGCCATTGTAACTTTGAATGGTCACTCCACACAAGCAAAGTACCAACAAAGGAGAAAAAAAACTCCAGAGAAGTTCTTGAGACAAGAAGTCTAGTCCTGCCAAGAATGTAATAAGGGTGAACAGAGAGGCAGTTTCTGTAAGCAACACCAGAATGTTTCCTTCCTGACTTCCTTACAGGATTAGGTCAGTAATTTCTTCTAACAACCAGTTCTCTGAACTGCTTAGAATGTTAACAACCGGTTCTAGCGAATAGGTGCGAACTGGTAGAATCCCACCCCTGACTAAGCCCCACTCCACTTTATAATGAAAGCAATTAATAGTTGGTTTTCCCATTAATACGTAATGCTTAATGGAAAGATAAATAAACTAGGAATCCCTCAATTTCTTTTAACTTTTCTGCTACCATAAGGGTAGCCATAGTCATTGGCACTGTTACCAAGACAGTATAGGACTCAGCAATGAAACAGTATAAAGTAATATATATATTTTTATCACAGGCGTATTTCCTCCTCATGTGAACCAGGACTTATGTAAAACTATAAAAAGTAGCCAAATGCCAAAGAAAGTTAGTTTGATACCTATATCAGCCATATCATTATTGATTATATTGATCAATTATATCAGTGATTTTTTCATTGTAGGTTTCCTTAAAATTAATTGATCTGATATTATCTGTTCAGAATAACTAGTTATTATCAGTCAGAATATGATGCTCAAATATTCAATTTTTTTGTTCTTTTATGGGTTCTTTTCTTCAAGAAAAAGATTTGAGAAAAATCAAATAAACTTAGTATATTACAAATAAACTTAGAATGCCTATAAAAAACCATGAATAATGTAGGCAGTGGTCATCAACCAGTGGGCTGGGGATCATTGGTGGTCCATGAGAAAATTTTGGTGGTCCACAGAGAAATGTCATCCCCCAAGCACTCCCCCCCAAGCAATTAATCCAGGCTACGTGGGAACACAAGGCTGCACCACCCACATGGCCCGCCTACCCGCTAGCCCCCACCCTTCAGCTGAGCACGAACCTTACCTTGAGTAGAGCTGGAGCTGGAAGATCAGACCAATGTTGGGGGAGGGAAATCCTCCCCAGGTGGCTTGCTGATGTTGATGGGAAAGTCAGTCCCTATTCCAGAGCTGCAGTGGTCACAGGACTGGCCCTTTGGTCATCCTGAAGCAGCTCCTCCAGTCCATGGCAGGCCAGTGCACCCGGGTGGTCCTGTGACTCCTACAGCTCTGGAATATGGAATCAACTTTCCCACCAACATCGGCAAGCCACCGTCATATTAGTGGTCCATGGGATTTAAAATTATGAGTTTCATGGTGGTCCCTAAGGTCCAAAAAGTTGGCAACCCCTGATATAGGATATTGCTGCAGCAAAAAACTTATCTGAAAAGATACCAGAATTTACAAAATCATTGAATCTCTGAAGCTGAAGAATCAGGCAACCTGTCTTCATAAGTCATTAAGTTCTGAGAAACTCTTGAGTTGCCAGATTACTAGCCTGGCAATCCCGAACAATAATCCTAGTCCTCCAGACTCTAGTCTTATCTCTTTCCCAGACTATGATTTACGCATTCTTTTCCTGCAGTCTTCCAATAACAGAACACTCACCCACTACAAAATACAGAAGAGTGCAAAAGAAAATGAATGCAGTAAATGTGCATGTATCCTTAGTCAGGTAATAATGTGGTCCCACAAGATTGTAAAATTTTGAACATTATGGGATTCATATCCATTAACTATGTTGTATATTTGATATGGAGCCCAAGACAATTTATCTTCACAGCCCAGGCAAAAAATTAAACAACCACATAATACAGTATATCAGTATGCTGACAATTCTTTTTATTGATACTGCAAGGGCTGAATTTTGCTGAACTAAATAAGGTAAGGCTGTAGAAGATGACTGGAAAAGATGCTCATACTTAATTCCACCTATATTGAGATGTAAAAGGAAAACAAAAGACCACTGTTTAGAAATAGAAAGCTAGAAAGAGAAAGGGAGAAGTTTGGGCTAAATGAATTAAAAGCACAGGACATCCTGACTGGGCAAGAACAGGAGATGTAGTTTGAAATATTTGGAAGATACTTTGGAAAACTAGACTAGACTTTATTGAAGTGTTTCATTTCTCCCTCTAAAATTTGTTCTGATGCATCTGTAAATATATTCATATACTATAAAGTGCCACAAACCTTCAGTGCCAGTTCTCCAAAAGAAACCAAAACTTCTTATACTGAACACCATGGAAATTTTTTAGCAGAACATACAGCAAAATAAGTTCACTCCAACACAAGTTTAATATGGGGCTATCGTGGGATAAAAATAAGTACATGGTGTTTCCAGTTAATTTCATTTGGAGAGTTTTAGCTGCATAATCTCAGTTAGTCCTTTGGGAACAACTGCTAGTTCTTGAAGTTAAAGCAAGACACATTTATTTTATTGTAATGAGGAGAAAAAGCAGGAGTTAATTTTCTAGGGCATAGGACTGTTGCTATCATCTGTATCTTTACAATTCAATGAAATAATAATAATTAACTAGACAGCTGTTGGGTCACCCTTCAGAACTATTTTCCATTAAGCTTGGTCTCTTTGATGATGTGCTCTGTGCTAAATAAATCCATCAATCTTTGATGGCATTCCTCATTTGCCTTGGGTGGAACTTAAAATGTATTTTTGATGATTTTGGAAGTATTGCATAGCCATCCTTGTTTCTACACAATATGGCTGAGAAATCAGCCTGTAATATAAAAGCATGTCTGGGGAATTTGGTAACAGTTCTAGCAAATTGATGCATTTTGTGTGATTTGATCACTCACAGCAAAGGACAGAATCTGTAATCTTTTCCATTTTCTTCAGTGGGAACCTCAATGTTGATTTAATATGGACTTCAAAAATATTTACAAGAACTACAAGTATTTTCAAGGAATGATTTCTTGCAGCAAATTTTAGTCATGTCCAATTTAAATCATGTTATGTTTCTGTGGTTAAGAACTAAGTTTAACTCAATCACTAGGCTTTCCTCTGTAATGTTTCAGAGCACTCTAATAATAATAACATTATACTCCAAACCCTTAGGAACAGTTCTAACAGAGAGTCACATTTTATTTCATTTCAATTAACCTACTTGTCATATACAAGGTTGTCTACATTCAGAAAAAAATGCCCAAAGGGTTTCTTATGCTCTTTTAGTGTGTTGAATTTAAAAAATGATGATATCTTGTTGCTATTTGCACCAAAAATATAAGGGACATTTTTCCAGTTAAGCATCCTTCCTGGGGAGTCGATTTTACTGTCTCCTGGTAACTTTAAAATGTAGCCTTTTTTTCATATTCTAAGACAATAATGCAACTTTAAAGTCTATGTCCCTAGTTTAAATAGATTAAGAGTTCACATTTGTTAGGTTGTGTAACAGTATTTGAGTTCCACTGTACACATGGAATATTTTATTATATGCGGTGATTGCATTTCTACTATAATCTGTCAAAATGTTTTTCCATATAAAACTAAACCAGAAAAAATCCAGTAGTATTTATTTAGTGCTATATTATCACAGCCTGCAGCAGCCTATCAAATGCTATGCAAATCATGCTGAGCACACAGATTATGGAAATCAACTGTTAAGAGGCACACCATAGAGTGCACTGCATTGAGCTAATTGTCTCTCTGTCCATGAATTAAAGTTAATGAGAATGTGTTCCATTATGAGATATATGTACTTATGAACATATGGAGCTGCCTGAGAATGTCAGACAATTGGTGGGTTTTTTTTGCCCACACTTACTTACTCTAATTGGCATCAGAATTTCAACAGTAAGATAACACAGTATTTGCCAACTTATTCTTTCTTGCTAATAGAAGTCATTGGCTTCAGTACTTTGAAAGACTTCAGTTATTCTCAGCTCATCACAAATTAATGTCAAATGGAGACTTTTTTTCCTCTTTTTGAAAACAAAAGGGATTTTTGATTGAACTATGGTTAATGCCAGGAAACTTTAGATCGAAAGCAATTTATCTGCTCACATTTGGTGCATTTTCTGAGCTATTGCTACAATACATTTATCACACAAAGAAACTATCATGTGGGTTTTCTCTGCTTGATCCTGAAAAGAACTTAATCTTGTTTTTAAGTTTCTGTTATTCCTATTGCATCTGTGTGTGGGTAGGCATGTTGAAGAGACAGACAAAGAGAACAGCTCATAAATATATAGTTTTTAAGCCTATTTTTTCATTATATTGTTTTTAGAACTTGCAAGATGATTTCCATTCTATATAAGATGGACCAAAAGCTCTTAAGTATGTATGAAATATATATCTTTGAAACACCAATAATTCCTGTAGTTTTATGGGCAAATAACAGGCACATAAACAAATAAATTAAAAGACACATAAATATATATAACGTAGAATAATATAAAAAGTAACATGTCTCAGAGCAACAAGTACCCTGGAGAGTTTGCATATCTGTTACAGGATATTCTTGAGAGCTAATTCACAGAATAGATGAAAGGGACTAATACTGAATACCAACTGCAAAGCTGAATAGAGACAAATTTAAAGGGTAGTGTTGCATGAAATGGGGGGAAAATGTCTCAAACCCCGGAGAAAAACACTGTGTCTTGAAAATTCTGTGGTTCTGGTTGGGCTGCTATGAGAATCATTTCTCACACTGATTTAAAGACTGATAGACAAACAAAAAAAGATATAAACTACTCTTTCCCAAAAAAGGCACATGGTCAGTCATTCATGCAGAAAGATTAGGAGGAAATGTGGACAAGACTTCTTTTGCTCTAAAGTTGCCTGCAGGGATTTCTCCTTTAAAAGTAGATTTCTTGTGTTATAACTTTTATCTTCCTTTCAATAAATTTTATCAGGTACGTTTATTTTATTCTTGTTTCTTTCCTCTTCAGGCTTCAAAGAGAAGAGTCTGACAATTGCAGTTTGTGAGTTTTGGGTTGCTCTGGCTTTCAGCTTCAGCAATATCTTCAGGATTTAGCAGCATAATGTCCATGCACACCAGACTACTAGAAGATTTTAACAAATGTTAAATCTCAAGGGTAGGAAAAGGAAAGTCTTGGAAAGGCCTGAGAGGTGGGCTCCAGTTGGGCATATCAACTGGATATGCTGTACTTGAAACCAAATATATCAGTGGCAGCGGCAAAGACTAGTTTTGACACCATCCCCAGCCCATCTTATCTGCACCTTAAAAAAGGAAGGGCATATGGAGATTGGAGAATGTCAGTCTGTTGGAGATGCTATGATTGTCTCAATTATTCAATTATCCAATCACTACTCACCTTTCCAATCTTTCATCACATTCCTCATCCGTCCATCAGAATATATAGAACCTACCTGAATCAATTGTTATGGAGCAGTTGAGCATCACTGGCATGTTGATGCTATTTCTGCAAAACTCTTTACTTGGCTGGCAACTTAATATAATTATAAAAAAGCATTGGGCTCATCAAATTATAACTGTCAAATAATAGGCACTCAATGTTATTCCTTGCAAGTGGGAGTATAATTATCTCCAACCCACTGAGACTAATACCAAGTCAACAATATCAAAAACTGCTAAGATATCCACCAAATCAGAGGTGATATTCAGCAGGTTCTGACCAGTTCTGGAGAACCGGTAGCGGAAATTTTGAGAACTGGCAAATTCTACATCTGACTAGAGATTTTACAGTATCCTTCCCCAGCCACGCCCACCAAGCCACGCCCACAAAACAATTAGCAAAAAATTTTTGAATCCCACTACTATCTTAAACATGTATTTTTTAATTTTCTAGAAAAAGCTTATTTCAAATTAGGGAGACTCTTCACACTTTCCCAAAACAGCTATGTATTCCAGTCCTACAATATTTATTATTTTATTGTAAATTTTAATTGTGGAAATATTGTTGGCTACAACCATTTTAAAACAAAATGTTGATGCTTAGCTACTTATGATCTTTATTTCGAAAAATATTCTTGGACCCCCCTATGAATGCAGTAGAAGACATGAAGCTCTGGAAGACCACACTTCATTCTGAAGCCCTTCCTGATGCCAGAACAAAACTGAATGATCTTCACTATCATTTCCTACTAAAGGGAAAACCATTAGAAATAAAAATGACCTGGAACAGGTAGATATGACCCAGTAGAAGGATGAAATGAGAAGATTCAGGGAGGACTATAGATATATATACCTATGGACAATTGACTCAACTCAGGGACAAATAGAATACTTTTATTGGCCAAGTGTGATTGGACACACAAAGAATTTGTCTTGGTGTAAATATTCTCAGTATACATAAAAAAGATACATTCGTCAGGAGTCGAGAATCATAAGGTACAACACTTAATGATAGTCATAGGGTACAATAAGTAATCAATCATACTAGGAAACAGTGGAGAAAGAGTCTGTTTAGTTAACCATGTTCATGCGTGAGAGAGAAAAGGAGGAAGGAAGATTTAGTTAACTAGTAACTCAGTAGGACTAATTAAAGCAGTTGTGTTCCTTGCAAGATTCTTCCAAAAGAAGAAAATGTCTGTAGCTTGTGATTGAAATGTGGGGTTCTTGGTGCTGAGTTTGGTTCCTTGCTAGCAGACATTTCATTATCCAACTACACTGTAACACCATCAGTCTAATTAGTATAGGGTTTACATTTATGTAAATGCTACATAAATGTGCCTTATCTGTTTGTGTCTATTGATGGAATCCCAGGCATTTGAGCATGGCATTTGAGCAAATCAACCATCAATAGACACATACAGATAAACCACATTTATGCAGCATTTAAAAGTGACAATTAAAAAAAATCAAGAAAAGAAACAAAAATATAGAATATGTCCCCACACAGAGAGTTTAGGAAGGATTTTCAGAAAGATAATATGGGACTGTGGATCTGAGCCAGAAGGAATGCTAGGTTGTGGAATTAGAATCATCCCTATCTTGAATTCAGATTATTGGGGCAAGTTCTTGACATTAGCACTCATTCACTTGCTTTTCAGTGCAGTGGTTGTATGTCATGCAGAATACAGATAGTCCTCGACTTATGACCCCAATTAAACCCAAAATTTATCTTGTTAAGTGAGACAGTTAAATGAATTTTTCTCCCCATTTTATGATATTTCTTGCAGTTGTTAAGTTAGTAACATGGTTGTTAAACAAATCTGGCTTCCCCATTGATTTTGCTTGTTAGAAGGTCACAAAATGTCACATGACCTCAGGACACTGCAACTGTCATAAATATGAATCTGTTGCCAAGGATCTGAATTTTGATCACGTGGCCGTGTTGATGCTGCAATGGTCATAATTGTGCAAAAATGGTCATAAGTAACTTTTTTCAGTACTGCTGTAAGTTTCAATGGCCATTAAATGAACTATTGTAAATTGAAGACTACCTCTTATTGAAGAACCACTCTACTACGTTCAGACCTGCAAATTTTACAACTGCAAGAATAAAGCACAGAAAGACCACCCCAGTCCATGCAAAGAGAAATGAAAGTCTCTTACACACAAATACACACAGTCCTTGTATGGTGATATGCATGCTGCTCTGATCATAAGGTCCCCTCCCTTAAAAAAACAGCTATTCTTCAAGGAGAGATGAAAAGGTATCAAATCATTTTAGCCTTGAAAGAGCTGAAGCCTCAGAAGCAAGAATGGAAGAGGAGTTGCTGAACATAGAGAATTGGATAACAACTTAAATGCAATTTGCAGCAGAACTTTAAATAATAGGTTTTAAGTAACAATCTGTTCCTACTTCAAATATCACCATTTTTTTTTAAATTTGGCAGACATGGCTTGATGTTTTTCTAGATTCTCATCTTAAAGCCTTCCGTCTTTTTTCTTTTTTTTTGTACTGCCCTTTCTAAAGTCATCATTACTCATTAAGTCTATTGTGCAGCAAGCAGAAATAGGTCAAGGATGAAATGCTCCCTCTTAAGGAGAGGCACACAAGGACTATATAAAGCTATTTTCAACTTTTCATGGGATTACCCAGTGGATGAATGCTGCCACCATTGACTTACAAATCAATGTTCTACAGGAAGGACCGGGGAGTTAAATCTTTTCAGATTTCATAGTTTAAAGACATTGGTTTAGGATTCTGTTTGAAAATAAGTTCTGTGAGTCTTCGATATACATTGCATGGATTGCTCATGAACCCAAATCAAACATTCCGAGATAAAAAGAAGAGGGAGTGCTCTGTATAGCAGGAATCAGACTTTATACGAAAGGATGACTTCAAGTAATTTGTATAAGGTTTGGGCTAGTGCAATAATGGCTTCCTTGTCCTTCAGCATAGCCACACATGTTCACACAACCTTCACGTATTTTACTAAGATTATTTCAGTATGGATTGTGTACTCTCACATTGCATTTGTGTTTGGCAGCTGAACCAATTTATTCCTGGCTTGGCTGTGGTATACTTAGAATAGCAGAAAAGGCTACTTTCCATTTTCAGCACTAAAACCAGGTTATTTTCCATAAAGGAAATCTCATTCTACTTCTACAACATTGCTTTCCTATGTTGTCTTCAAATTTTTTTGTCTGTTACTGGGGCATATCCATGGATCTTCTAAACAATACTGCTCTGCTCTTTTCAGCTGCCATAGCAACATGCAACCAAGGTTGGAGATGCTGAGGGAAGGATCTAGCCACAACAATGTCAACTCTGCTCTCATTGAACATCACAGCTTGTAAAAGGCTTTAAAATGGGAAGGAGGAGCAGGATCTGCAGTAAGAAAGTATTACATCATAGCAAGCTATCCCCCAATACACAGATGATCAGATAATTTGATATAATGCATATTAAAAGTATAAGATGAGCATCAGCAAGTTGTTTTAATTTTCTTTTAATGTGGGAACATGGATTGGGGGCGAAGGGCTGGAGTTGGCAAAAGTGAAGGTCACAGGTCAGTTTCAGGCTGCTAGGTGAGGAATTGGGAAATGAAAACTGTAGGATGTAGATGTGCGTAGATGAGGATGCCTACAATTATCAATGAAGAACAATCAATGAAGCCTACAATCATAAATGAACCTACAGAGGTTAGTCTTAACTATCGGTTATGATATGACTATGTGACCAGGATCATTCAAGCTGTTGTGAATGATAGTTCTTATAAACCTTAGTTAGCTTATGAAAGTTATCATCTATAACATAAATGGAAACAAACCTGGACCAGAAATGTTGGGAAATACTCAACCAGGCAAAGAGGTCTCTTTAAGTGCAGAATGAGCCCCAAATCTTGAACAGATGCAAGAGATCCAGAACTGATCTCTTCTTAAACTCTACAGAGCCTTATCCCAACTGAAGATTGATAGCCTGGAGAGATTCTTGTATAATTAGCAGAATATACATTCAAGAAGAGATTGGATTGCCATTTGTCAGAAATGGTGTTGGGTCTCCCACTTGGGTGGGGGGGGGTTGGACTAGATGACCTTCAAAGTCCCTTCCAACTCTGATTATTTGTTATCTGAATCCTATACGTGAGGATTTGTTGCTTACAGCTGACAAGAAATTACCTTATTAAATTTTATCCTTTTCTTAAGCTTGGCAGGACCCTGGAATGCATCAGAAGTGTTATCATGAAGTAACAGAAATGTCACTGCTGGATCCTATTATTTTTGTCTCAAAGTTCCACTCTTTTGTATGGATGCAAGCTTCATTCCTTTCGACACATGTAAAAAAGTGTTAATAAAAAAGACTTGTGTTATGATGCTACAACACTGTTTCCATCCATCTGATGATGTTCCTTGTTATCCTTCAATATCACCATTTAAAAAATGCCTTCATCACTGTAGAATATTATAACCAAATATAATTGGTAATAATAACCAAACATAAATATCTGAGATTATGGAGACATAATTTTTGATCAAAATTATCTTTTTCCTCCAGACTGTTTGTAGTTTTAGGCCAGGAACACGAACTTGTGCTGTTTCAAATACTATTTGATTTTAACTTTATCAGCTCCAGCTAGAGATTTGGGGTGATAGGTTAAAGGTGTCCTATTGTATAATAGATAATTTACTATGGTTGTAAATTACTATGTTATTATGGTTGTAACATCGTTACTATGGTTGAATCAGCCAAATAATTAATCTCGGTAATCAGTTCTTGCATGTAGAACATTTCACAATAATTTAGAACATATTAAATAATGGATATATTAAGATGATATATATATTACCAATTCTTTATGTAAAATTAAAAAAAAATAATATTTAAAAAGTAATCAGTTTGACTAGGGGGGTGTGTGTGTGTCTGTGTGTGTGTGAGAGAGAGAGAGAGAGAGGGAGGCAGATGTACAAACAAATGAATAGTTCATTAAGATGTTGTGGTATTTGAAATATGTAATTTTCTTACAAAACTACAATTCCCAGTATTTTCACTTCTTATTATATGAATTTGGAATGAAATTCCAGATAATGTTCTGTGTCTTAAAATATTTTAAATGTATCTGTTCACATTCCTTCCATTAGTTCTTTCACAATTGAGCAGTTCAGAAAATCTATTTCAGTGCAGTTTTACATTTGTGACCTACTGACCTACTTTTCTGTTTCTGACTGCTACAAGTTGGTATCCCTGAAAAAGGATTTTTCTTTTCATCCATGAATTGTGTTTGACATTTTGAGATAAAAGCCATTAGAAGAATAACAATTTAGTTTAATGTGTTTTGTTCTGCTTTGTAATCAAGCCCAGGGAAGTGGGTTGTTATTTTTGGTAGATTCCTGTTTAATTGTGAGTGTTGTACAGAGCTATTTGGTTTTTTTTTTTTCCTTTTTCCTTTTGGAAACATTTCTCTTTCTTAACTTAGAATAAGAAATAAAACTCAGCTTTCTTTATGGCTAATACATAGTGAAAATGAGAGGAAAAAGGCTTATTGAATCAATCAGTGAGGGAAAGCAATCTTTGTCTTCTCTTGAATAACCTGTTGTTGAAATAATTATGTAGAGAGTGGGTTGAAGGAATAAAAAAAAAAAGACACAATCTGCCTAAAAAACAAATAATGTTTTGAAAGTGTTATCATAGCCAGAGAATATATTATACAAGCATGGCTGGGTGAGCTGACTAACAACTTAATCCCTTCCCTCCAATTTATACTGTCTCTAGAAATCAGTTCACCAAATACAGTAAAAAGCACAGCAAGCCAATGATACAGAACATAATTTTTTTAAAGAAATGGCACACCCAGACAACAATAGTATCATTGGTAAAAGTATATATGAAGTTATGTTTCAAACTGACTCACAGAAAAATACTTTATTCACTTTCCCCTGCATATGATAGAAGCATACAAAATAGGAGTTTGTATTTTTAAAATATACATTTCAAATTAATCCCACCAGAGAATGTATTTCTTAACCTTGTCATTTTCTGTTATTTTGTTTCAAACAGATTTGAGGGCTCTAGTCCGACACTAATCAGTGCAGGATCCACAGTAACAACTCTGACAGCCTCTGTTCAGCCTCTGTCTGACGAACTCACTAAAATCTGTTCCACCGACTGACAGTTCACAAAGCCAGGAAGTTCTTCCCACTCTCTAGCCTGAATCTGGTTCTTTGTAATTCATTCTGTCTTGTTCATTGGATAGCAGAATAAATCAACCTCTTTTCCTTTGTGAAAAAAATTGAGATATTTGAAGACTTCTATCACGTCTCCCTCACTTGTCCCTTCTATATGCTAAACAAGCCAGTGGTGGGATTAAAAAAACTTTTACCACCAGTTCGGTGGGTGCGGCTTGGTGGGTGCACTTTGAGTGCATGTACACACTTTGCGTGCACGCATGTGCCGAACAGGCACTTTATGCTGGTGCAGAGGCGCTTGCGCAGGCGCCGAGGCGCTCCAACTCACCTCCTGCAAATCTGCACTCTCCCAGTCACTTCAGCAGCTGCTGCGGAGCATTCTTCTCAGGGGTGGGTTTCTACCAGTTCTGTCCACCTCTGTAGAACCAGTAACTCTGAAGAGCAGCAGACATAGAACTGGTTCTATGTCTGCTGATGTTTTTGCCCACCTGCCCACCCAGATTCTTACCTGGCCTTTATTTCCTGATTTTTTTCAACTTCAGCTGCCATGCGAGGCACAGCTGCAGTTTAAAAAGCAGGAAAAGAGGGCTTTTTGAAAGGCTGCTTCTCTGCACGCAGCGTGCTGATGATGATTTACAGGCACGTGTGCAACATGCAGGGAAGCACATCATAAATCACCGAATCTCATAAATGACCAAACTGGTAGTTAACCCTGTCGGATCCCACCCCTGATTCTTCTGTGCCACGCAAAACAGCCGCGCTTCAAAAGCAGAAGATAAAGGTGAGTATGGGAGCCCGGGCAAGTGGATGGGCCAACAGCAAAATGGCGGAGAGAACCAGTCCAGTCTCCACTGCTCATCGCTGCTACCAGCTCAATAGAATCAGTCCGAACTGGTAGCATACCACCACTGGTATCAATGACTTGGATAAGGGAGATAAAGAGACTCTGCAAATAGATAAAATTTGGAGAATTAGCTAATACTTTAGATGAAAGGGAAGAGATTAAAAATGATCTAGGAGAATTATGCAGGGGTTCAGGAACAGCGTAGAAAGACATAACTTGGCAATGGTATGTGCAAAAAGAATGGGGGTGTTTTTGTTCATTGCATTTGTATAAACAACATGATGAAACCATTAAAAGTGCTATTGGGGCAGAAGTGGCATTCAGCAGGTTCTGACCAGTTCCGGAGAATCGGTAGTGGAAATTTTGCGTAGTTCGGAGAACCAGTTGTAACATTCCCCCATGAGTGGGCAAGAATGGAGATTTTACAGTACCCTTCCCCTATCATGCCCACCAAGCCATGACCATCAAGCCACACCATGCCCACCAAGCCACACCCACAGAACAGGTAGTAAAAATTTTTTGAATCCCACCACTGATTGATACAAATGTTGAATAGCACAGGACCAAAGACACAGCCTCATGGGACAAACCCTCCTTCCACCCCTTTCACATTTCCAGCCAAGCTGAAGTAGAGTCATTTATAAGCACCTTTTGAGTACAACCATTCAGCCAACTATGAATCTGTTTTACAGTAATCTAATCTAATCCATATTTACTACCATGTTTCTCACAAAATAAGGCCGAGCCTTTTTTTTTTTTTGAGCCCTGAAAAAATGGGTAGGATGTCTTTTCAGGGGTGAATTAATTTCTCCCTCCCCCCCCGTGCACCAGCACCATCTCCAACAACAGTGTCTGAGTCACTCCCGCTTTTCCCCTGTCCCCCTAACAACAGGGAAAAAAAGATTTTGAGGTACCTGGGAGCACCGCGCACTGTGTTTTGGTTTAATCCTGAGCAGCTGGCTGGGCATGAGAAGAGCTGAGTGAGTGTCTCTGCTATTGCTACCCTTGGTGCTCCAGCCTCAGGCTGTGCAAATTTGCAAAAGTCCCGGTGCGCAGCCCGTTCTTGCATTCCAAGCACCCAGGCTGGGCTGCAGCTGTCCCTCTCTCACCAGCACTGTCTCCAAAAACAGCAGCACCTATGGCGGGAACCGTAAAAGTTACAGAGGCAGCTCCTCCACCCGAGAAGCAGCTAAAACGCTTCCACGGTTCCCGCCACTGCTGCCGCTGTTATTGGAGACGGTGCTGGCTAGAGAGGGACAGCTGCATCTCAGCCTGGGTGCTTGGAATGCAAGAATGGGCTGCGCACCAGGACTTTTGCAAACTTACAGAGCCCGAGGCTGGAGCACCAAGGGTAGCAGAAGCAGAGACGCTTGCTAGGCTCTTCTCATGCCCACCCAGCTGCTCGGGATTAAACCAAAACGTAGCATGCAGCGCTCCTCAAAATGTTTTTTTTTCCTGTTGTTACGGGGACATGGGAAAAGTGGGAGCGACTCAGATGCTGTTGTTGGAGACGGTGCTGGCGAGAGATGCGCCAGCACCGATGGAAACCGTGGAGACCACGGAGGCCTGAGAAGCAGCTGAAACACTGCCGGACATCCACGTTGACGCCACCCACCTGCTGACCCGGGTAAGGGAGGGATAAGGGAGCCCTCTGTGCTCCACCGTGGTGTTAGGAGCAGCTGATGGTGAGGCATAGCTGCCTGCAGGGCACTCCTAATGGCAAGTTCCCCCCACCTTCCCTCCCCCAACTTTGCATGTTTTAAAATAGGCCTAAATTTGGGGGGAGGGGCTTAATTTCATTTTATGCCTAGAAAACATGCTGGGTCTTCCTATGGGGGGGGGCGTATTGTTGGAGAAACACGGTGTTTTAAAGAAATTATTAACCTGCATTCTACCTGCTTTTAAGCATACATGGAAAACACAAGGCAGAAGTTTGTAATGCATTAAAAATACATTTCAAATCTCTCCAGATATCTTTATTGCTATAATTTGCTGAGCTACTGTTTGGATAGTTTGTAATTATTAACCCATTGTGCTTGTTTGCTAAACTATTTAGGTAACACACGTCGATGGTGCAACTATTAGTGATTGATTTTTATAGTTGCCTATTAATAATTATTTTTATACTAAAATATCTATGCAATCTTATTTAATTTGTTCTGAGTCTTCTCCATTAATTCCCACTGAAAGCTTTGGTCTGTTATAGATATCCAGCATGAAGCAAATCATACAGGTCACAGAGAGGTTACAGATATGGCAAAGCAAAAGAAAGCTGTGAAAATGGCAGATTAGAAAACTAGCTTATTTTGCATGCAAACCAAGAGGTTCGATCTGTGCATTGTATAAAAGCACTTCTATAAAAATGAATAATTTGTTCTTGGCTCTCTATAATGTGGCAGATGTGATCCTTTAGATGCTAGTGGAAGCTTGTGGGGAAGCTGAGATATGAAGAGGGAAAATGGCAGATGAGTCACAGGACTTTTCATATAAATGACAAATCAGCTCAGATCGGGAAAAATCTGCGAAAAATGTCTCAGAGTATTCAAAGAGACTCAACTTAAAGCTATCCAATATAAATGAGGCTACAAGCTTTTCCCTATAATTTTCAAGGATCACTATTTATCCCTGAGGTCCATTAAAGATACTTTTTAAAAAAATCTGTGCAGTTTTGTTGGGCTTGACTGTGATCGAAATTTCAGCCCTAAAATGTAAAGCAGGAATGGATAATGGACAGACTTAAAAAACCAATTCTATGTGTTGAGTTCCCACAAAGAGTTTGGAAATTTTCTTCTATGTTAATATGCAATGTTCCTATTGTACTGCATTGTACTACATTATAGTTTTAGCATTCTAGAAACAGCAGGAACCACTTTTCAATAGTTTTTCACCCATCGTACTGAAGGGAAATCTGAATGGAAAAAAAAAGAAATTTGGGGAGAGACCCCATGAAATAAATAGTCTATCCTGTAGAAATTATGAAACAGAGAATGGCATAAAATGGAGGGCGAACTCTCTATAAAATGCCTTGAGCACTTGTAGAAAAGACAGGATATAAATCTAGTGAATGAAATGATGGAGAAATAAATTCAAAAATGTTTCAGAATTACCTATATTCTTCATTGCCTAAAACCTGACATGTAAAATATTCAAAGAAATCTCAATGGATATAATGCCTAGCAGACCTGTATATATTTTGAAAGTACCAAATTTATATAAGCAAAGTCCCGGTGATAGATATAAAGGATATAAGCAAAGTCCCGGTGATAGAGTGATGAAAATTAATGTGAGTAATTTCCAATTGAAACTAGCGTACACCCAGGCTGTTGATCAGTCAGTTGAAAACAACTCATTTAAGACAGTTAATTGAAACATATTTATGCATTTATGGAAATCTTTGTATTTTCATAAATTAAAGACTGACTCAAAATGAAATATTTTGCTGTTTTAAATTAAAAAAGAAATACTAAGAAAAACTAAATAATTAAGCACTTCACATTTGCAATCTTCTTCATTCCATTTACCATTTAATATACCATAAAAATTATTCAGAAGACTTTTGTTCCAAAATATTAGAATCATTTACAATAATATCCAAACCATAAAACCCAAATTCTCAGATTTCGTGCTTTAGATGTATTTACTAAGTTTCACAAATGTGCTAAGTTCCAAGCATAGTTTGAAGACATAGAATGAAGTAACTGTGCCAAAGGCAAGCAAATTTAAACAAGCAACAACTGACACCTCCATAACAATTATTCATCTTGAAAATAATTTATCCATGTGTAAGAAAGACAGAAAACAATTCTGGAAGTTTATGATATCTGCAGTATCGGAAAGCTGAGACAACTCCAAGGCAAAGAAATGTAGATGCTAGAAGATGAATATTTATATAAATGTTTGTTTATTTATTTATCAAATTTAGACACTGCCTATCTCACTATCAAAACACTGGTGGCCACATACCAGATATAGTTTTCTTGTCAGAGTAGTGTCAATGTGACTGGAGAGAAGAGCTCACCCTGTCTCCTCTGTTGTGGTGAAATCACACTTGGTGACTTTGAGATTTTCTTATGTTGCCTCGCTACACAAGAAGGCGGACCTATTTGACTGATCTTCCCCCAGTGACTGATGGACCTGGTGGGTTCCAAAGGGAACTGGGGATTATACCTGAGCTCCTGCTACAGGGTCCTGCAGAGGTCCTGGCTGTTGCCTGGAATGGCAGGAGGCCGAAGCTATGGATAGGATTGTACAACCTCTCTTGGTCCATCACCCCCAGCACTTCCCAAAGATTATGGAAGAATTGAGGTAGCTGAAAAAGATCAAGAAATGTCTAGAAAGCCATTGGAGAAAGATGAGAGATGAATTAGTGCTGTTATTTAGATTACGTTGTGGTATCAACAGTAGTAAAACATCAATATTTCTGTGTGTTCTTATTGTATCTTCAAAATGCCATCCAACGGCCCTGTTTAATGCTCCCTGGGCCTTCCTAGGCAAGAGAGGTCTGGAGGTTTATTTTCAAGGCAATTCAGAAGAATTCTCTGTGCATCTGGCAGATAAAATTGCCCAGATTCATTTCCAGTGGGGGGCCAAGCATGGTGCAGGTTCTATGGTGATACCTGGGGAGAAGACTTGCTCATTATCTAGAAACAGCTTGATCCTTTTGTACCTGAGGAAGATGGCTATGTTCCAGAATTCTGAGTGCATTAGATTATCCATTTATAACTTTGTCATGTACATCCATCTATCTTCTAAGGAAGCTTCATTTGTTCAGTTCATCCTACAGCTGTGTGAATGTCTGTTAGATTCTGTCTCTTGGACTACTTGCACAATATCAAAAAGAAGAAATAAATTATTATCAACAGACTGAATACACAGTATATTTCTGGCACTGTTTCCATATTTCTGTTGAAGAAAATAATAATTCTCTACAAAGTAGGCCAGGAACTCCAGAGAGACAGTATCATTGCTTTTGATTTCTTTTTATACCTTGAAGTTCAAAGAGCATAAGTTCTTTGCAAAAGGAAGTGCAGAACTCTTTGAAGGACTGACAACACACTTACTATGCAATATAAAGAGGGCTTCAGTAATACCAGGTAATAAAGGACTCAGCATGCATGTGTGGTGTCACTTCACTTTGATATTGCAGATGTTATGTCTTGGGAATACTTTTTATTGTTAGGAACTGACTTGCTGTTGAGGTTAGCAATCCGTACATTACCTCACCTCACCGACTGGCTTCAAATCCTACTGAGGATATTCAGTGCCTCTTATTTAGTGCTAGGAAGTTACACATTTTAATCATATAATAATAGACAACAGCAAAGCTTACGTGCCAGATGGATGTATTTCTTCACCACTGTGTAAACCATAAATTGGCATCATTAAACAGCCAGGGCTGGATTGCAATGTTTTTTATTTCAATGGCCAAGGCTGCCATAGAAAAGACAGTGATGTGACCCTGCCTGGTTTAGCAAAGGGGGGAAAACAGTAGTGGGATTCAATTTTTTTACTACCGTTTCTGTGGGCATGGCTCGGTGGACTTAGCAGAGGAAGGATACTGTAAAATCTCCAGTCAGTGGTGGTATTTGCCGGTTCTCGGAAGTACTCAAAATTTCCACTACTGGTTCTCCAGAACTGGTCAGAACCTGCTGAATACTACTGAGGTGACTTTTCCCACAGAAAAGTCCCGATATGTCACATGATGATGCCGTGATGATGCAAGTTTGATTCCCCTGTTCTAGGGGCTTGTTCATGCCAAAACTGAAATTACGCCTTTGTCTAACAATGGTATATGGTATATTAATGTAAAAAGAAATAGAGGATAAGATTTCTTTGGACATTTTCTCATTTCTGAATGGACAATTTATGATTCCTCTCCTCCTTTTATTCCTGGTCCCCAAAAAATTTTCTTCCAAGATAATATGTGAAAATACAAACAGATTTTGTATATCTTGAATTTGCCTTAAGACTATGCTTGAATAAAGGGGGAAATACTACTTTTACATCAATTTATCCATAAGGCTATGTTATTCATGGCCTCAGGTGAAATGAAGGCAGCTTCATTGGGACATTGCAATAGAAAGATGTCTGGGAATATGTATGCTATGAGGTGGCGCCTGCAACCAGCTGAGTTTTTGTCAAAAGATGCACTATGTGAAATTATGATACAAGCTTCACTTTTTATGTATTTGTATGTGACATTGCAATACAAGCACAAAATAGTTTGGGTCATGAACTTGGAACACACGTTTTAATTTGCCCTCTTATTTGCAGAAATTTGATGCTGTGGTTAGATGCAAGTTGGGAAAGGAAACTATGTACAGGTAGTCCTCAACTTACAACAGTTCATTTAATGACCATTCAAAGTTACAACAGCACTGAAAAAAGTGACATATGACCATTGTTCACAGTTACAACCTTTGTAGCACATGTTCATGTGATCAAAATTTAAATGCTTAGCAACTGGTTCATACTTATAACCATTGCTGTGTCCTGTTGTAACTATGTCAATGCAACTATGTATCATTCAGACATTGCAACATTGTATCATTCACGTGTAATCATTAAGCTTCTGTCTTCTCAGTGACCTTTTACAGGGCATGTACAGAGACAAGGAGTCAAACATTTGCAGAAATGGTTTATTCACTTGGGATTACATTGTCTGGCATGCAGCTTTGTGAAGAAGTAATATCCTGATCAAATATAAATCTTGCCATCCTGTCTGTCCTGATATCTTGCTTTTGTTTGAGCCATTGTTAAATCTGTATATTCCGTCTGACCTAGGCTTAACCTAGGTTCTGAATAAACAATCACCCCCTTTTTTGAATGAGCATAATAAAAGAGCGTGTACCCGGACATTCGGGGCGCACTCATCGCGAGGAACTTCGTCTCCTGTCGTTTCTCTCTCCTTCGCTCCCTATCATGAGACGCCCATCTAATGCGGGATAGCAGATACCGCAGTGTCCCATAGATTCACTTAACAACCAGGTTACTAACTTATCAACTGCAGTGATTCACTAAACAACTGTGACAAGCAAGGTCATAAAATGGGACAAAACTCACTTAACAAATGTTTCACTTAACAACATACATTTTGGACTCAATTCTGGTCATAAGTCAAGGACTACCTGTACAAATACTTAACTGACTGCCAAACAATTGATTGGATTGCAAATCCTTCAAGATACTTAATCTGTTTCTGAAAAACACCGCTATTGTTATGGATTTTCCAGTGTTGCTCTCTGTATTTATGCACATTTCTCCCTCATTCTGTCAAGTATAGCTTTTATCAATTATCCAACATTTATTCAATTTCTTCTTCTTATAATGAAGATTAGAATTATTACTCTTTGATCTGTGCTATCCTGTCAAAAGGCTGCTGAAATTCTTTGCACATTTTAGTTGTTTCTCTTTGATCCAGAACGATTCCTTGCAAGCCATGAGTAGGATAAAACACAAAGGTCATGGACTCATTTTCCTTCTGACAACTCCACTTTTCCATTTGTGATACCCTCTTTTTTCTCCTTCGAAAGAATTAAAATCTGAATAAAGCAGGTAGCCATTACTACAAATATCTATAGCCAAAAGATTTCTGCAGAAGGCCTCATAGGGCCTCAAGCAATTTACCACAAACCTAAAAGATTTATTCTGTCTGTGTCCATCTGTCTGTCTGTCTGACTGACTTTCTCTCTCTCTCTCTCTTCTCTCATTCATGTATCTTCTATCTTGTATTTCATTCAGGATAAGGTAATATACATAGTGTTCCTACTCTTATTTACTCTCAATAGCAGGGGAAGGAGTTGGAAATCAGGAAGAATTATTGACCCAAAATCATCCAGGGAGTTTCTATGGCCACCCCTCCCCATAAGATCATGAGGCTGCATTTTGAGTGCTTTCAAATAGCCTGTGTTTTTGGCTGCTTTTAGTTTTCCCACAATTATGTAATCACAATTTATTTTTGCTGGAAACAGTTTACTTCTGCTTTCTGGCAAAAACAAAAACTAGTGAACATTGGTTCACTTAATGTGAGGTTTGCTTCATGACTGCTGTGAAAGTTAACCATGGTCATGTGATGACTTCTGTTAACAACTATCATGGCTTGCAATTGGAATTGCAAACCTATATCATAGGATTTCATTTCCCCCTTTTAAATGTTAGGAAAATCCAACTCCGATCAGGGCCATGGCCAGTATGAAAAATGTGACACTTTGCTTCTCCTATTTTGCTAGAAAAAATGTAGTGTTCTTCTACCAATCATACACTTCATGGTGTCCCTATGAGAAAATCCATCCCTGTCTGAAGAGCTATCAGCCTTGGTGAGCAAAGGCTCTAATTAAACCTTTGGGAAGAAAGCCAACTATTTGCAAAGTCAAGTGCTACACTGGCTGAACAAAAAAAAATTATTGAAAATTACTGCCATCCTGATTTTTTAAATTTTCTTCTGGGTTGATCAAGGTGGAAAATACCTGCCAATGATACATATTGAACACTGCAGCAAATAAAATAAATAAATAAAATAATCTATTCTATATAAATAAGAGGTCTAAGAGTTCAAAAAGGGTTCAGGGATCATTAAAAAGTCTACAAAAATATTCTAAGAAAAATGATTCCTAAGTCTCTTCCTAAGTTCATATTCATGTTTTAGGTATGCGACAATTTAAAATTTGATATTATTATCAGTTTATAAGCTGAATCTTACATTCATGGGTACTTACTAATCACATTGCAAAGCATCCTGAACAATACTCATTACTGAGCACTGAATTTTCTGATATACAACTTTTTAAAAATCCTGAATCATGAACTGCTGAAAAATGTCAGATATGTTAACTATTTATATCTTTGCCCATTTGCACTTAACCACGATACAAATATGGCCTACCAACCCATTTTCTGCTATGTCCCCACAATGTTACTTTTATCTCACACACACCCAGCCAAAAAATGAGACAGACATAAGTTGGCCTTAACTCTCTCTAGCATTATAGTATTTTCCTCATTATTCCAACACCATCCAAGGGTATACAGAATCCGTTAAGCTTTGTTATCTATTATCTTTGTTATCTATTATCTTTGTTATCTAGCTTTGTTATCTATGGAGAGAAAGTAATGGGTGATTGCTTGAAGCATAAGCAACAGACACAGAATAGAGATTAGTAATTGCCTGTCACTACTGTATGCCAACTTGGCAACTGCAGAGGAAAGTCTATTATCTAATAAATATCCCCAGGATTGTTTCAAGAGGACAATGGACTTTCCATGGTAAACAGTGCCATCTTGAGGCATACCTAATTTAAGCCTTTTCACATGAGTCAGGTGAAATGTTTTAACTGTCATGTATTCCATGGACACACACACAGAGACACACATGCACAATGGGTGGCTTATGTTCCTCTCAGTGTTAAGTCCTCTACCAAGGCCTGGGAGTTCCTGGGATTTGTTGGGGCCACTCTCCCAGGTCATGAGTGCTCCTACCACCACTGGGATCACCTTGGTCTTTACATTCCACATCTTCTAGATCTTCCTTCAGGCCCTAGAACTTCTCCAGCTTTTCATACTTCCTGATCATGCTGTCACTTGGTACCACTGCTATATTCTAACCCTTGTCTACAATGTCCAATACCACAATTGGCCAATAACTGCTTTTCCTTCTGGATTTGGAAATCCCACAGGATCATAGCCTTGTATTCTCCATTACTTTCTGTGGTAGATTTCACATTTTGGGAGACTCTAACCCAAACAGCTCACTATACCAGGCATTTGATGGCTACCAGGGCATACACGTTGATGGTGTAAATCAGTGGTGGGATTCAAATGTTTTTACTACCGGTTCTATGGGTGTGGCTTGGTGGGTGTGGAATGGGAAGGATACTGTAAAATCTCCAGCCAGAGGTGGTATTTGCTGGTTCTCCAAAGTCCTCAAAATTTCCACTATCAGTTCTCTAGAATTGGTCAGAACCTGCTGAATACCAGCTCTGGTGTAAATCTATTATTCCCATTGAACTGGTTCCTCAGAACCTGCCATATGTGTGGTGGTACATACACATAAACACCTGGATTAAGAATTCCTGGATTAGGAATCTGAATTAGAGGAATCTCGTCTAATGCAGAGGAACATTCTCATGTTCATAACTGCAACATGCAAGTACTGAAAAACTATGCTAATATTAAACTGAACACTCAAAGGGTTTTTTTAGTCAATTTACATACAGTAGTCACTCTCTAGAGCAGTATTTTTCAACCTTGACAACTTAAGATGGATAACTTCAACTCCCAGAATTCCCCAGCCAGATCTAGACATGATTCAGATAGATAACTCAGGGTAACAAATCTCAGATGATGACATACCTTAAGGGACAGGGACCTAGAGTGTGCAGTTGTTATATCCTATGTATGGGCAGAGATAATCAGAAATAGGTCCAGGAAATAACCACTTTGTGTCTTGAAGGACATTATATTGTAATAACCAATAACTTGAAATCACCTGGAAATAAATTAGTGACCAGGCCAACTTGTGAAGTAGGAGTATTACATGGACACCTATATTCCTGCAATCTGGACCAACTATGGCTTCCAAGTGTTCTTCAAATGCACCACCAAAAGTGAATTGCAATAACCCAGATGAGAGGTTATCAAGTTGTGGGTGAACAATGGGTAGGACTTCCTAAACCAGGAATGTGCAGATTTGTGGAAATCTGGATTCAAGGTCTTCCAATAAATGACAGCCATCTGCTGTTCAGTTAGGACTTGTTCATCCATTGGGGGGGGGATTATGCACTTGATTGTCTGGATCCCATTTACAAATAAGATGAACCTCCAGATGAGGAAGTCATGATAACAATCCACTTGGAATTGCTCAGGTTGAGTTTGACTCTATTCTTCCCTATCCAGATTCCCACAACCTTCAGGCCTTGACTCGGAATCTATATACAAAACAGTTCCAAATCTACAAGTTTTCTTCTGACTCTACAATTACAATGGGTTGTGAAAATATTCATTAAGCAATGAATCTGGGATATAGGCTGAGAATGTAAGTTAAAACCTGATCCCTAACCAGTCCTACACAGGGATTTCCAATCACATACTTGCTGCCACTATATTATAAGGCTGAAATAATGTTGTCTAAATTAACTGATTTGCTCTATTTAACTGTCCATTTGAGATCAGAGTGCTGAACCTAGTCTCTTTCACAGAGGGATTTGTGCAATCTTGGTTATATCTTTGTTATTCAAGGTATTATAAAATCTTTTGATTAACCCAGATCAAGCAGTTTGAAATCCAACCAAGTTTCAAGCAAAAAATGAAAAATATGATGAATCTGTAAACTGAACACATACATTTAAGCTGATGTCTGTTGGATACGTGTATATTATCAATGAGTAATTAATTCTTGAAGTTTAGGACAAAGAATATCAGAGTTGGAAGGCACCTTGCAGGTACTCCAGTCCAACCCCCTGTTCAAGCCCTATACCATTTCAGACAGTCAGTCTCCTCTTAAATACTGTTCAGATCTCCTCTTAAAAACTTCCAGTGATGGAGCACCCACAACTTCTAAAGACAAGGTGTTCACTGGTTGATTGTTCTGCCACAAAATTTCTCCTTACTTTTAGGTTGGATCTCTCTTTGATTAGTTTTCATCCATTGCTTCTTGTGCTGCCTTCGGGTGCTTTGGGAAATAGGTTGACACACACACACACGTCCTCTTTATGGCAGCCCTTCAAATATTGGAACTGCTATCATGTCTCCCCTGTTTTTTTTCTACCGGTATACAAAGTGTAAGTAAGTTCTTTCAGTATAGGAGACAAGATTTAAATAACTCAGTATGTTTGTTTTACCAATAAACAAAAAATTACACTTAAAATTTATAGATAATGTAAATTCAAGATTGTTTACAAAAGTGCAACAGTGAATATTCATATTATTGAACTTCTAGTCTGAAATCATCCAAGCCAATGTTTTCTGCACATTTCTTTTGACCATTATAACTTAAATATCCAAACGTTGAAGAGATAATGCATTCTACAATATAAATTCATTGCATTTTTAATGACCCATCAAGTATAGTTACAGTTGTTATAAATTAAGTCTAACTCATGAATACAAGAGAGGAAGAACAGACTCAATTTTTATTCCAAATTGTTCTGTGTTTCCTTTACAGATAGTTCTCTACTTACAACAATAATTCAGCTAAAATGTTGATGGTTGTTAAGTGAATCTAGTTTATCCCATTGACTTTGCTCGTGAGAAGCCAGCTGGGAACTTTACAAATATTGATTAAATGGCCTGGGACAGTGCAACTCTCATAAATACATGCCAGTTGCCAAGTGCCCCAATTTTGATCACCTGACCTGGAGATTCTACAACAGTCATGTGAAAACTAATGACTAGTCATAAGTTTTTTCAGTGCCATTGCAATTTCAAGCAGTCACTAAATGAATAGTTGTAAGTTGAGGACTACCTTTACTTGATCTGATTTCAAGATTTTTAAACAAATATGCAGACTAACCCACTGATTTAGATAATTTTGTGTCAATATTAACCTACTACAGGTTAGGTTAATTTGATCAATACAGGCCCAAGCCATCAATCTAGCACTTCCAAAATTTATCATACAATTTTTATCAAGTCTTAAAGTGACACTGCAACACAGGGGAGAGTACCACAGTTAGTGGTAAGAGTAGATACCACATTTGTAAGTAAAATGTCCATCACAAGTGATTTCAATGGCATGTCAACTTTAAAAATTGTTTTAACTTTTATTCCTGTATGAATAATGAAAGTTTCTTTTTCAAGAAAGAATACCACCACTGATATTCATTAGGCTGAAATAAAAACACATTATTTTATAGCAATAAATCTTCTGGTTTCATTGAAGAGTAAATTCTGAGTAATTAGGCACAGCAAAGAGCTGCGCATGAGGCCTTAATCTTCCTCTGAATCACTTTCTTCTCTCTTTGTTGGAACAGAGCACTTGATGGACGTCATCAGCTGGTCTTGAATTTGTTTCCTGGGGTTCTTTTCCAGGTCTGTCTTAACGGCACCTGACTCAGAAATTTTCCATTCTAATTCTAAATGTAAGAGATAAACAACAGGGAGAAATGACACATTATGAATGCCTTGTGAAGTTGGAAAGAATAAAGTATCACCATGTTCCTTCTCCCTCTGAACAATTCCATCTGTTGTTTTCTTTTTCACTTTTACTATAGTGCTTAAGTTCTACACAAACTCCTTGAAGCAGCCTTTGGGACATTAACTGGCATGCTACAGCTAGCCAAGAATGGACACTTCATCTCACTTCCTTTACCTTGTTTGTAATTTATTTGGAACTGCGACTACTGTTTGGCATCTTTTGTGGAGCTCAAAGACATAAACACCCAATTCCCTGCTTATTTCTTTACAGCAACAAAACAGACATCTTCCATGTAGCAGCAGGTTTTTATTGCACATGTTCACACTGGCTTACATCCCAGAAATGGAAGCAAGTCAATAGTACAAGTTAATCAGATATCATACTGTTAACTCTGTGGGCAACCTAATCAGTCAATCTCATTTATGTTAGCTTAAAAGGAAAATTAGATCTGGATTTTCTACTCAGACTAGTTCTACAGATATGATTAAAGTAATTAAACAACAACTGGGGGGAGGATGGGATACAATAACAAAATGAAGGGGGAACATTAAGGGGGAAGCACTCATTCCTATTTCAGTGCTAGAAACATATGTTCATTTTGCTTGTATAATACAGTTTATCTAACATGTACTAGAAAAGGACTGATGTTAATAGTCAGAGTTTTCCTCCTACAAAAAAGCATTATGTGGATACAATTGCCAAGATGTGACAAATATAACAAGTCTTGCTTACGATGTTGAAGCAATCTGAGCTTCTAAGAAAAGGAAGCCAAACATTTTTTATTATTTAGGATTAAACTCAATCAATTTTAAAAACTAGTTAAGCATTTATCCACGCCAGTTCAGCACAGCTTCAATTGATAGGAAATATAACACAAAAACAGTAACTGGTAAAGCAGAAGGAAAGGAAGATCACTATCTCAAAAAAAACCCCAAAATCTCTTTTACTTAAGAGATTTCTTTTTGCATCCTTAACTTTTTGATATGGAGATTATTTAAGGAAGGAAAATAAGAATACATTGAAGTTTGATGTCAGACTACCTCAACCAATTTTCTGTGCAGAAAAGTATTCTGTTTCTTGCGAAATAGATACTCACCATCTCTTGTCAAATTCATGCCTCCAAATACCAGTGGCCCAATAAACTGGGCCTTGATGTCACCTTCCAGGTAGACAAAGATTGTGGGGAGGTTTCTATCAGGATAGTTGGGTATGCAAGTTGTAGAAATAGCTTTGACAAATTTGACATCCTGGAACTTCTTGGCAAGTCCACTTAAGTGTTGGTTTATCAAGGCACAGAGGGGAATACTAAATTTGAAGAAAGAAGAACAAAGACCCATATGCAAAAGAAAACCCATGTCCATAATGGGCAATATTCATGACTTGTAGGTACTGTATCTACAAGTTTCACTAGACTGTTTATTAAATAGTCCTCAACTTACAACCACAATTGGGACCAGAATTTCTGTTGCTAAACAAGGAGGTTAAGTGAGTCATACCTGATTTTACAAGCTTTTTTGCCATTATGAATACATGGCAGTTGCCAAACAAACTAATTTTGATCACGTGACCAAGAGATACTGTGGCAGGGATAATGTGAATAAATAATAAATCAAATAAAAAATAAATTAACAAAATACATTTGTCAATGCCACTATAATTCCGAATGGTCACTATATGAATGGTTCTAAGTTGAGAATTACTTGTATACTGAAGGGAAGAGGATCTCTCGGGTCAATAGGAAACTATCTTCATTTTCACACAGTTAAGACTATTACAATGATAAGCAGAAAGCTCTATTGGAACCTCTTTAACTTGCAACTGAATTAGGCATAAAAGGGGAAATTATACTTTTAATGCCTCTCCTTGGACAACAGTTAGCAGTATGATTGCCACACTGAAGCAAATGGTCAGATCTACCAGAGAAAAATTATCCAGGAAGACAAAAAGCCTTGAAATGCTTGCTTACCCTTGCTTGTAAAGATGCAGTATCACCCAGATATTTTTGCCAGCTTTTGTAATTTCCTGAATATAATCCTGTCCTGAGATCTCCAAAACTTGTCCAAATTTATTCTTTGCTTGAGACACTTTCCATTCAGCTATTCTCTGCTGCCTGCACAATATAGAATCAAGAAGTTTATACATACATACATACATACATACATACATACATACATACATACATACATACATAATTTTCTTTTTATAGAAAAATGTTTAGTTATTCAGAACAGAGCCAGCTTTCTCCAATCTGGGTCTGGGTCTGCTAATCCCAGAATTTCTAGCCAGAGTGATCATTCTTTGTTCAGGCCATATTTAGCAGGAAATCTAATATGTAACATTGTAATAAACCTGTCAGAGGTGGTATTCAGCAGGTTCTGACCAATTCTGGAGAACCAGTAGCAGAAATTTTCTGTAGTTCGGAGAACTGGCAAATACCACCTCTGACTGGAGATTTTACAGTATCCTTCCCCTGCTACGCCCACCAAGCCACGCCCAACATTGTCAATTTTAATGGATGTGGGGCAATGCTTATATCCCAATATTACAAGCAAGTATTTAAAAGATAACAGTTTGTTTATAACTACCAGTAGTTCATTTATCCTCTGAAACTATGGTTTGCTTTTACAGTGGATGTTTAAACAAACCCCAGTAATCAGGCTTACCACTCGCAGTATATTATAAACTATGGTTCTTCCCTTTAAACATCAAAATATAAGGGAGATGAAAATTAGAATACATATTTTTTGAGAAATTAAAACAAGGCATAGGTAAATATTAAGGGTAGTAGAGAATGGAAAAAAGGATATTTAAAACTACCCTTCAGATTAAGGAAAATAATACAAATAAAACTACTGGTGCTACAGGTGCACCTTGTCCCCAGATTCAGGGCAGTCTTCATTGCCAACTGCACTAATTTTGGATCTAGACTGAAACTGTCTAAATATCATAATTTAGATTCAGTAACCCCAAACTGTACAAGGGAAAGATCAGATCTTACAGATTATAAGAATGAGAAAGTTGTTTTATATGCCAGTTGTGTATTGTTCACTTTGATACAGGCTGTCCTAGATATCTGACCTTTCTTATCATTCCACTATTAAACTTTATAAATATATATATTATATACATTATATAATATTGGCAGCTAAAGACAACCCTGGGCCCTTTAAAAAAAATTGAGCAAGTGCTTTGAAGTGCTAAAAAACTGGTACTTGTACTGATCCAGCTAAAAGATTTATGAAGTGCACAGGCAAACATTTATCTCATTTCACTTACTTGCACTTGTAAGTAAACTGCTAAAAGAGGCTTATACCCAAGGAGGGACACTACTGCAATACCCTCTAATTTATCTAATTCTTGTTTTAATGATAACATTTCAATTACTTATTTGGAAATATAATTTCCCAGATGATGTTGGCTACATAATATATTTACTGGGGTGAGGTTTCTTCTTGAATCAATGCCAATAGCATAGTATTGGCGTAGAGGCAGAAGCTTCAAATGCATCTTTTATAGAGCAAATATTTTTAAAACTTCACTGCAACATTTATTTTGTCTCTTATAAGAACATTTGTGTCAAGCACTGTCAAAGTGACCTGAAGATTTATTGCACATGCAAGATACCTGTTTCTTTTTATGGCTTTATCATTTAGCTATAATTCATACTGGCAACTTGGTCAATTGAGGCAGTTGCTAAGTGAATCCACAACTGTACTTACGATGCAATTTTAGCTTTCCTTTGCTTTACAGACCCTCAAAGATTATATTCCAAGGATTGTTTCGAAACTTACTTTTTCATTATTGTTGTAATTGCTTTGGGACAGTCTGAAAATAAGGACTACCTATATATAAATGGTTATTTTATCAGTTATAGAAGAAGGCTTGACCTGGCTAAAATGGAATTCTTTACCATAATTTATAACTATGTTGGCAAATCTATGCTACACTTGCCGGAAGTAACACACAGAGCCATTTTCCTCGGAACGCGAGAGGTCGCCTGGAAAAGCCCCACTGCGCATGTGTGCACGCCGCCACCCAACAGCTGACGCGCATGTGCAGGGGCAGAGGGGGGTGCACGGGAGACACATGTGTATGCACAGGGATGCGCTGCGTGCGAGGGGATCACACGCACATGTGCAGTGCAAGAGGGAATTGTGAGTGCATACGCAAAAATTCACGGTGCACCAGGCAGGAATCATGTATGCATGCGCAGACGCACGGCACATGAGTCACACGTGCATGTGCAAATGTGCAGTGCACGAGGGGGCACGTGCATGCGCAGGGGCACACGCATGCATTGCCTTCTGGTGCTGGCACACAAGCATGCGCAAGCAAGTGTGCAATTATTGGCACGGGAGCCAAAAAAGTTTAACCACCACTGCCTTATAACATCAACAATGATTGCCAATTACAACTATATCTTTATTTATGGCACATTCAACAAAATATTCTCACCTGTACATTTCTATAGCACGTTCATCCTCCTCATTGAATTCATCTTCATTTTCTTCAAGTTCTTCCAGAGTCATATCTTCATAGGTCTTAACTGATATGGAAGAAATACAGAGTCATCAGTATTTAAAAAGAGAGCTTGGTCACTCTTACAAAGGACAAATTTCAGACCGCAGACAATACAGAATTTCACACAAAGATCTCCTTTGAATTTGAATCATGTAAATTTTATGAATAGAAGCCATTTAAAGACAGCTTGCATGTTATGTTGACAAATTTTTTGCTCTGTACATGTTTGTGTTGGCAAAAATAAATAACAGTCCTCTTTGTGAGTTTTTAATAAGTTTCCTGCAGCTAACACATGTAGAGAACCAAATCTTTTCCCTTAGCCAGCATAATCTTGAATTTTTCCTGTACCATCTGATGCTCTTTCAACCTCTGCAAAAAGCCCTAAAGGAAAATTTTATTTCTCTGTTATTGAATGCACTTTAGAGTTCATACCATCTAGAGTTCTGATTTAGCATGAGTCCAGGAAGTAGGAGTGGACATACTGTACTTCGTCTCATATTATATATTTATTTCACTCTTATCTTTCTAATATTATTTAAACTAGGTATAAGTCAAAGCCACCAACTGAATCCAATAAAAAACAGTATTATTATATTAACCAACAGTTTAAATAACCAAAAATGAATTAAAAGCTTTTAAAAATGTTAATAGTTGTGCCATATTCCTTATCTGTGCAAATGAGGCGGTCTAAAAACTAGGGCAGCAACAGAAGGTCAACCTCAAGATCCTTCCAAGTGAGCTTATAGGTGAATCTCATGAAGAAACTTTACAATAGGATAGTGCAGAGCAGGGTTTTCTAACCTTGGCAATTTTAAGACCTATGGACTTGTTTTGGGAATTCTGGGAATTGATGTCCACACATTTTAAAATGGCTAAGGCTGGGAAACCTGGTACAGATCATGCTGTGAAAATGATGGGTTTGTTCAATTAGGCACAGTTCTCTCTGTTACATGTTCAGGTCTGTAACAAACTTGTTGCAAATGAAAAGTGAATCACTTCTACACAGACTTGAACCTAATTGTTATTGCCCTCAGAATGATGCCATCCCATTAACTTTGTTCCTGCAACTTGCTGGGAGTATTAATTTGCTATAAGGCTACTGCTCCTACTGAGCCAATTCTTATTTTAGGCAGTAATCATCTGCTTCTTTTCTAAATGACGTATAATAAGAAAGGCAATTTTAAATCTTGCCAAGGGGCACAATCTTGCTCAACAAAATAATTTTTAACTCTGAAAAGAGTACCCCATGAATCAAGCAAATGGATTCAAAAACAATATTCTTACTGTGGATCACATGCTAAGGTTATCTCTTCAGTCTTATGAAATCTTACCAGATCTAAGGCAGATTTCCTAAATGTTACTCTCCTTAGTTTGAAACAGGCAAAGTTTGGAAATTCATTATAGAGGAGGCACTCTATAAGGATGGTAGATGATGAGGCAAGAAAGAAGACTACATCCCTGTGCTATCCATCCCCTTGGTTTATATTCTCCATTAAATTCTTATTAATTGTAATTGTTCTTACATTTATATCATTTTGTAAGCCTCCCAGAGTTGCTCCAAGAGTGAGATGGGTTGCATATAAATTGAATGCATGTACACATGAATGAATGAATGAACAAACAAATGAGTAAGCAAGCAAGCATGTCCTTTTCAACGAAGAGAATCTCTGGAATTCTAGTTTATTCATTTCTGTTGACCTAGGGGCATGTTTTTAAGATTGCTATGACTTTTAGAAACCAATGCAGAATGATATACATATGTAGTTCGTAGCTCTCAAAGTTTCTCTGACTTTCTATAATCTATAGGGTAGTTCTCAAGAACTGTTCAATTTGAACTAAAAACAAATCATAATCTACAGTAGTTGCCAAATGTCTTACTAAAAAAAACAACAACCCAGAAGTATATAAAAATAATTTATGCAGTGAAGGTGCCTTCACTGCTAATTTTATACAGGTACTGTTCAATTTACAACATTTACAAATGCTTAGCAACCATTTGAAGTTCCAACAAACCTCCCCAAAACTAGGTATGATCTGGATTTGAAGTTCCAATAATCACCCACCTGGTTATATGATCCTATTTTGGGCACTCAGCAACTGGTCTGCATTTATGGCTGTTTACAAAGTTAAATTACCCTTTTTGGCCAAAAATTGGCATTTACTTCCTATTTCCAGAAAAAAGGGTTAATTGTGGAAAATGGATTGATTTAACGACTGTAGCATTCTCTTAAAAACTGTGGTATTCACTTAACAACCATTACAAAAAAGGATGTAAAATCAGGCATGATTTACATGTTGACCTGTTTAACAACCAGCATGACTTATAATTTTGGCCTTAATTATAGTCATAAATTGAGGATTACCTGTATTTCATTAAAATTATATATGTAGTGTAGATCAAAATATATCAATTACATATCCTGAGAATTAAATCCCAGCCTATAGTGTAAATAGCAGTTGCAAATTCACTGAGTTTAACCAGTCATCAGAAACACAAACAGTTCTGAATATTTCTCCTGGTCCTTATCCCAAAGGTGCTTTTTCAAGAGGCAACTGAACTTTCTGTTTTTTCTTTGAAAATGTTTCGCTTCTCATCCAAGAAACTTCTTCAGCTCTGGCTGGATGGTGGGGAATGGAAGGATGGACAGAAGCTTCTTGGATGAGAAGTGAAACGTCTTCAAAGAAAAACCAGAAAGTCCAGTTGCCTCTTGAAAAAGCACCTTTGGGACGATCAAGGTCTAGATGACAGAATCTCCACAGATAGTCCTGATCCTTACTTTTCAAGTACAAGAATTAATTTTGAAACCTTTTCACCCAAGATATCCAAAACTCAAAATGAGCTCAATGAAGTTACAGAGACCCTTGTTTGCAGTGAGAAGGCGCCTATATTTTGAGGTGAAAAATAATCCAGAAAACTGGACTTTCATATTAATTCAGCATACTAAACAAGACTGCTTGCCAACTGATTGTTGCTGGAGGATCTGCTGCTCCCTTTCTTCTTCCACCTGTTCTTGTTCTTTCAGCTTTTCTTTGGGAGGAAGGATGCCTTTTTTACGCAAGATGTCATTCCATTCTGTATCTGCATTAGGATCCTAGAACATAAAATGATAAGAGCACTATCATCAACAAAGAACCTTATTCTGACTCCCTACATATTAAGACTGTATCAACTTTACTGTAGAATTTGAAGATTCCTTTGAAAAACATGGTGGATTGCTGGCAAGAAGGAATACCAAACCCCATGTCTACAACCCAATTTGCATGTCTGCACAGATATAGTGCATGGTTAATGAAATATTTAAGCTAATTCTACAATACCATTTTAAGGGAGACAATTCAGTTGAACCCAGGACTTTAAAAAAAAAAATTTTATTAGATTTAAACATTAAAAAACAGTGAACATGGTGTTTCTTCTTTGACATACATTTTTGTCCAATCTTTTGAGTTAGAAATAAAGAAAGAAAAAAGTTAATACATTTAGAGACATTTTTGTGTATCATTTTTCCAATTATCTTTGTACTCCTTTTTAACACTTCTCTATTTATTTTAAATCTATGAACATCCTTTATATCCCTCCATTTCTAGAATTTGTTCCATATTTTATACTATATAGTGCAGTGTTGGTGCGGTGTCGGGGGTTTTCAGTCCGAAGTGTGAAGGGTAAAGGATGTGTGTTTGTGTTTATTTTCATGGTCATGATGTGCACCGAAGATGATGTTTGATTTCGTTGTACAAGGTGCAATGACAATAAACTAAACTAAACTAAACTAAACTAAACTAAACTAAATAATATTCTAGTTCATCTAGTTCAATTCAAGTGTAAGTCGATCTAATTCGGCACATTGTAATATTTTTCCAATCAAGGCATCTTTACCTGGAATCTCTCTTGCCTTCCAGTTTTGGGCAAATGTTATTCTAGCTTCTGTAATTATGTGTATAATTAAATAAGTTCCAACTTTGTTTACATTCCCCTCCATTATTCCTAATAGAAACATCTCTGGTGTATACTGAATTTCAAGTCCTGCCAGAGGGACTTTCTTTTTGTAAACATCCAAGTCTGCTTCCATAAGACAAAAAAGGTAAATAAAAAAACCATAGAAAAGCAACCAATAGCTAAAACCAGTAAAAATATAGTACAAATTAAGATATAAAAACAGCAATATTTTTCAACCAATTTCAATAACATCTAAACATTTGCATATGGAAGAAAATAAAGACACAGCAATGTAAGCAACTATACTACACCACCATTATGCCAGTAAAATCATAGTAGTGGCTAAAAAATGCATTAAGCATGGAACAGATGGAAATCAAATAGTATATCACTTCATGGTGTTTCTTATGGAGTCAAGAGACCAGCAGAAAATTAACACATGCTCTCCTTCTTGACAGGCCAAATTCAATAAAGTAAAATTCAAGTGATAATACTGGAAGTAAGGACTCTATGAAAACACACACACACACAAAAGAACAAGTCAATTCTGGGACATCCTTTTATGACTGAGCAAAACACTGAGCCACAGCAAGAGATGTACTTTGACTTATAAGAATTGACATTAAATAAACCTTTCTTGGACTTTCAACTACAATCAAATGTATTATAATACAAGATTCTGGGATGAGATATTACAGATGCAAGAATGTAAATGTAAATTGCAAATGTCAAGAGAGCTGCTGACAGGCTCTGCATGGAGAGCAAAGATGATTAAACTGATTCCTTCATCCAAAGGAGAATATATTTAATTTTCTTTCTATTTGAAAATTGCTTCTGGATATTGTGCTTACAATGGGAAAAATACAACTTGGATTTTATTTTTGCTGATTAGATAGTTTTTTGCTATAGAAATGACTAGTATATACTGTACTAGTGTGTAAAAGTAAACAGTTGTAATTATCTTCTACTGTGCTAAAGAGAGATAGAAGTCAATGTCTTTTTCTTTCTTTTTTGCCCTCTACCCCATATATTTTCTTTCCTTCGCTTCCCCCCCTAGTTTTCTATTTTTCTTTGCATTTTATATTTTGATAAACCAATAAAAATGTGAAAAAACCCCAGCCTCTGAATGGCTGAGCAGCACTTTGCTAAAAGGTCTCATGTCTCCAAGTTTCCTTCCCAAGTTTTATTATGTAAGCAGATAAAGTGTTAAGTCATTTTCCCACAGTCTAACTTCTATTTATGTTTATTTGTGTTTACTTGTTATTAATACTTGTTTTAACTATCTGTTTTGTTGTATGCTTCCCAAAGTCAATTTGTGAGGTGGACGGCTATATAAATTGCTAAATAATAAATAATTTATCTTACGGTATTAACAAACAGTACTGGGACAGTGGGGGAAGTTCTGTTGCTATCCTCTTTTCTTTAAAGCACAGGTGTCAAACTCGATCACATCATGCGACATAACGTGACTTTTTTTTGCCTTTGTCGAGTCAGGTTGAGCGTGGCTGGCGTGTGACACAACCGGCCCGTGGGCCACCAGTTTAACAGACCTGCTTTAAATTGTCATAATTTTACTAATTATACTTTGCAGCTTTAAAGTCATTATGTAGGATTAAAATTACATTATACTGAGAGGACACTGGTGTTTGTGGGTTCAGGCACCCAATCCATCTTCTGTAGTCAAGCAATTTACAGTCTGGCTACAATTTTCAGCTTTTCCCTTCCCTATCATTTCCAGCAGGAAGACAGTTAAACTAAAACAAAGCCCGGCTTTATTTTTTCTACTCCTCCAAACACAGGAGCAATTATTGCAAGAACTTAGGATAGTCCTAAGAATATACACTAAGAAAGGAGAGTATTTGTAGCTCAGGCTGAAATGAAGGGTCCTTGGTGCCCTCTGAGCTTGGTTGCTTGCTTGCAGACATTTCGCTTTCCAAACTAGGTAACATCATCAATCCTCTCACACTCTTAAATACTTCTGTACAAGACCCCGCACATCCCGGACATAAACTGTTTCAACTCCTTCCCTCAAAATGACGCCATAGAGCACTGCACACCAGAACAACCAGACACAAGAACAGTTTTTCCCCTGAACTCCATCACTCTGCTAAACAAATAATTCCTTCAACACTGTTCAACTATTTCTAAAGTCTGCACTACTATCACGGTTAATCTTCTCATCACTCCTTATCACCCATCCCCTCTCCCACTTGTGACTGTATGACTGTAACTATGTCGCTTGTATCCTCACAAGTTTCCTAGTATGATTTGATTGCTTATTGTACCCTTTTTTATTTTTTTATTTATTTGTCAAGTGATTGTAACAGGTATAAGTATAAACATAGTTATGAATAAATGAAATGGATACATATAAGAAAAACAAAAAGAAACAATAGGACAGGGACTGTAGGTACTATTGGTGCGCTTATGCACACCCCCTACAGACCTCTTAGGAAAGGGGTGAGGTCAATAGTAGACAGTCTAAGGTTAACGTTTTTGGGGTTTGGGGAAGAAACCACAGAGTCAGGGAGAGTATTCCAGACATTGACCAATCTGGGTACATGATGATTCTTGAGGAATCTATCTTTTCTTTTTTGTATACAGAGAGCATAGGCACCAAAGACAAATTCCTTGTGTGTGCAATCACACTTGGCCAATAAAGAATTCTATTATTCTATTCACTCATCCACAGTCTCCACAAAAGCGGTCTCGGAGCATGCGCCGAACGAACACTCAGCAAGCGAAAAGAAACACAGGCGGAAGAGTCACCACCACGTGCAGTTTTGCTCCAGGGTTTCTCAAGCTTGGCTATTTGTAAAGATGTGGACTTCAATTCCCAGAATTCCCCCAAAGCTGGGCGAATTCTGAGCACTGAGGTTTCACTATATCTCCAGGCTGGCAAGCCCGAGAAATACAACGCTTGAATCGAGCCACCCACGAAGCACAAATCCCGCTGAGCCAGCCATTCTTCCGGATTCTCGCCTCCCCGGCGGTTAACCCTCCCTCGAAATCCCGCCCCGATTAGGCAGGCAGGCAGGCACGGGAGATAACTCGCTCGTCTTGGAGACAACACGGTCTGAATTGGGCTAACCTGCATTTTTGGAGGGAAGGCCTTGCTGCTCTTGCCGCCGCTGAAAGGCCCAAATCGAGGCGGGCAACCCACGCGCGGCCCGGCGGATCAGTGGGACGAACCCAAACAGGCGTTGCAATACACGCGACTAACCCGCCCACTGTCCCTCCTGACGTCTCCTTATTAGGCTTGATCCGGGCATTTATCCTTTCCCGGGGTGGCGTCTGGCAGCGTTTAGGCTGCGATGCAGAAAGGAAGTGTGTGTGTGTGTGGATGGGGGGGGGGGGGGGGGTTGCAGTCGGAGGAGCTGCTTTTATGAGGCACAAAATCAGGGGTCTCCAAACTTGGCAACTTTATGACTGGTGGACTTATGTTTTTGAGCAGTGTAGTTTCCCATTGTTTTCTTTCAGGAAGTGGGGTGTTTTTTTAAAAAAAATTCCCAATATCCAAAGCTTGCTTATCTTATTTATAATGTGGAGAATCTAAGGCGAGCAGATCTGGGCTGCAAGATTCCAGGCCTCCATGACCAGCGTTTTTTGAATGTTTACATGTCATGGGTGGTTCAATTTAGCATTGTATTTCTCAGGCTTCAAGATGACAACTTGAAGATATGTGAACTTCAACTCTCAGAATTCCCTGGGATGTAATTCAGGGAATTCTGACAGCTCTGCAAGATCAGCCAAAAACGTCTATCTTACTCAGAAATCAGTAAAATAAACAGAGAGTGACTCATTGAAATCAGGGATTTACAAGTATGAATTAAACAATACTGATGCTCAAGTACCTTACTTAAGTTTACTGTCTATTGATCTTTTGGCAAATACATTGTGTCTGTGTGCCTACTCTTAACTTACATTTTACTCCCGTCACCTAAGAGAAAATTAGGTCTCAATGGAAACATACCTTATGACACTATATTAGCAATAAATGACTCAAAATTGCCTTTTTAAGGAAAAATTTACCCTGTTCATGAAAGGAGATGGTTTCTATGAACTTAATATTAAGGTACAGTTTCCCAGTAGCCAACCCAGTATTGGAAATAACCCTTATCCATAGGTTCCCAATAAATCCAGTTTTCTGGATTTGCATAATTTACTCAGCAAGAAAACATATAGATTAGTTTTCATTCATGTTAAGCTAAAATGAGTTTGTTAATTTGTAGTTTAGTGTATTGTGTAAATTCAGCTTTAGTTTTAGAAATTAATTTTCAAAAGAAAATAATTGTGGTAAACATCCTGCTAACCATAAAAAGTTTTCTATTGTAAGGGGGGGCGGGGTGTAGTTTTGTTGCCAAGGTAAAATCAGCTTAATTAAAATTAGTATTAATAGTGAAGTAGATGCAGCTGCTTAAATCCACACTAATTAATTATAAACAGAGGTGTTTAAAAAGAGGCAGTATCTGCCTCAAGCAAGAAGAAAGCATTTGGCTGTCTCAAGACAGAGAGTAATAGAAGAAGTGAGTAATTTTGGAGGGTATTTTTTTAAAGTTATAAATACTAAACCTGGTTTTGGCTTACCTGACATTTCCTGATAAAGTAAGAATATTGTATAGTTAGCTTTATATTATAGAGAATGTTGATTTTTTTTTAAAAAATAGGACTAATGTTTTATTTAAAATGTTGGAATATTGGCCAGAAACATTTAACCTATTCTGTAGCAGCAGACTAAACTAAATATTTTATACTATACAAAGAAACCTGCTGCTTTTTAGTATCCCATTTAATACACTGTGCTAAATGGTGGTTTATTCAATAAACCATAATTAAATACAATCTGCTGGGAATACACAAACACAGCCAATATCAAATAAACTGTGTTGTGGATAATGATGGAACCAAGAGATTTCATAGTTTTATACAGAAATAACTACAAAGCAAATTCCTAGACTATATAATGGTTCCACTGAAAAATTGTACTGTAGTTGCTGCATTAAAGTTAAATCTTAATAATTTATTCTTGTTATACTGCAGTTGAGGCCTTTAATGTTATTCTGAAAATATTTACAGATTTTTCCAAACTGAGTGAACCTGAAAACATCAATAGCAAAGCTGTTCCATTTATCTTGATTATTTTTCAACAGAAAGATGAAAGTGCTATTTTAAATGTAGTACTTCTTTAACTTATATAGAAATAACAGGGATGTGTATCCAAATCTTACTTGTATTTATGTTTAATAGCTAGTGCTTAAGTTTGTTAGCAGAACAGTCTATTAGGGTTTGTTAAATTGCAGAGTTAAATTGAAGTAATGAAGAAAAGTCATCTTTGTTTATAGGACCAGAATGTCTGGGCGTGGTAAGAAACATCCAAAGCCAGCACAGGCTGCTAAAGTCTCCAAGTCTAAAAAAGCTGGCTTGCAATTTGCTGTGTCCCGAATTCACCGGTACCTAAGAAAGGGCCGTTATGCTGAAAGAATAAGTACAGGAGCCTCAGTGTACCTGGCCTCCGTCTTGGAATATCTGACTGCAGAGGTCATGGAATTAGCTGGGAATGCTGCTCATCAGAACAAGAAGCAGCGGATTGGACCACGCCATATCCAGCTGGCAATAAGGAATGATGAAGAGTTGAACAAGTTGTTTACAAATGTGACTATTCCTGAAGGAGGAGTTCTCCCCAACATCCACGCCCTTCTTCTTCCTAAGAAAACAGCACAGATTAAAGAAGCCAGAGGGGATAATCAGTCCCAGGAATTCTGAAACATTCTACATATCATCTTGCAAGAACAGACTTGTTAAAAAGGAAAGACTGAAATTGGTTCCACTTGTAGCAATTTCCACTGGTTATCCCCGAATTATATATACGCCACACAGTCCTCACAAGAGGAACAATGTCCACCTAGCTCTAATATAAATGGGTTTAAGTCCTGAATGGGGTGGAGAATTAGTGGCGCATACCTCTCTATTTCCGTACAGACTAAGTGTTAGTGATCATCATTTATAGTGTTGTATGAATCTTGTTGCAGAAAGCATAGATGATGTCTTATGTTAACCTGGCTATCCTCAGGCTGACTATCCTCAGATATATAATTCTTCAACCTCACAACTTAGGTGGTTTTATTCCTGTTTTTTTCAATAGTAAGTAAAATGAATGGTATTGGCAAAACCATTTTGATATTCACCAAGATTTTGTCCTCAGATCGGCTCTTTAAAGTTACTTACTTGCAATAAGGAATTGTGAAATAGAACTGTAGTTATATATTTTCCTTGCATTTATAGTTTTACTTTTTATGATGTGGGGAACTATTTAGCTTTTACTTGATTTAGCTTTTACTTTTAAATGAGTTCCTCATCTCAGACATGTTTGTCATTGAATTGATAAAAATTCTTCTTGTCGGTTTAATCTAATACAAACCCTTTATATAATGACTTCCTAATTAAAAATGTACCTTACTTGCAAATGTGACCAAAAAAGTTTATTACTGAAAAGCAGAGAACAGGCTTTTCGTGGCAAAGCTCCCAAGTTGGATCTCTGGAATCCATTGATAAGAGTTATCAACAATGCTGGTTTAGGTGGATTAATAATTTCAAATTGTGCTAATCCATAATATGGTTTGCTTGGTTCTGGTTAAGTTTGTTATGTGAGTCCATCCCTTGTTTTTTTTAATCAAACCATGGCTAAGTGAACTAAGTGAACTTTCACAACATAGGCCAGCTTCCTATTTCCAGATATTTCTTTGAACTATAGCTAGCTGCATCTATCAGTCAATGAGCAAGCACACAGAAGTGAAGATTTTAGTAATGTTGGATTGATGGTAAATGTGTAAATGTATTCTATAGATATTGAGTGCTTTCAGAATATTACTGAACTCCAAGTAACATTTGATGACACTGCTGCCATAGTTTGGAAATTAATTATAGTGTTAATATTTGATTCCTAATGCAATTTTAACCATGTTCACTCCAATGACATATAGTTGATCCCAAATATATAGCTTGTAAGGTTTAAACTTCACTTTATACTTTATTTATTTGATCAAGTATTGTTAGACCCACAAGGAATTTGTCTCTGATACAGAAGCACTCAGTATACTTGCACAACAATAAAATATAATACTACTAAGTGTATAACCAAAAAAAGGGATAAATAATAATACTGGATTATACATTAGACCAAAATAGCTACTGCATTTGGTCAGCTGCGTGTTCAGCAGAGTGATGGCATGAAGGACTGTCCTGGTGTCTAGTCTTGGCATACAATGCCCTATAGCATCATCCCAAGGGAAGTTGAAACAGCTGTATGTTTGCCCATACAACTTCAATATATATAGTGGAGAAAAATATAAAAGGAGTATTTTCCATTGCATATGGATTACCTAGCTTGAAGATTCTTGCAAGTAAATTCTGGAACTTCCAAAACTTTTTGTGGCCTGTCAGTTGAAACTAATATTTGATACTCATGCTAAATTTTATTTTCCATTTTTAGTTTAGTATTTTTAACAAAATGCCGTTCTTTGGTTAACCTAAAATTGTACTTCCTCACTACTTTAAACAGGATACTTCTTCCAGCCCTTGAAAATACCTTTGTTCCCTTGTTGTCAATATCAACCTGCTGCCACACAAGACTGGAAAAAAGTTTGGAGTTCTGGCTACATTTAGTCCTCAGCATACAATTGTTCATTTAGTGTCCATTCAAAGTTACAACATCACTGAAAAAATGACTTATGACCCTTTTTCATACTTATAACCATTGCAGCATCTGCTTGGTCACATGATTAAAATTCAAAAGTTTGGCAACTGACTCATATTTATGACGGTTACAGTGTCCTGAGGTCATGATAACTTTTTACAATCTTCTGACAAGCAAAGTCAATGGGGAAGCCAAAGTTGCTTAACTGTGTTACTAACTTAACAATTGCACTGATTCATTTAACAACTATGGCAAGAAAGGTCATAAAAATGGGACAAAACTCCCTTAATAAATGTTTCACTGAGCAACATAAATTCTGGGCACAATTGTCATATGTGGAGGACTACCTATATTTAATGGCCTCAGAATGAGCTTCCTGGAATCTCCAGGTTGATGGAAGATGGGGAAGGGGGAGTGAGGCAGAGGGAATCTGTTTTCAGGAATCAGTTACATCTGAAAAGATAGGTAAACATAGTTATATAAGAATGTTGTGTTAAAGATGAACTTAGTTTTTATTTCTCTGTACGATACAAAAGTGTATGAAGTAAAGCATGGAAGCTCATTAAAGAATGGTCCAACTTAGAAGTGAAATGAAATTTCCTGACAATGAGAACAATCAGTAGAACAGCTTGCCTCTGGGAGTTGTGTGTGCTCCATCACTGAAGCTTTTCAACAAGAAATTGGACAGCCATTTGTCCAGAATTATAGGATATCCTGCTTGAGCAGAGGATTAGACTAGATTCTAGTCACTAGAAGATTTCCAATGTCTGTTCCTATCTCATTATTCTACTGTATGTTCTATGTTTTAATGTGTAGTCCCAGCTCTGCGTTATTTCAACCTAGGCAAAAAGACACTAATTTTATATATAATCTTGGCAGAGTCTACAATATTTTCTGTCTTACAAGAAAAAAACATTCATTGATAGCAAATGTGCAACATTGTGCGGTCAGAAGAACGGCTGCAGGATTTGGATTTGGTTAGTCTAAAGAAAAAAAGAATTAGGTGTGACATTAGCAGTATTCCAGTATTTGAGGGTCTGCCACAAAGAGGAGGTCAAATTATTCTTCAGAGTACCAGAGGACAGGACATGAAAGAATGGTTGGAAACTAACCAAAGAGAGAAGCAACCTAGAATTAAGGAGAAACTTCCTAACAGTGAGGACAATTAATCAATAGAACTGCTTTCCCCCAGAAATCATGGGCACTCCATCACTGGATGTTTTTAAGAAGAGTCTTAGTAGACAGTCACTTATCTGAAATTGTATAGGTTATCCTGCTGGAGCAGGGGGCTGGACCAGAAGATCACCAAGCCAAGGTCCCTTCCTGCTCATTTTATTCTAAAGTCCTAAGCACTCCTAAGCACAATTTTACTGACTTTTTTCTTTCCATGAATCATCTATCCTGTATGTCCCTAATGCTTGATTTTCTTTATTTCTTTTTAGAGTAATCTGTTTCCTCGGGAGGAGAAAAAGAGCTTAACCTCTAGCCAAACACTTGTAACCTATATAATTAGGAGATTTGCTTGCCTGTCTGTTCTGAAGCACCTTGTATGTATCTCCAGACTGCATTAAAGAGAAACACTATAATTATTTTGTATTCAACAACATTTTTGTGCAACCTAAATTAATGTCTTCAAAGAAGAATGCAAATTTCCTTTTAAGCAATCTCATTACTTTAATGTGTTAGCTTTTGCCATTAAATTAGAACTTAAAATGGAAAAAGCATGATAAATTGGACTGTAACATAGTGAATATCCATTTTTATTCAATTCTATCTTCTCAATTTCATATTCAGGTTAGCCAACTTTAAATTTGAGTTTTAGTTCTGAGTAATTTGTTGAATAAGTCATATGCAAATCTTTATAATAATTAATTTGGAAATGAAAAGAAGCTGAAAAGATTGTCTATGAGCACTTACACAAATGTTTCAAACAAATTTATTGTATGTGACTTCACATGATATAGAACAATCTCCCTTAATATTCATAGACATACATCTGTTTTCGTAGTATAAAGTAACGGAACAAGTCAGCCAAACATGGATATATCTTCTGTAGAAATCTAAAAAAAATAAAAAATAAAATATGTTCAGTCTTTAGAGGAATAGAAGGAATTAAAATGTGATCCAAACACACTTCCATATCAAAAAGTACCATTATTTACTATGGGAATTTCTGATGAGGTATTAATTTGTATTAAAGATTGTGACATGTGAAGGAGAGATGCATATGAAGGAGAGATCAGCCTGGGAATCATAAAGCTAAGATGAAATCAAACCATACTATTTTTTTAATGTTATTTGGGATTGAAACCAGTCGTTCAGTCATTTAATTTTATGACTGTTCTAGTAGACATATTACTACAAAAAGATAAGGATTAATAATATATAATAGGCATAAATATTTTATGTGAAATAGTTTATGTGAAATAGTTTATAGCTCAAACAAGTAATCTCTAATAAATGAGGGATTGAAAACCCCTAAAGTATATCAACCTTGAGCCACATTTATCCTATATTGCTTTTGGAAATGGTTCATGTTTCCAACAATTAGTTTTAGGAAGAAAATAATAATTTAACATCAATAAAGTAAATAGGGCTTTCTTCAAATGAAGCTCAACTCCTGATGACTTGATAACATATCAATGCAGCATGTGTAGCTACCATAAGGCATAGGAACTTTTAGAAACCCTGTTTTCTACAGACTAAAGCTACTCAGTAGTAAGTAGGCATTACAAAACACAAACTCAACAAAAGATTATGAGTGTAGAGTTATTCATTGAGGAATGAATGAATGAATGTTGTGAAATGTAACAAAGGCAGCATGTTACACTGTTAGCATGTTGCACTCTTCTAAGCAAAGAGAAGCATAGCAATGCCTACAGCTCTTCCTGATGAATAAGACAGACATAAGCAACATGAATAATACTTTTATAGGTAGGAACTGCCTTAATATGTATGATCATATAGATCCTACGGATGATGCTATTAAAGATGATTAATGCAGGACCAATACAATGGCCCATGAAAATGCTACAAGGACTAAATAAATACACAACAATTTGTTATATCATAATCTTACAACATTTCTAAGGACAGAAAATGTGTTACTATATAAATAAATATTCTTATAATTAAATAAAAATCACCTTCTAGCAGCCTATTTGTCATCTGTTTCAACAGTTCTGCCATTTCTAGGCTGAAAATGAATAAGATGGTGCTTGATAGTATTCCTTACGAGATACCAGTGGGAAAAAACCTTTGTACTAAGTTTGCAATAAAATTAGACACAAGGTAATTAGCAATACCAATAACACATAGATTTATATACCACTTCACAGGGCTTTACAGCCTTTTCTAAGCAGTTTACAAAGTCAGCATATTGTCCCCAACAATTTGGGTCCTCATTTTACCAATCTTGGTAGGCTGGAAGGCTGACTTAGCCAGTGAGAATTAAACTGCCAAATTAGTAAAAAAGATGGGCCTATGCTTCAATTAATCCCTCCTGATTCACTATCCTATTGCATACTCCCTGCCCATCTCAACATCTTTGATTCCACTGAAGTAATGAGAATGCAATATTAGGACTGAGTTAGTACAATGTAATAGCTTGATTTTGACTTCTTCCTCAGTCAAGTTCAAAGGAGAGACTACTAAACATAATTATATTTTGCTATTATGCACAGAAATAGTTTAATTGGTTTTCTTTATTAGGCTATTTTATTCCTCATCAAGCTTTTAATTAGTATGCTATCCTAGCTTTTTAATTTTGGGGAACAGAAATTCATTTGTGTAGGGTTTATATAGACTTGTTCTAACCTATAAATCTGATCTCCATTTTTTAAATAACAAAATTGCTATAAATCAAATGAAGTTTCTTCTTACAAGGAAATGGAAAAATTAATACCCTGAAAAGAAATAAGGATTGTCCTAAATCATCCAAACCATCCTGTAAAATAAATGAGAGAAATTTAATAAAATACTTCAAAACTCAATATAAATGAACATTTCTCAACAGTTTTACTGTGTGTGACAAAAACATGAAGTTGTAAGTCTTCTCTCTCTCTCCCTCCCTCCCCCCCTCTCTCTCCCTCCCTTCTCTCTCCAAAATGAAATGTTCTTTTTGAAATTTGCCCAGATGGTTGTGGTGATGGCCATCAGGGATTCTCTTATGGCTTTCAGAGGCCCTGCCCCACAGGTCCCTGATTGTGAGCTCCTATTCTTTAAGCAGGGCTCTGGCAATTAGTTGGCAATCTTGCTGTTGTACCAAACTGCCTGCTGCACAACAAATTCCATGCCTGATTTCTTTGAGTCCATTTCTGGGTTGGCAGTGGAATTCCTCAGACTTATGATTCTGGGGGACTTAATTTGCCTTCCCAAGGAATGGAGTATGGAGGTGGCTCAAGAACTCATAGCTTCACAGTAGCCATAGTTATGGGTTCTCCTCGAACAGTGCATATTACATTTCATTGGTTGCCAGTTTGGTTCCAGGTCCAATTGAAGGTGCTTGATTTAACCTTTAAAGCCCTTCATGGCATGGGCTGGGCTATCTGACAGACTACATCTCCCCAGTTAGTTCAGCTTGTCCTATTAGAACAGTCAGAGAAAGAATGCCGCAGTTACCATCAGCTAGGGATTTACATTTTGTGGATCCCAGGAGATGTGCCATCTCTGCCATGGTGCTCACATTAATGGACTATTCTTCCCTCCAAAATTAGATTAGTTCTCTTTTGATATTCCAGAAGGCCCTCAAGACCTGATCATGTTAGGTCTGGTTATGTTAGGAATGGGAAATTTGCTTAGATGGCTCCATTGTTGAAGTGACTGTTTTTAATTTTTCTTGGCTTAGGAGTTTATATATTTGTATCATATTATTTATTAATTGATGTAGATTTTTAATTTTTTATGTCTTATTTTTATATTTGTGGCTTTTATCTGATTGTTGTGGGACATCCAGAGTAATTTTCTGTGAGATTGGTGGCTATACTGATTTGATTAATAAATAATATATATATGTTCCCCCACACATGTATATATCTAGAATGAGAACAAAAACTAAGTTAATACCGTACTTAATATAATTGCTCCCTATTTAGCTAATATTTTTCTCTCTGACATATTTAAAATTACAAGTAGTTCAGAGGAGGTAACAGTTGTACAGACATTTTAGAGCTACAAGTCTTCACCTAATAGCCCAAGGCCATAGTATATGCACACAAACCAATGGGCTGTGAGATATAATAGATGGTATAAGATTCAGAGGTCTCACATGCAATACAAAGCATGGTTCCTGGCATCTGTACCTTTAATTTGCTGATTGTGATCAATCACTACAAATCCCCATCAAAAGGTTGGGAACTGGCAATAATATTCATGCATAAGAATAAGATCTGCATTTTTAACATTACCTTTTTCATGAATTCTGCTGCAGCAATTTGTAATTCCTGCAAGACATGTGAATTTCATTAGCTAAATGCCCCCAATTTGTATCCTGTTAATAGTTGTTAGTAGATTGTTCCATTGTACTGTATTAAACAAAGAGCATTCAAAAAAACAAAAATGGTGATGTTTGAAACAGAGAATAATAAACATCTTTAATTTATTGAAAATATTTTTTTTGTCTATGCTACAGACAGAAAACATGCTATGGCCACTTAAACCAAAATAAAACAGACATGCTCCTGAACATAATAAAAATCTCAATAGCAGTCATATCTTATATTTTTTATTTGTGCTAGGACTTTTGCCCTATTTTTCTCTTTTTTATTATTTACTGAATTTTAACCCAGCCACAAGTTATAATTAATCATTTTTATTTATTGAATTGGTTGCCAGTTGATAATCAATACAATTCACTTTAGGTATATATTCCATTATATCATGATAATACAGGGTATTATGCTCCTGTGCCAACAAACAGAATAGAATATGGACAATATTTGGATTTGAAGCCAAAAGCATGAAGATACAACCAGTATCAAGAGTTGCCCACTATTCATAATAGGAGTTTCTACATTTATTGTTGTGACTGAGTCTAAATAAACAGCAAAGTGCAATATGAGAAAGACTGATCAAGACAGAAAGGATGGAATATAGAAAGAAAAATATCAGAGAAAAGAAGGGAAAGGGAATAGTATTTTTTTAGTAATTGCTCACAAGCTGATAACTTGACACAATGACTTTAAAAAGGTTGAAATGTAAATTAAAAGACGCAAAATAATATGGAATATCTGAATGCATACTGGATTAAGTAATCTTTTCTTTCTTCTGTCCGACAGCTTTGGAGCAAGGTTCATTAAAGGATGTAGAGGGAATGACTATAACAAAAAATATTTAAAAATAAATATAACAAAAATAATAATAAAGAATACTACTTTAGCTATTAGAATAAGTAGTATCTAAAATCTAGATACCAACTAACTGATTTGATGCATGAATATTTCTAATATAATCATCCATAAATTGGAGACTTTTAGAGGTCCGACTAGGACAAGAGTTGCATGCAGATAATTTTGAGCCCACCTGAGGATAAAACTGCATATTCCTTCAAGTCTGGGTGCCTTTTTTGTGCTTTGTTTCTATCTATCTCACCCACATTTGCTCTCTGCCTTTAACTGAACCACTTGAAAACTTTCCTAAGGTCAGTCTCTATTGCTTCTCTTGTCACCAGCAATCTTTTATTATTGACATATTAATGATATGTCAATAATAAAAGAATAAGATATAGGTAGTGACTGATAATATTGAATGTATATATGGATACAATTATGAATCATCGAGAAGGAGAATCTAAAGAACTTCTTGAACAGGATGCAAGGGGCTTTGTTTTGCATATTATATTACAGAAAGCTTTTGATAAGGAGAAATTTATGCCATTGTTTGTAATCCGAAATCCATTTGGCTCATGAAACTAATGCTTTGATTTTGTTTAAAATCCTGAAATTAGAATATACATTACAGAAGACATCAAGCATTTGCAGCATACCAAGAGTTCGTCACAATAATGAAAAATGCATTCTGCCATCACAAAAAAAGCCCTTTCCTTTGCTTACCCACAGACAACACCAAAACTTGGATTAAAAGGACAAAGAGTTTGCATTGCAATGTCACAATACCCATTTTGTATGATAATTTGCCCTCTCTTTAAAAATTCCATGGAAGATCCTTTTCATTTTACTTTATTGACATGTTGCTTAAAGAAATTATAAATACACTGAAGAGATATGTGTTGTTTTACATACGTTTGTCTACTCTTTTGTGTGTTAAAAATGTATAACAAATGAATATGTTAAAGTACTAACCCCAGTTTTAAGTGGATATGTTGGGTCTTGAGCTCTAGAGTAGTGAAATAAAAACTGAATAAAAAAGAACTATTTTAGTATCTTATAGTTTCAATTAAAATATTATGCATATCAATTCTATTTAAAAACTAGTAATACTCACTCTTTTATACAATTCCTGATTATTTTCCTAAGAAGGACAATTATGGTCATATTAGATTAATAATAACAATTACCAACAAAATATTATGATACCATTGCAAGAAGAACAATCACCTTACCTCATCTATCTGCAGGCTGTCAAACATGGAGTTACAAAAATCCAAAAATGCACTGGAAATCTGGAGGGAAAATGTATTTCAAAAATAATTCTGCTGTTGATATTATTTGACCTCAATTTTCCCTGAAATACTACCATCCACCGATGATAGCTAGAAATTTTGAGAATTATTGTCCAAACTGATGAAGTGAGAGTTCTTCAGGATGATTATGATCTTTAAAAAATCTTTAAAAAGATCTTTAAAAAGCTTTAAAAAATAATACAAAGAACTTTAAAACTAATTGTAGTGACATGAGTGTTAAATTAATATATTAATAAGAGTAGTAAAATACAAAGCATTTGTATTATTTTTGATAATTCTCACAGCTGCTTATTAGTAAATATTTGCCATTTTCTATATTTACTGCATCACTATGAACATAACATTACAAAAAAGTTTTATGAAGCAACAGTTCAAAATGTGGAACACATTAATTATTCATTTCTCACCTATGGCATGATCACTATAAAAATAGATTGGAATGTTAAAACACACTAGCAGAATAAAAAGATTTACAGCAGATCACTTTACAGATGTATGATCTATAAAGCAGCCAAAGAGAATCAAAGAAGAGTTAAAAGTAAATCAAAAACTTTTAATAAATACTTTTAAATATAAAATTACTTTTTATACTCACAGACACTAAGACTAAATGTTAGATTATTCCTTATATTGTTATTTTCACACTGCTTCTTTTATGTGGAGTTGTGGTTCCAACCATGTTATTTGATTAGATATATCCATATCCAAAAGGTAGATAGGCTGTAAAGTGTAGTTAGTTAATATGAACTAATTATATGTGTATGGATATGTTGTGAAATACGGCAATTTTACTGAAAATAGCTTAAGAAAAAACAAGAGCTTAATTTTCAGTTTAAATATAAAATTAGAGTTTAGAGAAGGATAAATTTAGAGAAGGACAAATTTACATGAATTAGTTGCTTGAAAGAGGTTTTTAGAAAAATAAAATAAAATATATGGGTGAATATATGCACATTTTTGAAGCATCTACATTGATGATTATTCTATAGTTCTACTAATTACACATTTTTACCTGAGGTTGTTCAAAAAGTTCTGTCCACTGACTGAAACAAAGTGCCAATTGCTAGAGCAAAAGTAGAAAAAAGAGAAACTTCTAATCTAGTTAAAAACATGTACAAAATATTGAAGTTCTAACATTAGTTCATATATGCAGCCCACATTTGTATATTTTGCTCCTATAACAATTCATTTATTTACATGGATTTGCATACAACAAACACTACTGTATATGGTCTTTCTTCTCTAACTTCAGTAGATTTTATAATTTCCAGGGAAGTATTATTATTTATATTTTTCTAGCAGATAATAGAAAATATGTTGAATGTTATGTACCTCATTTTTAGGAACATTTGATTCATCCACATAACTGGCAAAAGTCTGAGGAAATCCTATTAAAGTGAAATAATAGATAAGCATTTGATATAGTAAAGCATGACTGATTTAATCTGAATTAACATAAAGAAAATGCATACACTCCTGAAAAAAACTTTTATGTAATAGATCAAAATCCTCTGATAAGAGAATCATATCACTTCCTTTCCTATAACTTTAGATTTGAATTTAGCATTTAAAAAGTTCATTCTGCAATTAACTCCCACCTTCAATTGTAAAAGAAAAAAAATCTTTATATTGGGAATACAGAAACCAGCCAATATTATGTAACTGAGAAGGAACAAGAAAAAGAGAATACATCCTCACATATGAATGCATACTGACTTTAAAGAATTACTTGTGATTTGATTTTAATTAATTAATTTTCATGAATTGTTTCAACCAAAACTTTTATCTACAAAGTTGTCCATAGAAAAGGAAAATGGCTGTCATGTTCTATTCAGAATCTTGGATAGCTCAGAAATATAAAAAGTTATTGGAAGTCTGCAGCCAAAGTTTAGAATATCTCTCTGTCTCTCTCTCTCTCTTTGTCTCTCTCTCTCTCCCCCCCCTCCATTAGCCAACTAAGAATGTGACACTTCACTTGCACTGAATTTGTGCAAAGAAAAGGAGGAAATGCAAAGCCTGTTAATCATGCTTAATCCATTGACTGAAAAATACTAAAAGTACTAAATATGAATCAAGGAAAATCACTATTTCATTTATTCAGCACAAGAGTTGTATTTCTTATGGTAAAGTTCTTAAAACAAGAATTCCATTTTAGGTCCTTGACTTCTAAAGTTTATAGAAACAAGAAATACACCATACACAGACAGGATATTTACAAAGTGGTTTTAATTTGTACAGCAAATCACTCATAGAATTGGGGCAAAACATCTTAAATAATTATGGAGTAAGAATGATTCTTACCTGAACTGAATTGTCCTGTGCAAAAGCAGATTACAAAGAACAAAGGGAAAGGACGAAATGACTGTTTCATTTTCATCCACCAAATCAAACCCAAACTTTTCTGTATCACCAGTTCAAGTTCACAAAGCAGGCAAGTTGCTACTAACCTTTCTATGCCTAGTCTAAACTCGAGAGGCATCTTTATTTGCAACACTGAAGAAAGAACCAATCAGTGCCTCACAGTATCCTCATTTTCTCATTAAGCTTCATGCTGTGTCTTTATTTAAGAAAGAAAAGTTTCCTCCCATCAACTCTCAGCAAGTCTACCAATTAGTTAGATCTCTATACACAGAATGAAAGTCCTTTAAAAGGACAGAGAGGCTAGGGGGACTCGGACATAGCCAGGTGAGAAAGGGAAATGCCTCAAAAAATTTCTGGTGAAATAGTGTGGCTGAAATAAACAGTCCTACCAGGAAAATTGGATACAGACTTAATCATACTTCCAACAGGCACTGAAATTAATTTCTATATTGGTAGTAATAAAGTTCCAATTATTTCAGTGGTTCTCAACTAAATATAAATAATTGGTTGGATAATCTTCTCAAGCAGACACACACATACCTAGACATGATTTTATTTCAGTTAAAGATCTTCAAAGGAATAAAGAGGGGGAGGACAATATACATCAGTTACATTGTCCTTTTAGCTACATCTTTAATTTAGAAACAATCTAAATATTAGAATTAGTCTTAGACAATAAACAGACAAAATAAACATAAAATAAACAATAAATTTTAATAGATGATTCATTCTAAAATTCATATCAATAGAGAAATACAGTGTTTTTAAATTAATAACCTGTTATTAATTCTACTTACTAAGGTTACTAAGAGTTTTACCAGTACAGGGGTCCCCAAACTTGGCAACTTTAAGACTTGTGGAGTTGAAGCCCCCAAGTCTTAAAGTTGCCAAGTTTGGAGACCTCTGATATGGTATATAGCAATAGAGTGATTTACAGCCCTCTCTCAGCAATTTTCAGAGTCAGCATATTGCTTCCAACAATCTGAGTCCTCATTTTACTGACCTCGGAAGGATGGAAGGCTAAGTCAACCTTGAGCCAGTGAGAATTGAACTGCCAAACTGCAGTCAGCAGAAGTAGGCATTCTAATCATTGCGCCACTATGACTTGTATGTTAAAAAAGCAAAAAGGAAGCAAGTTATTTTATTTGTAATTCAACAGGATTACAGATTATTGATATGGAATTGGACATATGGAGTTCTACTAGTGAAATGGGAAGCATATACATTTAATAAATTAATTAAAAAGTACATTAAATTTGACAACTCTATTCTTTGAATAGTTTAATCTTTAGACTTAAAGAAACAGAACAACTATAGATGGGCAAAAAAGCAGTGGAAGGAGTTGACTTCTCACTTCTGCCAGCTTCCCCAATGACTTTGTGGGAAGCTTTCAGGGAATGTCAGAAATGACAATTAAGTTACTATGGCTAACTGTGGCAATGCTGCAACAGCCAGACTTTTGTGAATACATCTGATGTAAAGATCCTTGAAATTTCAATTACACAGGAGTAAGGAATCCCATTCTTTTTATTAGCAGATCTGAAGTACTTTGATTCAAATATTTTTGTGTTAGGAATTTAATTGAAGGTTACAACCAGACAGGCAGACATTTTAGTGCCATATAGATAAGAATCATGCTTCATGCTACTTGGTAGACTCCAAATAATGACCTCTTTGTTAATTTGCCCATGCAATAAGGTAATCGTTCAGACTTATATGCCACCCAACTTCTTAGGGTTTTCTAAGTTGCTTATAATCATAAGAACAAGATAAAATATTTAAATTTTAAATTAAATTGACACTATAATAGTTTTAAAACTAACATGATTGGAAGGGTTACATACATGCACATGGGGCGGAGGTGGAATCTTATCTTAGTCCATTAACCATGGACAAAGATAGAAATATTTCATATCATTACTGTGGATGAATTGGTGAAATTGACAGAATTTGCTGACTTTTTGATTAGAGAAAGGTCACTATTGACATATGGACATTTTGCGTAAAAAAACAAATGATGTTGTGACTTATGGTTTTGATGATTAGAAAGGTTACAGAAAGAAGAAATTGTGATAAAATCTTGGAGTAGTTTGATTAGAACTGTATATGTAACTGCCAAGAACAATTAATGAATGAACATGTATGTATACACATACATATGTTTTATTTTATTTTTTCTATCTTCTTTTATTAAGATATCTGTATTCTTTATTGCAAAGCTCTTGGAAATTGCTAACAATTGCTAATTATTTATTTAGAAAGACACTGTTTACAAAAATAACCTGAGGTTTAGAATCTTAAAACCATTTTCCAATAACTTATTAATTTGGGGGTTTTCTAAGTTGCTAACATAACAGCTCCAAATTGTGAAGAATTACTTAGTTGTTGGCTGTTTGGCAGATTAATGCACCCATTAAACAGTTAGTAACAATAACTGACTGAGCTTATCAAAACCCTTTTCCGTTAAGATTCTCCCAAAATAGAAAATCACCTGCAATCTTTTTAAACTGGAATCATCCCAAACCATCAGTTATATACGTGAATGGGAAACAAATTTAAACTTTCCTCCCAAATCATTTTTTTTTGTGTTTGTGTCTAGCATCTGTCAATGCTGGAAAGACAGGTACTGTGTACACCTCGGCTAACCGAGATGGGAGTGGATCATAACTTTCCAGTTCAGCTTTCAAAACGTTACGTTACCGTGGGGTCCACAATGGTATCAAACTGTAGGCCCGAGACAGAAGCCGCAAGAAGACTGCGGTTCACTAAACGCAACACGATTCCAGGCTTCGACACTCTTGAGGCGCATAATAAGCGCCATTTATTATGAGGAAAGCTGTTGTTGGTCAGCCTTCGCTTCAGTCCCAAAACGAAACCGCGGCTTAAGTGACATTTGTCGCCAGCCTGCCTCCGCCCAGATGGCGATACAGCATTTGAATAAGCTCTCTCTTCCTTCCGAGTTTCCACTGAATCGGGTGCTGGGTTTTCCGCTTTGCTCCGCCCGCCCTTTCGAGGCTGAGTCAGCGCAGCTCCCCAAGACGTTTCCCTCCTCCCGCCGGGAGCCCCCTCTGGTTGACGGCCGCCTTCTCCCTCCTCCCGCTTTCCTCTTCCTTCCCTGCCTCCTCGGAGAGCCCGCCCGCCCCGGGAGGCAGCGCAGACGAGGGCGCAACGGAGCTAGTTTGGAGGAAGTGAGGAAATGGAAGCAGTGATTGGTGGCGTTTCAGCGCGGCCAGGCAACCCGCGCTAAGGGGAACACCCGGGCGGGTGGCCTTGTTGCTGCTGGAAGCCGCGGATGCGAGCCGAGCCAAGGGCGATGCAGCTGCTATTGCAGCTGCAGCCGAGCTGGGCTGTCTGTCCCTCTGGTCGGCTGAAGTGAGGCTCTTTCGGTGGCTCGGCCGGGTAAAACTATCAGGGCGGCCCTGGAAAAAGGCGGCGCGCACAATGCGCGAGGCGGACGCGGCGCTGCGTTGCTGAGCAACTGCGGCCCGGGAAAGAGGCTTTTCAGCGCGCCATCCCCGGCGGCGAGAGGCGCCCAGCTGCGATGTAACCCAAGAGAGGCGCCTTGCACGAAGGCCTCTCTCCAGAAGCCTTCGGCCGTAGGCAAATAAATGATTCCTCTCGGACCCCAAAGCGATCGGTTCTGTTGACACGAGTAAGTACTGGCTTCTCAAGCTCCGTATGCAGCGGAGGGAGCGGGTGGCGGGCATAATGAGAGGCTGTTCAGTCGCCCGGGAGCAGGCAGTGAACGCCAACATCGGTGTCTTTGCGTCACACGCTGACTTACTGTGGACTCAAATCGCTGCTTTCTCAACCGAGTTTTCTGAATTCCCGTAATATCACCAACTGTCCACATGGTCTGGGTTTAAGCAACATATTAGATGAAAACCTTTGCGGTTCAGAGAATGCAACTGATTCTTGAATTTAAAGAATTCAGGAAACCTGCAATAATAATGACATAAATGTCATTGCACATGACATTGAACCATAGGCTAACCCAATGAATAGACTGATAGTTAACAATCAGATTTGTCCTTTTGTACAAGTGCTTTACATATGTCCTGAAGCCCAAAACTGGCAGGAAAGGAAGTTTCAGTTTCCCACACTCAATATCCTAGGATTGTGAAAAAGGGCATATTCAATATTGGGAAATTACAGCTTAAACAATTGGTAAATAAAATACAATTGCTGGGAAGTGCTCAAATTGGTCAGCTTGATGCCAGCTAGGTGGGTCCAGAGAAGATGCAGTCTGTAGTACAGGTAAATCTTGCTTAGAGACCACAATTGCAACCAGCAACTTATACTTTTACTTCCCCATTCTCTGTTAAGTTTGCTTGTCACAAGCCACCTGGGAAGCACACAAATGATAATCATGTGATTGGGACACAGTGACATTGTGAGAATTGGTCACAGAGCTGCTGGTTGTTGTTTTTTTTACACCATTGTCATTTTGAATGGTCTCTAATTAAGGCAATCAGTAAACAAGGACTACCCTTTTTTACCTGTATCAGCTCAGCCCCCTATATCTGCAACTCCTAATTCATAAATGCCTCCAGATAGATAACTGAAAGCTGAATCAGAATGTTAGTAAATCTACCCTTTTCCAAACATTTTCTTTGAAAGAGGGGTAGTAAGCCTCTTCAGGAAGCCATCACTCAACTCCAGTATACTGGATAATTATTATCTAATCACCTGCCTTTGGGGGCAAGGTTATACAGCAAGTTTTTGCCCTGAACTTGAGATCCCTGGAGCAGATTATCTGGACCCATTTCACTTTTGGTTCAGCATAGAAAAGGAATTGTTCTCCTTATCAGTGATTTCTGGTGTGACCCTGGGAAAGTGATCCTCCTGATCCTACTTGATTCCAGCAGCTTTCAGTACCTTCTTGTTATCATTCTGATATTCTCCAAGCATCAGGAATGGGGAGCGCTGTGTTACATAGTTCTCATTCCTGAGGGATAGAGGCAGTTGCGGGGGAAGAGATTGAGTCATGGACCCTTCCCTTGATGATCACTGCAGGACTTGATATGCTCCTCGTTCCTGTTCCACATGAAACTACTCTGAACAGGGTTGTGCTTCCAAGATGTTCACAATTTGAAGATCTCACAGAGCAGGTGGCAGCTGTGGGAAAGAGAGCCTTTATATATAGTAACTCCATCTTAAGCAGCAATAGCCTGGGAAAGCAGCCATTACAATGTGTCACTTGTGCCTTGTCACCTCTCAATTGAACTGGTTCAATGCACTAACCATGGATCTGCCCTGAAGAGCATTAAAAGGTACAGCTGGTCCAGATTGCAGCAGCTCAGACGCTGATGGTGTACCTCAAGCCAACCACATAACAATTCTGAGGAATGCACAAAATGACAGTGAGCTGCTGGGTACAATTCAGAGTGCTGATTGTCATATTTCAAGCCATTCCTGATTTAAGCTGCTTTCTTCCTGTCCACCCCATAAGATTCAGTAGAATCAACTGGTTAAACATCCCCATGATTAGAGATTATCACTGTCAGGAACCACAGAAATGTTCCTTTTCAGACACTGCTCCCTCCTCTGGAATAGTTATTTTGTTATCTGATTACAGTAGGTAGTTACACTCTTCTTGGAGTTAGCCCAGGAGAACGGTAAGTTCTGTAAATAAGTTCTTTTCAATGATAAGAAAAATAGGCAATTGGCAGCATTTTTGTTAACATATGTTTCTCATTTTTCTGTAGGATTTTCGCTCCAGTAGATGATAACTAAATATTTTGTACAGTCCTTTATACTAAGAAATGTTATTGTCTAAGAGATTAGTTCAAATTATCAATTGTCTGAAAGTTTGTCCCAAACCACTGGTGTATATATGAATATACTGTAGTAAAGTTGTTATTTTGAAATGCCACAATATCTTGTTCTTTTGCTCAATATATAGCATTTATCTAGCTTTCTAACACATTCAACTTGACCTTGACACAGAGACAAAAATAACAGCATTACTTGATTCTGAGTGAAAATACCTTGAAAAAATTTAATAAGTCTACCAATTTTTCTTTGCTTATTTGCTAGGAAATTCAGAGCTTTGTTAGTTGTGATTGAAGTAAGAGTACAATATTAATATTTCTATTAACGTTAGTGTTTCATGTTATTTTGATTGCACAATCCAATTGTCTATGAAATAAATTAAATGGCAGTTTTGGCAGTTTTGTCCAAAAATTGGTTGGTTAAAAAAAAACAAACTGGAAAAACTTTTTGTGCGAAGACATTGCACGTTCCAAAGGCTAATTGTTTCCTGAAGCAGTCAAAGCCACATTAGTGGTCTGTTTTTTCATTGATTTCTTAATGCATTTTGCATCCAAAATCTATCACAAACACTATTTTATTGTTTGTCCTTAAAAATCACATTGCCTGTACTAATTGTAATGAAAAAATATTTAGCAAAATGACACCAAATAAGTTGTTTTCAAGAACAAAATAATATTTATTAAATATACTTTGCATTCTGGGGAAATTAATAATCAATCGGTGACTCACATGAACAATAAATTTCATAAAAAATAAAAATACAATAACAATAACTGTAGTGCTGTAAGAACATATTATGTAATAATGTGCATAGGTACTAAGTCTTATCCCAATTCCTCACTTATAACTAGGTTTCTCATGAGTGTGTAACAGCATTTTCTTCGGGGGCTATATATGTTACATAGCCCTCATGAGTACTGTTTCAGTTATTTCTTAATAAATTAATCAAATTTATATAGCTGCCTATTTCAAATGAATGGGGGTGTACTGTAGGACAAGTTAGGAAAAGTGATTGGCAGATTTGCTTGCATTTATTTTCCACATCTCCTGAAAACCTCACTATCTGGCAGGAAGAAATGTCCACCAGTTTTGCTCCCAAATGTGGGCTAAGGAAATTTTGATTGATAGCTAGACCCATAGATTTAGGCATTTGTCAAAATCTGGTATCAAGATTGCTGAGCTATGAGCCTTATGGAGGTTTCCTGATGCTGTAAAGCAGGAGAAGAGAGCGTATTAATTTTTGTTGAATCAGTCCCTAGAATATGAGAGGAGCAGGAAATTCTCTTGTGAAGAAGAACCTCCTCTTTCTTTGCATCAAAATACTTGCTTCCAAAGAAAAATACAATTTGATCTTGAGAGTCTTTTTCCTTGCCTTATGTGTACAGTGAAGGCTGCCAATTAACTATCATAAGCCATGAAAGTTATAGCATGAGTTATGTGACAAACCCAAATGACCTTTTTTTGCAAGGGACATGAACCAAATACCAATCATTGTATAAAACCTATTGTTATGAGGAATTTTTGCTGAAAACTGGAAGCAAATAATGGTTTTAGGCAAAAACATTGTAAATTTTAATCATGACCACATGGTGTTTGAAATGTCTGTAAATATTAGATAGTCATCCAAAATATGATCATGTCACCAGCTAACAGAAATTTGGAATGGGATCATAAGTATATTTGGGGGGGATGTTGTGACTTCCAGCAATTACTAAGCAAATGATCATAAGTCAGGGGCTACCTATATATTAACAGAAGCTAGAAAATAAACATGAACTTAGAATTTACCCTTTGATAGTTTCAGAGGCCTATAAAATTTATTTTGAAGGGAAGAAACAATCTTGTTTCAGGCTGCTGTTTGAAGAAAAAAGTGTTTGGAGGAGGAATTGTCATTCAGATAAGTTGCTTCCCAGGTCAGAACAAAGAAAAGTAGTCCTCGACTTATAGTAACTGTTCAAAGTTACAACAGCACTGAAAAAAGTGACTTAGGACCATTTTTCACAGTTACAACCTTTGTAGAACCCTCATGATTATATAATCAAAATTTAGATGCTTGGCAACTGCCCCATACTTACGACCATTGCTGTATCTGAAGGTCATGTGATTACCTTTTGCGACCTTCTGACAAGCGAAGTCAATGGGGAAACAATATAACAACAGGTTACTAACTTCTCAACTGCAGCTGATTCACAGTGTACAACTGTGGCAAGAAAAATCATAAAAAGGGATAAACCTAACAAATGTCTCACTTAACAACAGAAATTTCGGGCTCAATTGTGATCGAAATATGAGGACTATCTATACATTAATTTCAACTGTTTTTTTCTTGCCCTTGTAATTAGTATCAGCAGATAATAAAATAATGGTGATTATTTTATAAGATTCATATGCACAATTAGGCCAAATCATTAATAAAATACATACCTAGTACTTAGTTTTGTCTTGGGCTGAGGACAATGTAAGATATGCACCCACCCTACCTGTGTTGGCAGAGAAGGCATGCTGAGCAGAGTCCCATTGAGCTTATTCCAAGTAATATATGATTGCATGGTAATTGGGCTTCTTAATTCTGGCAATTAAATGATGTGCTGTTGTCTTTTACAAATCTGTTGTGAATGAGCATGGAGCAAACAGCAGTGTTGATAGAGCTCATTAAAAACTGATTTATTCAAAAGAAGATTGATTCCTTCCTAGAAACACAGCACATCTATATGTTTTTACAAAATTACCTGATAATGGAGGAAAATTTTGAAATTAATTGCAAAATTACTTTTCAATTTAGAGAAAATTAGAAAAATAAGTATAGGGATTTTTTTTAACCTCAAGATGCCTGACCAAAACTATGTTTGCTTTCTGAGCTCTTGAAGTCTTAATTCTATAACCTTTGATATTATTGCTAAAGACTCTCTTTCTCCAGCATCATTACAAATTCTCATTTTTAAAATTAACCTACTCAAATCGTTCAGGATGGCAAATAATATTGCTAAATCTGAATGGTTACGTAGTAAACTAAATAACAATGAAGGGGAACCTCATTTTTCTTCTATCATTGCAAAAATACATTAAAATCTCTAAGCTGCTTTTTTTTGCATTCAAACTTTGCTTTGTTATATACGAACTTTTGTTTAACTCTCCATGTGCCTAGATCAGAACATATTGAAATTTAGGGCAACTTAAATGGATTTCTTTTCAGCAAAAATAATAGTAGAACACGAAGACAAACACCACAGGTAGTTTAAACTTTAAAGGCTGTGCTGTTAGACCCCTTACTAGTGTATTCTGTATTTGAGAGAGATTCTGTTTTTTTGCATTGTAGAGACCAATCATAAAATGAACAAAAGGGTATGCATTAATTTATTTTTGTGGCTTTTAAAAAACAGAAACTAACAGAAGTTACATGGCTCATATCTGACATCATGCACCACCGGTGGCTGCTGTTAGCTGCATGCTTTTGGGTAATATTCATGTTCATGGTTGCTAGCAAGTTCATCACATTGACCTTCAAAGATCCTGATGGTAAGTTGATTCAACTTTATTCTTATTAATGCAAGTAATCACTGAACAATTTTTGTGTCCAAAACAGTGTGAGAGAAATTAAACAGATCATCTAGTTTTTTTTCCTACCCATTCATATTTTCATTATGTTGACTTCAAAATAAGCCTAAAAGATGAAACAGCTTGCCTGTTAGTTGCAACAGTGAAATAATTAATGCAGATCAAGTTGGCCACGCCCACCCTGGATCTCCAAAGTCAAACACAACCCTGATGCGGCTCTCAATGATAATCGAGTTTGACAAAGTTTTTCCAAATCATGAAATTTGTTTTTAAATAATTTGTATTCTATTTAAAATCTTAAATTACAGCCTGATTTGAAGTTTAATTTAATTATAATTATATAGTTGTGATCAATAAAAATATTTCATGCAGTATGAAAAAAAGTTTGCTTTCTGTTTTCTTCATCTAGTTCATGGTGCCAAGCAAGAGCCAGTAATACCAACAACTATCATTGAAGTTGGAAAAAATCAAGTAACAAAAGAGAAGAGGCTGCCTGGACAGTTTCAGGTATATAAAAGGGACAGGTTGAAAGATTAAATAAATAGTATGGTTCTCTATATCATATTTCATTGTGTTAGACTATAACTGGTTCCTAAAACCAGTCAACCAAATACTATAGAGATTTATGAGCAAAGCATCACTGTAGCCATCTGTACTGCCTTCCGTTCAAATGCAATTTTTCCTTGCTTTATTGTCCAGGAATTGAGGAGTTTTAATTTTAAAAACTATTTTTGTATTGTTTTATGAATTAAAATTTTGTTACATTATTGGGTTATGTTCATATTTTAAAACACAATATTTTATGTTTTTATATATAATTGGGGATACATTTCTAAGCATGATTAACTGGGAATCTGTTGAACATAACAGATTCTAATAATCTGGAGTACCACTTTTTGTAGCAGGTGCTAGAACACATTTAGAAGTTCTAAAAGTTTCTACATTGTACTTCAGTTTTTCATTTAAATTGAAAAATTTAAAAACTACCAGTTTGCAACATTTTTGCATTTTATTTTTAATCAGTAAAGTAAAAATCATCTTCCTTTTTCCTTACATGGTGCAGAAAAAAATATTCATTTTAGTCCACATTTAGAATATTGTTTGGTTTATGTTCCCTATTTATTTGTAAATTCATTTAATTTCTAAGTTTTTATTTTGTTTCCTTACTGATGAAATCAAACTACTTTGCATCAGCTTGACCGAAGCAGTTATTTCAAAAGACAGTAATACTGAAATACTGACCTTTAGAAACCTTGTACAGGTTTCTCAACTTACAACTACAATTGAGCCTAAAATTTCCAAGCAAGACAGTTGTTAAGTAAATTTTGACCCATTTTGCCACTTTTCTTGCTACAGTTAAGTAAATTGCTGCTTTGATTAAGTTAGTAACAGTTGTTAAATTAATCTGACTTCCTAATTATCTTTGCTTGTCAGATGGTCACAAAAGCTGACCCTGGGACATGGCAACTCTAAGTTGCCAAGAGCCTGAAGTTTAAACCACATGACCATGGGATGCTACAAAGGTCATGTGAAATGGTCCTAAGTCACTTTTTTCAATGCTCCTGTAAATTTGAATGGTCACTAAACCAATGGATGTAAGTCAAGGACTACCTGTATATGTTTGTCATGCTCAACTCTTGTATGAATTGAACCTTGAAATGCAAAATAATTTTTGTTCTTCTCTTCTGCCATCCCAATCCCTTTTTATATTAAGACAATAGGAAAAGGTCTATCTGAAGACCTTGTACACGAAGGCTTGGTCCATATGGAGAGGCTTGAACTACTCAGGAATGTCTGCCAAGATGCATCTCTGAAAAACCTCACCCATACTACTGTTTCCAAGTTTGTTTTGGATCGAATTTTTGTATGTGACAAGCACAAGATTCTCTTCTGTCAAACTCCAAAAGTTGGCAATACTCAGTGGAAGAAAGTCTTGATTGTTTTAAATGGTATTTAGTTAACTTTCATAGTCTCAAATGTGTGTTTACTTAGAGAAAGAAAGGTTTCAAAAATTTCTAACAGCAAAATATAAAAATGTTGTTGTTGTTAATTGCGAAGTTGTATCCGATCCATCGTAACCCCATGGACAATGTTCCTCCAGGCCTTCCTGTCCTCTACCATCCTTTGGGGTCCATTTAAGCTCATGCCTACTGCTTTCAGTGACTCCATCCATCCACCTCATTCTGTTGTCCCATTCTTCTTTTGCCCTCATTCTTTCCCAGCATTAGGCTCTTCTTCCAGTGAATCCTTCTCATTAGGTGGCCAAAGCATTTGAGTTTCATCTTCAGGATCTGGCCTTCTAAAAGCAGTCAGGGTTGATTTCCTCTAGGACAAACCAGTTGGATCGCCTTGCAGTCCAAGGGACTCGCAGGAGTCTCCTCCAGCACCATAGTTCAAAGGTCTCAATTCTTTGGTGCTCAAATCTATTCTACATCAATTCTGGCTATTCTACTAAAATCTGTCATTGCCCATCCAAAGAACTTTACATATATAATAGGCTTCCTGTCCTGATTATTTTGTGAAATGATTGCATGTTGGGATTAATAAAGGAGAAATTATGCTAACCTTTTAAAGTGAGACAAATAAGGTATCACAGGTATCTTAAATGTAAAGGTTTTATTTAAAGCTCTCAAGATCCCCAGGATTCTTTACAGCATAAAATTTGATCAAAATGCAGCTTGGAGATAAGGAAGGAAGAAAAGGATGATTACAAAAATGTTTGCAATATATTTCCATGTTTTAATTTCTAGTGGAAAATTATGGTTTCCATGGCTGGAATTAATACAAATCAATAGTTTAAATATGTATATCCATTTTTTTAGAATTGAGCAATTAAGTTTATTATTTGAACCTAACATTATCTTTAAGAAATAAACACAGGTTCTTTGGGAGAATGTTCAATGTTATTTTAATTCACATCAGCATTAGCACCACATCTACTTCAGACAGAGATATAGATGGGTGTCTGACAGCCTAACCTTTGAAGGAAAAGATAATACTTTACCTCTTATCACATCATTGAATTCATTTTGAATTATTGGTAACATTTAGTTCAGGGAAAATTATAATAAAAAAATAAAATAATTTGTAAAAATAACAAACACCAAGAAACTACCATAAAACAGAGTAATAAAATTGTAGTTTATTGAAGTAGCACCTTTCATTTTAGTAGAAAACAAAGACATTGAGATGGGTTCAATTCTACTACATTATAAAATCAGCTCAATTCCATGTGGATATTATGTGAAAGACAATATTGCTTTGAAAAATTTGACTTTGGAGATTATGATTAAAATATTGTAATTAAGGTCTTCTATTGATGGAATTCTTTCTGGCATTGGACCCATTAAATAAAGTCCACTCGGTCTTTCATAAAAGTTGGAGATCCTTTGGACCAAATAGGACTATGACAGATCTATTATTACAAGTAAAGAAAAAGAAAGTCCTAGCGTACAGATTTCTACAATATTAGATTTTGGCTTAAGGACAGGCCAAACTTGCTGAACTACCTGTATGCTTGTATATACTTTTCAGGCATAAGGCTGTAATGGAGTTGCACATCACTCTGGATAGTATGAAATCAGGGAATTGGCAAATCACATGTCAGTATTAGGAATCCAGCTTTCTGCCTATATCTAAAAAAAAAATAGTACAACTGACCCACTGTATTTTTGGATCCAGCTGTTGCAGTTCCAGATTCTGCAACTGGTCAGACTTTGGGATAAAATATCTTCTAGACATAGAATGCTGACAACTGAAAGGGATTATACCAATATGCAGATTCCAGGTGTCTTTGAATAGAAATCCTAGATTATCACAATGTGCTGTTACATGGACATGTGTAGTTGTAATGAAAATAATTCATTGAGCTTTCCATTTTTTAAAGAGAAATTTGGGGTTCATGTCTGGATTATAGGAAGATGAGAAACTTAATAGCAATATCAGGACATGGAGACTGGACTGGAAAGTAGAAAAGTATTCCATAAATATGTAGCAGCAAACTACTTGATGGTCATTTCCATTAAGTCACCAAAGCCTGATTTGGCTTTACCTTTTTACCTCATAAATAAATAATCATGACAGCCACTAGTGTAGATCACAATGGGAATGGACTGAAAGGTACCATTGTAAGAGCAATTTCTAACTTACTTTCTTAGGAGCTTTTCCTTCCATTGATGAGATCCCTGAAAACATTGTGCATGACCATGAGAAGAATGGTCTTCCACGCTTATCTTCCTTCAGTGATTCTGAAATTAAAAAAAGGTAAGTAGTATTTTAATGTGTCTTTGAAAATTCTTTCCATTATGAAAATCTCATTTTTGATCATTTGTGCAGAGTTTATGATTATTTATTTAAATATATTATAGCTGCCCACTCCCATAGACTCTTAAATGGAGGCAATAATCAGAAAAGGTTGTACAGGTAATCCTTGACCTACAACCACAATTAAGCCCAGAATTTATGTTGCTAAGTGAGAAATTTATCCTATTTTACAACTTTTCTTGCCAGTTATTAAGTGAACCACTGCAGTTGTTAAGTTAGTAACAGGCTTATTAAGCAAATCTGGCTTCCCCATTGACTTTGCTTGTCAGAAGGTTGCAAAAGGGATCGTATGATCCCAGGACACTGCAACTGTCATAGACCAGTTGTCAAACATCTGAATGTAAATCCCGTGACCATGAGAATTCTGCAAATGTCATAAATGTGAAAAATGGTCATGTGACTTTTTTCAATGCTGTTGTAACTTTGAACAGTCACTAAATGAACTATTGTAAATCGAGGACTACCTGTATTATAGCTTTGGCTGGTGTTTTAGCTGCATAGGCTCATAGTTATGTACTGTAAAAAACATTAAAATTGTAGTAAAGACCAGTACGCTATAGAATCGTTTTTATTTACTTTTGCATTTTGCATCTTGGCTTTAGAAGAGAGAGTATAGCTGTAAAGTACTGCTTTGGGATTTCTAAGAAATCATGTGGAAGCAAAGATGGAACTTCCTCTCCCTATACACAAAAACACAGAGACTTTATAAGCAATAGTTCTATGAAAACATGGGTTGGAGTGATGGTTACAGTTATTACTTCATTTAAAAAAATAATTCTTAATATTGATAGTAAATGATTTTTATAAGTGTCCTTGATAGCATTTCCATCTTTAAAAATAAGGTATAACTGTGAAAAAATAATTTGAGTACAGGAAATCTTTGTTTAGTTACAGCTGAAAGCAAGATCATAAATGAGAGGATTGATCATAAAGTTACTTCATCGCTGTCATAATTGTAAATAGTCACTAAATGATACAGTTGTTAAGCAAGATCTACCTGTGTAGTTCTATAATCAGGACTAGAAGAAAAAAATATGTTGACATTGTCATCTCTTTAAATAGTATTTTAAGGACTCTATTTGTACAATTTGATTTCATTGCATCTCTGTCTTTATATTTTGCTATTTTTTCAAAATAGCCAGATATTTTAGCAGCTGCATTCCACATTAAGTGAACCAATTTCTGTTCAATGACAGCAGTTGATCGTGTGTGCTTCTTGGAACAGATTTACAAGACATACGACAATGAGTAAATCCTGCTGACAGATTCCTATCAGGTTCTTTGGCCATTGCGTAACAGTAGCCAAACAGTGTCTTGATTCTTTCCAAACAATATTCTCAAGAAGCTCTCTTTAACAAGATTTATTGAGAAGAAAAAGATAGTGTTGTAAGAATTTCAACATTCTGCATTTAATACCATTCTGCATTTAGTACTGCATGATAGACACAAACTCCGTAATTTTCTTCCTAGGAGCCTGCCTGTAATCCTGCAAGGAGGTAGATCATTTTCTTAAAATGGAGAAGTTAGCAGTTTTTATCAGTCTGGGAACCAGTTACAATAGTCTTTTTTTCAGTGACCATTCAAAGTTACGGTGATGATGAACAAAGGGATTTACAACTGTTCATCACACTTCTGGTCATCACAGTGTCCCAAGGTCATGTGATTATGATTGGAGCACTTGGCAACCATCTTTCAATTTCAATGAACACAGTATTTGTGACTTTCTTTGCTAACTTCCACTAAGGAAAGTCAATGGAGAAGCTGGCAGGAGGTTGCAAATGGCTGCAGGATGCTGCAACCACACGGGAGTCACCTAATAATAGCAACTGGAGTTGCTGCCATTGTGCTTATTAAGTTAACATGGCCATGAGTTGTCGATCCCAATTATATTATTAAGGGAGGACCATCTGTTTTATCATACTATCCTGTCATTAGATGAATGTAACTGGAAGCAATCAAAAATTTTTATTTTTGCAGATTTCTCAGCTGAATAGTTTACAAAAATGCTTAATATCAAAATAGATATATTATTTTAAAATTTCCCTAACAAATACATTTAACCTGTTCGTAAAAATCCACCATGTGATATCTTACTCACGTATCATTTGCGACTATAGTCAATAAGAGAAGAATATGGGCAAATCAACATAGTTATAAACTATGAATTTTCAGTAAATTTAAAAATACTATCCACAATTATTTTTGCTTATGTTTTCCATTTAGATTGAAACTGTATTTCAAGTTCCTCATCGTAAGAGATCCTTTTGAGAGGCTTATTTCTGCATTTAAAGATAAATTTGTCCACAATCCTAGATTTGAACCTTGGTATAGACATGAAATTGCTCCTGGAATTATTCGAAAATATAGAAAGAATCGCACTGAGACTAAAGGACTGCAATTTGAGGACTTTGTGCGCTACCTAGGTGATCCAAATCATCGATGGTTAGATATACAATTTGGAGATCACATAATTCATTGGGTAACCTATGTTGAACTATGTGCCCCCTGTGAAATAACATATAGCGTAATTGGACATCATGAAACTTTGGAGGAAGATGCACCATACATCTTAAAGGAAGCAGGAATTGACCATCTGGTATCTTATCCTACAATTCCTCCAGGCATAACGAAATATAACAAAACAAAAGTGGAACACTATTTTTCAGGCATAAGCAAGAGAGACATAAGGCGCCTTTATGCCCGCTTTGAAGGAGATTTTAATCTTTTTGGCTATCAAGAACCAGATTTTCTACTAAACTAGTATCTGGAAATTCTGGACAAATTAATCTAAATCTTAACTGTAAACATATACTGTGTAACTGAGGCTCATTGCAATGTTTTTAGATTTTTCCAAATGTTCTTTGCATTTGTTGAATATTTGCAATTGGAGCAACAAAGGACTGCCAATTAGTCACTAAAAAAAGAGCATTACATGACACTGTGATAAAGCATTGCAAAAATGACTAAGATAGTAAATGTCAGACATTCTTTTTTCCTTAGCTAGTAGAGAATGAATGGTCCAGTAATCTGTAAAGAAACTTGGTATGAATACGAAACAAAACATTTAAAAAGGGCAGGAAATAACACTTATATCAATGGTCTTACAAATCTATGGAGGCCAAAAAGATTAGTAAATATTGTATAACTTAAGGAAAAGATTCTAGATCCTACCATGGAATCAATTTGAAAGTCCTTTTGCTGTAGTCTTATTATGGTTGCTTACAGTTATTCATTCAGGAAACAACAGTTTCACAAATTTTTATTTGTAAACTGAGTTATTATGAGGTGAATTATTTTTTTTGCAAGATAAGCTTTGGATCCCATTGAGGAAATTTTAGAGAACACTAAAAATGATTCTTCATTTGTTTTTTAACTTAAATAAATACCAATACAGTATTGACTGTAATTTACCAGGATCATTAAGTCTATGCATTTTACTATGGTCTGCTAATCCTACCCCCAGTGGTGCTATTATAAAGTTGCCATAATGAATGAGATCAATGTTCTATTGAACCTAGCATCTTATTTTGGGGATTTCTTAGTTTAAGAAATAATCATATATATAGATGAGACAGCAAGCTGCCATAAGGTATATTTATTTTATGTGTAATACGTAAGTCATTTTTGAACTCTCAAATCTTCATATTATAAAACAGATTACAAAATTGAGAAGCAGGTGCCTATTGGTATAAACATGTACCATATTGCATCATACTCATAATGAGGCATAATTCTGTCCCTATGCTCAATAATTTATGTGGAGTTTTCACAACTGGCCACTGGGTTTGGTTATTTCAGGTTCATAAAATTAAGAAATTATCCTTCCTCTCAAAACACTCAATTTTTCCAAATGACTTTTTTTTTTCAAACATTCATAGCAGAATTTGTCATATAAAATTATCAATGAATAAACAGCCAGCTTAATCCAAAATATTAACGCCTAGGTGCATAACAAGGGAAATATTAATATAAAATGTAAATTCCAGGATTGTAAAAGCATAATATGTGTGTGTTATTTCTGTTGGATGAAGAAAAGTTTTAAGTTCATCAGCAATAAAATCGTAGAGTTGATGCCTTTGTTCCCTTGGGTTTTCAGGAGGAACAAACCAGTTAAATTTTAGTTAGCAGTACATCAAAAGAAGTAAATTTGAAGCAATACTTTATATGCTGTAATAAGGTCTTAATGACCTTGGCTAGAATGGTAGACATGAAGAGAAAATCTATTAAACTGACTATAATTCTCAAGAACTTTTGTATTTGTAAACTTTAAAAAAAAAAAATCAGTGCCAAAACTATTCCTTTCTGTGAACTAAAGACCATGCTAGTGAGGGCTAATTTTGGAAAGATTCCTAAAAACTGAGCCATTCTACACAATGTAGAAACAAAGGTAGTAGAATTCAAAATGTAACTGGATGAGCAGGAGTGGTTTTGTACAACCGTTTGGTCCTTTCTACTCCCCTGCATGTAAATAAGGTATACAGTAAGTACTCTCTCCCAAGTCCTACACCACAAATTTGGTGAGGTGGAATACCTGGGCCTGTAGACAGTATTTGTTAAGAAATGGTTCTGTTTTACAATTTTACTATCTCAACTGTACCAAATCTGGAGAAAACAGCATCATAACTTTTTTGGGTTTTTTTTTTGTGCCTTCAAATTAGTCTGGACTCCTGCTGATGTAGATGGAGAAGTCTTTGGCAACAATTTTCAGGAGTGATTTGCCTTTGTCATCTTAGGACTGAGAGTTGCCAAAGGTAGGATTAGAACTCACAGTCCTGATTTCTAGCCTGGTGCCTTTAATCACAATAAATTAGCTCTTCCTCTGTGATTAGAGAAAGCATATAAAATAACTCCCACATAGATTACTGCTATTTTTACTTTGTAATGTGTAGAATGGTTTACATTTATGTATTGTGAATTATGGGATATTTTTTATGTAGACTTTTTCCTGACAGATACCTGTTCTGTGTAGGAAAATTACATATTAAATTGTTATGTGCGCATACTGCTACCTGTGTATGTACTTACAGCTTTCCTTTACAAAAGTAATCTCTCATATGGAATAAAATTATTCTATATGAAGCTGTCCTGACTATTAGCAAGAAAAAAACAACAAAACTTAAATCTTTGTCTTTCTAAAGAAAGAGTATTAATAAGATCTGACATGGTAAGATTAAAGTTATTTTTATATGAAGTGGAAGGAGAAAATGTTTATTTCAGGATTAACGAGCTGATCAAAGTTACTTCTCTGCTGAATTAAAGTGTAATATTAGAAATGTATAGTAAATTAAGGCCTTAAAAATGAGTTCTAATAAAAAAGTGAATCTCCCCTTCCTTCTAATTGCCCAAAATATATTGAGCCATTTCTCTGTTCTCAAAATAAATATGAAATAAAATACAAGTGATTGTATTTATTCTGCAAATCTGTTTTTTGTGGTGGTTTTTTTTATCTCATAAAAGATGCAGGAAACTCAAAATAGCATATTTCTCTGCCTCAGAAATGAGAAGGGTGTAGATCACGGTGCATGGATGACTTCCCTTGTAACTCTATGACATCACTTCACATTCAGTAAATGAAATCAATTCTTGGTTTTGTTTTTCTCACTTTTTCCTAAAAATCAGCATGTCTCTTAAATATATAATATATCTGAGCAGAGCCCTCATTCAATGAAATTTAGCTAATTTTTTATATTCCTAAATGTTCAACTGTTAAAGACTATCCACTTGACCAGTTCAGATTTATGTTCTATTTCATTATTTTTATTATATTTGTATTCCGCTACAATGAATTCATCCATCAATACTTACAAACTAATTTAAAATGAAGATTAAGCAAACTTTTTAAAAAGAACAAAAGTATGGTTTCAAACAGGTTAAAATTTTCTCTGGAGCAGCTCCATCAAGATCTTTAAAAAGGGACTCTGGGATATAACCTATCTGATATCTACAGGGAAAATGTTCTAGAAGATTACAGTGATTACTGAAAAGCAGCACCTCCTTGTTTCAACTCTCTGTAGTTCCCAGTGGGAAGTAGTTGTTTTTTGCTAGGTGATTTAATAGGTTGGACCAATTACGGTTGGAACAGGTGTCCTAAATAACTTTATGGTTAAAAAACCCTAACAGCTGATTTATAGCCAATGAATTTCTTTGCAATCTACATATTAATACTAAACCAATGGGTTTAGTATTGACAATGGGTTTAGTATTGACACAACACTTTAGTATTGACATGACACTTCAAATGTAGCTCACCAAAAGTCCCCCATACTATATGCCACGTTTTTGAAGTTGCTGGAAACTAAATTCAGTAAATTTTAGAAGACCAGAGCTTGCTCATTCTATAGCAGGGGTGTGAAACTCAAGGCCTGCAGGCTGGATCCAGCCCGGGAGTGCTTAGCTCTGGCCCTTGGGGCTGGAAACAGCGAAGGACTGGCCCATGGTGTCTCTGCCAGCAAAAACGGAGCCATGCACGAGCTCCATTTTCACAGGCAGATTGCACTGCAGACTGGTCCTTTGCTGTTTCCAGGGTGGCCCCCATATCTAAGCACCTATGGGACGGATCTGGTTTACGGGCCTTGAGTTTGACACCCTTGCTATATAGGATTATGCTATACAGGTTTCCCTTGGCTTATTATTTAGCAATCATTTCAAATTATGACACAGACCCCTCAAAGCTACTTATGACTCAGTTTCAAAGTTATGGCTGCTTCAGCAACCTGTCATCTGCCCTTACGACTGACTTCAAGGACTCTGCAGTCCCCCACTCTGGGTCTCTTCATCCACTCATCCATCCAAAAATCAGGCAGACTAGTACATGTGAATCAGCTGGATCTTGAAAGCTTCTCACTTTGTTCCCTCTCAGTGACTAAGAAATAAGGCCAGCTGGAGTTTGCAATTCAGGCTATTCTAAAACAAGTGCTATTTTCGGAATCCTGGACATGGCTCATTTTTTTAAGAAGACTCCCTTTGTGAAGTTTGTGGAGCCTCTTCAAAAAGGGAGCCCCCTACAGGTTCAGGAGAATAACATCTGATCTGCCAAAAGGATGTAAGAAGGCTGATCTTGTATTGGGCCAGGCACTTCTATAAGAAGATGCAAAAAATAGAAATGTACACTGGGTGCTATTAAGTGCTGGAGCAGGCAAAGACCTGCCAAGTCCCTGAATGGGAAGAAAACCAGGAGGCTTGCAAGCTTTAGATGGCCTGATATCTTTTTTTTATCACTGGAAGGTTTAAACTCCAGCCAACCTGATCTCCCCTAGGTCACTGGTTGAGAAGGGACTACAGGGACCTCAAGGAGAGAGAAGTGGAGCATGGGATGCCTCTGGGTGGCTGAAGCCAGGGGTGGGATTCTACCAGTTTGCACCTATTCGCTAGAACCGGTTGTTAATATTCTAAGCAGTTCGGAGAATCGGTTGTTAGAAGAAATTACTGGCCTAATCCTGTAAGGAAGGCAGGAAGGAAACATTCTGGTGTTGCTCACAGAAACTGCCTCTCCGTTAACCCTAATTACATTCTTGGCAGGACTAGACTTCCTGTCTCAGGAACTTCCCTGGAGTTTTTTTTCCCCTCCTTTGCTGGTACTTTGCTTGTGTGGAGTGACCATTCAAAGTTACAATGACACTGAAAAAGTGACTTAAGATCATTTTTCACACTTATGACTGTTGCAGCATCCCCACAGTCTTGAGAGGTCAGGCGAGGAGATGCATGCCTCGATGTGAGGGATATTGAGTGGGCCACGCCCAGCCAATAACATGACCACCAAGCCATGTCCACCCAGTCACATGACCACCAAGCCACACCCACTAACTAAGCCATGCCCACAGAACCGGTTGTTAAAAAATTTAAATCCCAACCCTGGCTGAAACCTTGGAAGGTTTGGAGCAGGCATTCCTTAGGCACCCTGTGTTCTGCTTAAAAACCCATGCATTTGTTTAATTGGTGCATCAAGGAGAGCAAGAGGGTGGTATTCAGCAGGTTCTGACCAGTTCTGACCAGTAACAGAAATCTTGAGTACTTCAAAGAACTGGCAAATGCCACCTCTGACTGAAGATTTTACAGTATCCTTCCCCTGCCACGCCCACAGAAAATTTGAATTCCACCACTAATGAGGATCATTAAGTGAGGTCATCTTGCTTAATGGCTATGACTATTTGCGCAATGGGCAGGCTTCATTATAATCATAACTCGACTACAATCTGCATGTCAGCTCATAAAATATAAATCCTTTAAGAGTTGTTTTATGGATTTTCTTACTAAGTTATTTTAACAATCTAAGGATGCTACATTTTTAAAAATAAATTTTGCAGATGGATTTGGCGTTTTGTACTTTGACTAGTATTTGTGTTATGTTAGAGATTCTAATTAGCATGTGCTACCATGCTAGCTGAAGTTAAATGGGACTTTAGTTGTGCTTATGGGATACTGCTCAAAATGATTGACCATTTTTTTTCCTTACTGTTAGCAGACAATACTCTATGTGACACAAACACCACTAAAGCTGATAATTCAATTTGCAACTTTATTATACTGATACAAATGTTATGTGAAAGTCTCAAACTCATCATGCTAGGCAAGGGAAAACAACATTTATGAAATCTTAAACACAGGCTTGTGTGATGAATTGTATTACAAAAGGTAAAGCATCAGATAAATATCTGCTTGAAGGTGACCTAATCTTGTGGAGTTAATGAGTAAATGCTAGGAACTGAAATTTTAAAATTAATTTTAAATGAAAAGGCTAACATTTACGTCAGAAAGAACAATGTGTCATCTCAGTTGTTGTCTTATACAAAAATAGGAATCTATCTGCTGCATGTTATAATCCAGTGAATAGTGATAAAGGAAGAATTAGGGATGGGTTTGGAGTAACACTGTCCATATTCTAAATGAACGTGGTTCAGAGGAAAAAAATATTTTGTTAATTGATATGAACGATTGGATGAGAATTAATGGAAGATTTTTTTAAAAAGTCTTGATCATTTAGAGATTCAAGAATGAATAATGACTTTGTAAAATATCACATTTGTTGAAGGTCTGTTTCAAATATGAACTTTAAGCACGCCCATTTATTTAACGACAGCATAAATCTAAAAGCTTGTTGATCTGTTATGAGGAAACAGGAAAGCACTGATCAATACAAGGATGAGTAAGTTCTGAATGAGAGAAAGACTGAGTAGCATCAAAAGTAGGACTTCAGGAAAAAGAAAAAGTGAAAAAAGTAGACTACAAGAAGAGAAATTACGTCTTGTGTGAAAAAGTACAAGATACTCCCAAGAGAATGAATGAAAAAAAGAATGTTAAAGATGATGTGGAAATTGCTGGAAACATAGTAAAAAGAGCGCTATGGAATGCAACAGAAGTTTCCAGAATTATGCTAATGGAAGGTATGAAAAAATGGTAGAATATTGAAGTGAGAAGCCGTGGGTTAGGTTGCCTATAAGAGGATTACTGCAGAAATGGAAAACAAGAGAAAGCTATTGACAGAAAGTCCATTAAACATGAGAAAAGAGGAGGAGAAATATGAAGATATGAAAATGCCGGTAGAAAGGCAGTAGATGGTAGTACACTACCACCACCCCCGCCACCCCCCCGCCCTGGAGAGATGAGAACTGTAAGGAACAATTATCTCCAATTTTGCCCAAATATTGTTTTCCTAGCTATGAGGTAGCAGCAACATTTAAAGATACATATTTCCTAAAGGAGACACAAGCTGAACCTAAAAGAATTAGGATTATTCCACTAGTCTTATTTGTTCTTTCTTCAAAAGAAAACACAGGATATCTGTTTATCCTGAACACATAACATTTAGCAGAAACCTTCCAGATTCCAGTCTCAAGACTCTTTGTCAATCATTTTCCTCCCCTTAACTGTCTTTTTGTATTAATAATGCCACTTCGTACTGTTATGTGTACGATATATTTTTTCAGTCCCTTGATAAAAGTAGAACTCATTAGAATACCACTTGATAATACCAGACCCAATCCTGATGGCAACATTTTTGTCTAGAATGCTCTGAAATGCCAATTGCAAATTTATGGCATGTAGATTATAACAGTACCAATCTCAAGAGCCAAAGTAGGAATAAGAACAATGTGTAATAGCACAGAATTTAGATCCCCAAATCCCAAAAGTAAAAAACAAACAAACCAGGAGATATAATACCAGCTAGACCTGAATATTATCAAACTAGGAACTTTGAGATCCTTCTCTATAACATATACATGATCTTCCTTAAAAGTCCCACTGAAGGTAAAGGCATTCTTCTCAACAGCTGATCAACTGAAGTGAAATTCAGAAAGGAAGATCCATAGCTTGCTGGCCCAAGATCCATAGCTTTTAAACCCATCTGATATTTCTTTAAACACATCTCTATAATAAGTTGAAGCGAGTAGCAAAATTAATCTCTGCTATTGTAAGTTTAGTACTAATATATTTTTTAAAAAGCTACAAAAGTAGTGTGTTTTCTTGTTTATCAGATTTAGAGACAGAGGAACTGAATAGTGTACAAATAAAAAGTCTAGTGTTCATCATGCAAAATATTTTTCTGTTTGAATTATTAACTACAGTAAAGCATTTTGAAACAGTACTCTGTATATAGAAAATCACTGGATTATATGGATGTTAACCAAATCTAACTCTAATGGGCAATACAAGAAACAATTTTCTTGACATTTCTAAAGAATTGCAAAATGATGAGTATAGCCACAAATACTTTAACTAGCCTCCTTTGTCTGTTTATTTCTCATAGAATGGTATATAAGGCAGTTAGTAGCTGAAGAAGTGTTCCTTCAAATCAGCAGGGATAGGAAAAATCAATCTGTTTTTGCCTATAGCACACTGCCAGTTAGAATGCATCATTGGACAATTGCCCAATGCTATATATGTTGACGAATCACCAAAATTAACTGCTGCATCTGATGGATATCTTCAACAAGTGAAATTGCTTTGAGCCGAATCCAAATTAGCCTTCCAAACTGAACAGCAGCGTGTGAGCAAGAGATCACGTTTTGGCTTTAAAAGGAAGTGAAAAGAAAATCTAAATGACAGCATCATATTAAGAAAAAAAAATCTTCAGTATATATGAGTCATGCTTCTATCTAGAGGGTAAGCACAAATGGAAGCTATGCTAGTTCTCACAGGTTAAAATGATCTAAGCAAAACGAACTGACTACCCCAAGATAAACTGAATATTTATCACCCATCCCCTCCCACTTGTGACTGTATGACTGTAACTTTGTCGCTGGTATACTTATGATTTATATTGACTGTTTCCAAGTGTGCTTGATTGCTTATTGTACCCTATAACTATCATTAAGTGTCATTCCTTATGATTCTTGACTCCTGACGAATGTATCTTTTCTTTTATGTATACTGAGAGCATTTGCACCAAGACAAATTCCTTGTATGTCCAATCACACTTGGCCAATAAAGAATTCTAATTCTAATTAATTTAAAAGTTAATCTTTTTATAGATGAGCAAACTTGTTTATTTAAATTATGACAGATATTGGTGGAACTGGAGCACAAGTAATATCATCCCAATTCCAGAGTTCTGGGCCTATTGACTTTGATAGCACTTCTTATGTCATTTAATTATGTCAATCCTGCTGCCATGGGTGATCAAAAGTAGGATCAGCAACTGACATACCATATACCCTAGGAGCCAAGTATTTTTGAGATCCTTGCAAAGTTGATGGCAACATAACAAAGATAAATACTACCAGGGAATACTGGTACTGTGCAGAACTGCGCATTTGGTAAGAACTGTTGGACCTCATTATAGGCTAACCTTTTTGGGCTCCTATGCCAAAAATTGTGCGCGCACTTGGGCATGCGCGCTCGTGTGCCAGCACCCAGAAGGGAATGTGTGTGCCTTCCATTCCCACTGCGTATTAGGATGCAATCCCCTGCCCAAGAGGTGCTATACAGCAGGTTCTGACCAGGTCTGGAGAAACTGGAAATTTTGAGTAGATTGGAGAACCGGCAAATACTACCTCTGACTGCAGATTTTATAGTATCCTTCCTCTGCTACGCCCACCAAGCCATGCCTACAGATCCGATAGTAAAAATTTTTTGAATCTCACCACTGCCTCACCCCCTTACCTGCACTGTGCCTCTCAACTGATTTTCAGCCTGTTTAAAGCTTTTTTTTGGCCTCCCAGGCTTGAGGAAAGCCTTTGCAGCCTGAAAAATTAGGCCCATTTTGTCATTTCCAGTATTTCTGGAAATATAGGAAGTGACGAAACAGGCCATTTTTTTCAGGTTGCAGAGGCTTTCCTCAAGCCTGGGAGGCTGAAAAAGGCCTCAAGCCAGCTGAAAATCTGCTGAGGCACGCACATGCACAGTGAGGTAAGTTTGCCTGCAGCTTGCATGCCGGCACAAATAGCTCTGCATGCCACATTGTGACACATGTGCCATAGGTTTGCCATCAAAGTTATAATCTTCAACTTTTCATAATTGGGACCCAAATTTTTATTGCTAATTAAGATTATTAAGCGAATATAACACTCAATTTTAAATGTGAACACTTGATTTCATGACTTTTCCTGTCCCATTTAAATGAATCAGATTTCCCAAGACTGTTTGTCATTGACTTTTTCTTACTCTGCAAAAAACTGCCTCTTTCATTACCTCTTTCGACTGGTATGACATACAGACAAGACAGATAAACATAGAATTTTAGGCTTTAAATACTATCCAGGGGTGGGATTCAAATTTTTTAACAACCAATTCTGTGGGCATGGCTTAGGTGATGGGCATGGCTTGGTGGTCATGTGATTGGGTGGGCGTGGCCCACTCAATATCCCTCACATCGAGGCACGTATCTGCTCGCCTGGCCTCTCAAGACTGTGGGGATGCTGCAACAGTCATAAGTGTGAAAAATGATCTTGAGTCACTTTTTCAATGCCATTGTAACTTTGAATAGTCACTCCACACAAGCAAAGTACCAGTAAAGGAGGGGAAAAAAACTCCAGAGAAGTTCCTGAGACAGGAAGTCTAGTCCTGCCAAGAATGTAATAAGGGTTAACAGAGAGGCAGTTTCTGTAAGCAACACCAGAATGTTTCCTTCCTGCCTTCCTTACAGGATTAGGCCAGTAATTTCTTCTAACAACCAGTTCTATGAACTGCTTAACAACCGGTTCTAGCGAATAGGTGCGAACTGGTAGAATCCCACCCCTGGTACTATCTTTACTTTACGTAATACAGTGTGGAGTCTGGTACAATCTATTTCATGACTTTGGTTTCCCAAAATGGAATTATTGATTTCATAATAGCAAACGTCTGGCACCTTCTTGTTTTGTTATTCTGTCTTCTGTCCTATTTCTCCACCCTGCTTGCCTATCTTGTTATACCTGCCCAGCTTTGCCTATGAGAAGGTACCCTATATTTTAACAAGTAGACTAACCTTAAGGCACACAACGTTAATGCATTATAATTGTTAGCTTCAGAATTGTAGCAATTGTAGCTGACTCAGACATCCTTAAGTATATTGTAATTTACAGGAAGTGTCTTCTTTGTTCTTAGAAAAGGATGCAGCCACAGTGATAATCAGAGGGTGATTAAGGTAGATTCCATTATAAATAGATAGCTCTCAATTACTTGAAGCAATTTCTGATATGCAGCTACTAACAACAAAACCAAACTAAATTCTCCACTTATATTGAAATATTTTCTGTTTTCATAAAGACAGCTACATCGGAATCTAAGGAACTCCTGCTCTTTTTACAAATGTACTTCTCACATATTTTTGTGTGGGAAGAGAAGCTCTAAGTGAAATGAAATATTTGCTTTCTCAGTGGGCCCCTCCAGTCTTATTAAGAATTACCTTTCCAATAAAAATCATTGATATCACTTCTATGTATGCTCTCACAAGGCAAACAGGTTTGGCTATAATTTATAAGCATTTACTTCATAGTCCCCATAACTAGATGTTTCTTAGCAATTTTTGCCCAGTACGCATTCTAGTCATTATTAACTAAAAGCGGTCTCTGCTGTCATTTATCACAGTGGTGGCTAACCTTTTTGGGCTCCTGTGCTGAAACTTGTGCATGCGCTCATGTACCAGCACCCAGAAGGCAATGCATGTGCCCCCCCCGCTCCATGCACATATGCATGTGACCCCCCCATGCACCACACATCTCTGCACATGGAAGACCTCTCCACACCTCCCATGCATCTGTGCATGTATGCACATCTCCCATGCACCCCCACCTCTGTGCATGCATGTGAGATACCCGACAACCAGCTGTCGGGTGGGCAGCATGCGCACATGCGGAGCGGGGCTCTTCTGGGCGACTTCTCATGTGCCAGCAGAAGTGGCTCTGCATGCCACGACTGGCACGCATGCCATAGGTTAGTCCTTATGGCTCTTTCATCACCTGGTAAAGCAGAGATGGGCAGCTGTTGCTTGCATGCCACTTCTGGGTTATCCAAAAAGTACATAAAATAGCCATAATGGCATGATTACTCATTAATTATATATAGAAAACTAAATATAATAAGTGTGTTGTCTTGAACATAGTAATGCTAAAAATAACTCCAAATTTAACAAATTGCCTTTTCAAGGGTCTGTTTTCTGACCCTTGATCCTTGTGGTTTTTTACTATCAGCTCTCCATTTCAAATGCCAGTAACTCTTGGTTGATTAAAAAAACCTTGCCTTCTCTTGAAGCAAGTGAAACTTACACTGTTGTGATATTTGTCTTCAAATTATGCTGAATGTTAAAAGCCAATACTTCATGGTTCATATTTTGAACTAAAATATATTAAATTTAAAAAATCACTACTGCAACATGTTAATCAAAAAAGGGAAAAGTACTTCATTCCATTTATTAAAAAAACAACATTTTGGATTCAGTGATTTGCTACTCGTAGGAGTGTCCTGGGATTGCATTACATGCTGACTAATTACAAAGTGTTTACTTTTGCGGAGTAGGCAAACAAGTCACTTAAGAGACAAACAAGCAATTTAGTCATAAATGCAGCATCCTCCAACAAGATGCCCACACAGCTATTCGGCTTCAGGAAGATAGGTGTTGCCTAAGCCATTTGGGAAGGCAGATCAACAATGCACGTTGTCACTATTTTGCATTTGTGATGCAAAAAACATGACAGGTAATTAAAATTCAATTTCAAGCACAGAAGCAAAACTGCCTGCCCAACTTCAACTGTCCACTATCTTTCTAATGACCTGAATTCAAAAGCCCATGTTTTCACTGTTAAATGGTTCATTTGTTTGGCTTAGGGTTACGTATCACATTAAATAAAAGTGTCATAAAGGACATGAATGAACTACTTCAAAAGTATTGATGTAATGGAAATTTCAAATAAAATATGCACATAGTAAAGGTTAGTGAGGATGATACATACATCTTGTTCTTCTTAGTCTGGTGAGAAATACTACCAAAGTATCTTAATTTGTTGCTGTTTTCTACAGCCTTACACTGAATGTAGTACAGCCTTTTTTTAAAATGGCAGTGGGGGCTATTGAGGGCTCAGAAGACTATTTGATGAGATGTTTTGAAAAAAATAAAAGTTGTTGGGGAAATTAATACCCAGACCAGCACTCCTTGCGCACCTAGGACTTTCTCAGTTGCCTTTTCAATAAAGAGAATGTGCAACCATTCCAATAACAGATGGTGGAAGCAGTGGTGGGATTCTAATTTTTTTATCACCAGTTTGGTAGATGTGGCTTCCTGCGCGCACCTGTGCAAAGGGTTTCCTACTGACCTTCTCATGCAATCCTGCACTCTCCCTGTCTGTTAAACAGCTGATGTTCGGCAATCCATTGTGCCGTGCAAAGCAACTGAGCTTTAAAACCAGGAAACAAAGGTCAGTATAGAGCCGGGGCGGGCAGGCCCAGCAGCTGATTGTCAGAGTGAACTAGTTCGCTCACAGATGATCCTTGGAGCTACTGGTTTAGCCGAACTGGGCTGAACCAGTAGAATATCACTCCTGGGTGGAAGGTAGAATCAGTAAGAAAACATTAAATGAAATTTCAGTATATCATGGCCAGTGCAATTCTGTTGTCTTGGGTGCAGTGAAAAGCATTCTCACAGCAAAGTAAAATATAGATAGTCCTTGACTTATGATCAGAAGTGAGCCCAAAATTTATTGTTTAAGTGAGATATTTCTTAAGTGGGTTTTTCCCCATTTTATGAGGTTTGTTACCAATTAAGTGAATCATTGCAGTTGATAAATTAGTAACCCAGTTGTTAAATGAATCTGGCTTCCCCATTGACTTTGCTTGTCAGAAGGTCGCAAAAGGTAACAAATAACATGACCTTGGGAAATAGCAATCGTCATAAATATCTGTCTCTTCACAGGTCTCTATATCAGTGTTGTCAAATTGTCCATCATATGATCAATTCATAGGATCATCAAATAAAATCAATCATATAGCTCTTTGCAGTCTCCTCATATTCCCTCACAAACTGCTGGTTAGATAGGAGCCCACTTACCTAAGCGTCTTAAGTATGGTTCACTGGACTGTAGAAGGGATTACCCACAAAGAAACTTAAATATTAAAATATCGAAAAACAGGTCTTGAGAACAGATGACTGTGATGCTGTAACAAATTGCATTGTCAAAGAAATAAACCTTCCCTCCTCAAAATAAAATAATGAATAGAAGATATAAGAAAGAATATCTAAAATGGAATTTCATTGGACTAGAATGGACAGGTGCATGCACTATAGTTCAAAGTCCCTGATTCAAAGCTTACTTTAGCTGAGAATACAGTAGTCAGCTTTTGATAAGACAAATAATCCAAGTAATATCACATTTTAGTATCCACCATAACACAAAATTAATATCATTCTAGATATTGATGCTGCAGTATAGCTAATGCAATATATGAAGAACTTCCATTATTCCATTTTATGCTTTTGTTCCAACTCAGATTACCGGATTAAAACAATGTTTCCACATTTTAGTCTAAAAGCTACAGTCCTGTCTTTATCATTTGGATTCACCACTAGATGTCTCCAATAAACAATTTTTATTAAAACAGAATTGTCTTAACCATTCTAACCAATTAGGCAGTTCTCTATTAAATTAATTATAATACAAAATTAATTTGGTAGTAGTGATAATATATGAAAAATTCCAGTCCCAGAGATGTTTTGCCAGGTATCTCCATCGTCCAAAGTTGTGAATAAATATGTATGGTTGTACAGGTCAAATGTAATTTAACAGCAATAATATACCATATTTTTCAGACTTCAGTTAATAAAGTTGAATATCTTGACTTTAGTGAAGTCAGCGTATTTGCATGCAATGATTTATTGATTCAGCAAACCAGGCCACAGTGATGTACTGAACACATCGTGCGAGCCCTCATAAATGGTCATCTTTTGTTCAGATTACTGCTGGAAAGGAATCGAGACTAGATTAGAAGTAAGCCAGTTCGTCGAGGATTTCATCTTTCATAAGGTTCACTTTTTATGACAACTGAAACGGACCCCGCTCCGATCCGAAAACAGACAGCAGGGAGCCCGCTGTGCCCGGCAACGTTGCCCGCGAAAGTTGCCTTCGCTTCCCTCGGACGTTTGCAAAAGAAGGCGGAACAAGCTCGCCGCTCACACCCGTGGAAAAAAAAAAGGAAAAGGAAAGCAAGCGGCGTAAAAACGTGTCTGTCAGAAGACGCCAGATTGGCACCCAATGGTGGGAAAGGAAGTTCTGAAAAGCACCGGGGAACTGAGACCGCCCCGTGAAGCTCTTTCTGGATGGATGTCACCTCTCCAACTCGGCGAAAGATTCCCCCTGAGCCGCCCTACGGCTGAAGGAAGAGGAAGCCCGGCCGGGAAGGAGCCATCGGGTTCCCTGCGCTTCCTTTTCAAGGAAGCCTCCGGACGGCGGGCCGACCTCCCTCCGGCCACGCACGTGCGCTGCGGCTGGCGGAGGCCATGTGCGCCCTGCTCACCAGGCTGGAGACTGGGCGGGCTCAGTAGGGCGGTGCTGCCCTCCGCCGGGGAGGATGAGTTATACAACGGCTCGGAGTTGCATAAGCGCCCGAGCCCACAAATAGTCGCGGTCGCCCGCTCGGGTGGCTCCAGGGAGGGAGCGCGCGCCGTCCGATTCTCCTCCCCCTGACCCCGCTGCCGTCTCCACCGCCGGGGACCGCCCGAAGCAGGGCTGGCGGCGCTCCGGAGTGGCCCGGCCCTCTAAGCGCGAGGGTCCGAAGCCGGGCTGGGCCGTGGGCGGAAGCGATGGAAGGCGACGCTCGGACGATTCCCCGCGCTGCCTGAGTTCGAGCATGGAGCCATAGCAGCCGCAGCACCCCGCCGCCGCCGCCGCCACACCCACTTGGCTTCTTGGCGGCCACAATGGAGCTGGGGCCGGCCGCCGGGCAGCCGGCGCAACAGTATCCCCACCATCCCCAGGCCCTGTCGGGCGGAGGTCCCTGCCTGGAGATGCTGCAAGTGGCCGAGGAGGCTTTCCGAGGCGGGCAGTTCGCGCTGGCGGCCGAAATCCTGAGCTCGCAGCTGGCTGAGCTGCCGCAGCCCGAGCGGGGCCTGTGCCTCCGCCAAGGGGACGCGCTGGCCCGCGCGGGGCGCATGGCCGAAGCGTTGGACTCGTACAGCGTCGCCGCTAGACTGGCCCGCTTGCGTCCCGAGGAGTTACGCGAGCTGACCGAGAGTTTCGCCCTCCTCGTCCGCGACAAGGAGCTGCGGCTGCCTCCCTGGCAGGGCCCTGGGAGCGGCGGCGGCGGCGGCGCCCCCGAGGCGGCTGACCCGCTGGGGGACCCCGCTTGCTGCCGCCCTCCGGAGCCTCTTTGCTGCCCTTCGTGCCTGCGTCTCCTCCACGAGCCGGTGACTCTGCACTGCGGGCACACCCACTGCAAGCGTTGCGGCGGGCAGTGTGTCCGCTGCGTCGTCCGGCGTCCCGTCTCCGCCTGTGCCTCTTCCGCGGCCCCCAGCACGGCCGGCCAAGCCCCCGCCGACCTCCGCGTCAACGTGGTGCTGGGCAGTTTGCTGGAGAAATGGTTCCCGGCCGAGAACAGAGCGCGCCGGCTGTGCGCCGAAGGGGATGCCTTGCGGGAGAAGCAGGAACTGGCGGTCGCTTTGGAGAAGTACAACCAGGCCCTTGAACTCGGTGAGTGCCCGTTCGCTTCGCCTCCATTTACATCGCAGTCGCCTTGCTGATTTCCCTCAGTCGTCGGGAACAAGGCAATTTTAAAAAAGACTGGCGTGACCGTTAAAACCTCAGTGCTGTAAACAGTCACTTTTTGGGCTCACAAAGAACGGAAGAGGAGGAGGGGGGGGGTGAAAAAATAGGCCGACTTGTCTTATTGCATGTTTGCTCTTAGCTAGGAAACAGGTTAGTGGGGGAGGAAACTCCACTGTAATCAGTCTCCTAGTATGAGGTATTATTATATCTTGGGCAATTAAAAGGCACACTTGCAAAGGGTTAACAATGTTGTTCTGCTGGTCTGCTTTGAGAGTCTGCATTTTGATGTTATGTTTCAGAATACAACCATTTCTTAGAACTGTTCTGTGCATCTCTCTCCATTATGCACTGTTGACTTATTCTGTGCCTCCCTCTCTGTGTTAACTGCTGTAACCTAAAAGAACTTAGTTTAGATCACTTGAATTTATACAAGGCTTGCATGATGAATTGTATTACGAAAGGGAAGGCATCAGATAAATTACATTTCTCCTGCAGTCCTGCTTAGAAGTGTCACCCAGATCTGAAAATGTCACATGAGAAGTTGATTGATTCAGTCAGATTTCTCAATTCAATGATATTGGGAGTATTGTTTTTAAAAATTGGAAGAAGAGGAGGGGTAAATGTGATCCTTTTTAATTACATTTTCTGAATGTCATAAGAGCCAGCATAAAATGATTTGCATTCTTCCACATACTACATCATAGAAGCAGCCAAAGATTTTCCTAGTTATGCAAACAACTCTCTTTAGTTTGATGATTGCACTTGCAAAATAATTCCTTGTTAAATATAGTGTAAGGAATTTAATTCTCCAAAACAGACATGAAATTGTGTGATAATTAAGCTGAAATCTTAAATCTTGTGTGAATTGTTAAATTTCTTGGCGTAAGTGGCAGCAAGATATTCTGGGTCTGATGCGTGAATTAAATGTAAGTAAGAAAAAACCCTATTTGTATATTTGTCTATTATATAAAGCATAATTTTAGGACTGTTGTGAGAATCTTAGTCAAACAGCTGGGTGGAAAAGTTTGTATATTGGAAACTTGGGAATGATTTAGTATATCTGAAACAGCACTTATTACTCAGGACAGCTTTTTACCTAACATCTTTTTCCTGCCAACTAATAATAGCCAATCTGATTTTCATTATCTGTGTTTCCGCTAGTCATAGAAGTTAGCTGGAAATGAATGCCATAAGTATGGGTATCAGGGAGGGGAGAATTATGAAACATGCACAATGACATCGTTACATAAGTGCCACAACTTACTTACAAGCATCAGATATTGAGTGCAAGGATGTAAGGGTGGCATATGTTTATGATATCATTATGGTGTGCTGTGTTAATCATTTTATTACCATTGCAGTTTGCTGCAGATGGTGCTTGGTTCTTTTCCTTTGGGGCAGAATTCCTAAAACAGCATTCTGTCAACAGATATTCTCTAGATACATTACAGACAACCATTTTCATCCCTAGATGAACAATCATGCTAGTGAAGATCATGGGAATTACAGTCAGAAATATCTGGGCACCAGCAGGTAGGAAATGCCTGCTTTAAAATGTGTATGTCCCTGTGTTAAGACATAACTTCGTTGCCAGTCCTCTTAATTCAGACCAAAACATCTAAGAATTTCCTCGACATTTCTTACAATTTGGTTGCAAAAGTATATGTCAACATTTTTATTATATGGAACAGGCCAGTTTATTTAATTAAAAATTCAGATAATTCAAGAGTAGAAATAATGAGTACAGAATTGCAGCTGACAAAAATCAAATAATTTGCATCATCATCATCGCAACACAATAAGAAAGAGAAGAACATAATAATATAGTCTATACTGCAAATTACAGACATTTTGAATGTTTGGTGTTGAATGCTGCTAATGAGATTTGATGTATGCTTCTTATACAATCATCTAGTTACTACTCTAAATTTTACAGGTCAATCTAACCATTGAAATTCAAGTAGAGAAAAACACTATTAGTTTCCTGACATGTTCTTCTTACTGAGCTTTCCCTGGCTAACCTAAAAAAGACTAGGGAAAAGTCTTATATGGAAGGAGGCGTGCTCATTTTTTCTGTCTGCTGCTTTTGCTCTTCCCAATAGACCAAAATGTACTTTAATTGAACTGTTATTTTCCATTAGTTTTCAAATAATGCCATTGTAGAACATATGGGCATTTTCGAAAACAAGGTGTTTCATGACTTATGTTGTCCACCCGGAGAAAAGTTTATATCTCTGTAACATGAACATGAAAATTATCTTTATAAATTTAATAGGCAACATAGTATAATTATTTTATATTTTCCCTCTAACATTGCTAAGAAAAATCTTTTTCACAGTCATATTAGAAAACATTTAGAACAATGTTAAATTTTTCAGTTTTGTAATTTGATAAGAAATATATGGACAAAGTTTGAGGGGAAAACTTAGTTAAAATGCTATAACCTATGAAATTATCTTATTTCCTCCCTTTTTTCAAATACGCAACGAGGGTGCACCTTTTTGATGGAAGATACTTATATTTATCTTGAAAACCATAAATTCAAGTTAGGGTGATTTTATGACGAATAAGTCATTCTGAAACTTAAAAACTGTTTTGGCAATGTTCTGATAAGCATACAATTACCAATGAACACTTTTAAAAGTGAAATGTTAGGTAAACAAAAATATAATTCTGAAAGATATGATCACTTGATGTCAGTGGTTTTCTATCTTACTTGCAAAAAGTATGGATCTTGAACAATTTCAGTGATTGGATGCTTGTGATACAAGAAAAATAAAGTTTTTTTCCAAAATGTTACCATAGAACTAAGTTGCAGCTGAACTCAGCCAGATGTGAAACCAGTCCGAATTCTTTGCTTTGTTTTTCTCATCCTAGTATTCCTAACATATATTATCAGAGATGGCTCGGCAGGATTATAGAATTTATACCAAACGTGGCTATCCCAGAAACTCTGTAAGTTCTTCTAGAAGAAACACATACTTCCTGTGCCAGGAGATGCTGCAGTTTGGTCACTGATTGGGCAGGATAGTTCTCTCAAGCTAAGGAGAGCGTTGATTGTATTGGTGTAGGTGCCATCTTGACTTTTTTTAAAACATATTTTGCTGACACCCCACTCTACAACCCCACATTGGGTGATAGGAATTTATCTTTGTCATTGCCTTTCGGTGCAGTTTACATTTCAGATCATCTCCTTTCTTGCAATCATGTCATGTTGGCCTCGTGATCCCCTCCAGTTGCTACTTTACCAGGTCTTGCTGACAAGGTTGCCACTGCCAAGACATATGTTGTTGTTGTTACATAGCTAGCATCTTTTCTTAGTTGGGATTATAATGTGTTGGTTGGATTTCCCCTCTTCTTATAGTTGTCCTTATGCTTATATTTGTGAAGCTATGCCTTCAAATAACTCATGAAGACTGCTCAGATCCTTCAGTGGATTTTTCTTTTTACTTATACATATGAGAGAGAAAAAGTTTTAGGTTCGATCCCCGTACTTCATTTTGAGTTAAAGAAAAGCACAGATGCAGCTGCCTGCTTCATAGTGAAGCAGTGACTTGTTGATTCTTCCTGTCCCAATTTTAGGCTACCAGGTATCTGATATAAACTCAAAATCTTCTTTAACAAAATCTACTTATTAGATGAACTAAAGTAGACTTAGAATTACAAATGGAGCTCCTTGTCAATGGTAAAGATTTCTTTTAAAATACTAAATAAGCTAGAAATAAATATTTGCACAGAAGAGATCTTGCAGAGCATTTGATAGAATATAGTTTTAATTAGATGTCTAAGTGATTTAAATTTAAGCTTCAAGAGCAAACCTAACTGTCCCACACAAAAATTTAATCCATTCAATTAATAATGTATTTAAACTTATTTATAATGTTTGTTGTTAAACATGCCACAGATCTGTTTTTTAAAAAAAACAACATAAGAATGTGTCAGAGAAAGTCAATCTTGCCACACAACATTACCTAACTTTTGTTTAAATGTGATTACAGCTACTTTGTGTACCTAAGATAGAGGATATGTGGAAATGCACATAATTTACAACAGGTTTTATCTACATTCTAGAGTGTCTGTACTTTTTACATTGGAAAGCATGAGGTCTAATAAATGGGATCCAATAGAAAACAAAGCCTGAATTAATCACTCTGTATCAAGTTATCAACTGTGAAATGCTTTACTGCCTTGCAGTTTATGACTCATCCTGCAGCATTTCTAGAAAAGCCTTTTCCGGTTTATGATGAAAACAGCCGTATGTAAAATATGTTGGTACTGCTGCTTTGAGACAAAATAGATTCATTGCAGGACCATTACCTTTGACCTCTGCTGGTGAAACATCCAGAATGATTTATTTATTAATGATTTTATCCAAAGTTTCTAACCTTTTCAGGCTTATGTAACAACTATACAGAGTAAGCAAGAGCCAGCTAAAGTCAGATAACAATTACACTTGAAATTTTTCTTTGTTCAGAAGGTAAAAAAACCTTTTATCCAGACTCTGGGTAAGGAGTATGGTTTCGTATGCATTATGCAGAAGCAAAGCTAGGATTACTTCTGAGTATAGGGGTTAGCAGAGCTTTATAGTTAAACAATGTCCTAGGGTAAGTAATAATTCCTGAATGTTGGCATAGCTGTATTGCTATAGCTGTACATGTACTGTATTTACCAAAGAAAGATGTGGAGGTCAGATGACTGCAAATAAAGTTGGATGCATTTGAAAATCAGCCTTTACGGTTTCAGAAGAGCTTCAATTAATTAATTAAATTTGTATAGCCATCTTCCTCTAACCAGTAACATTGGGCAGCATACAATCATAAAGACAATTTAGACAATACAAAAGAGAAATTAAATTCAATTAGCAACCAAAAGATATTATCCATCAGTGTCAACATAAATTAGGAAATTGGGCCCTTCACACACTGGGGACCTCAGGCCTGGGTACATGGACAAGTCTTGAATTCCTTTGAAAAGGCTAACAGGGTTGGGACCATCCTAATCTCTGGAGGGAGACTGTTCCAGATGGCAAGGACTATGACAGAAGACGTGTATCTTGGTCCCTATCAGCCAATATTCCCTGGCCAATGGGACCTGAAGAATGCCCATCTTGCCAGATTAGATTAGACAGATAGAAATAACTGGAGAAGACTAACCTGGCTCAAGACATAAAAGACTTTAAACAGTGATCAAGAGCACATTGAATTGCGCCCAGAAACACATTGGCAACCAATGCAGCCCCTGAAGCAATGCTATGGCCAACACCATTTATAACCCAGGCAGCTGCATTTTGTACCAGTAGAAGCTTCCAAGCACTCAAGGCAGCCCATGTGAAGCATACTACAATAGTCCAAATGGGAAATAACAAGTACAGTGAACAGAGTTTGCTGATCCTAGAATGGGCACAGTTTGAGCACAGCACAAAACATCATGGGTTGTTCCCTGATACCACTAGTTGACATCGTGAGAACTCACTGCCTTAGAAGAGTGAGGAAAATTCTCAGAGACAACTCACATCCCGGTCAGCACATCTTCACTCTCCTACCATTGGGTAGGAGATATAGAAGCATAGCCAGCTGCACCAACAGGCTGAAGAACAGTTTCTACCCATGGGCTGTCAGACTTCTGAACGGAAAATAACTTCATGTCAACATAGTATGATAGACTTGCGGGGCCAGCTGGTTGTGCAACAAGGTCACATAATATAATAAGATTGGGACTGGGTGAGGGACTTCTTTCCTCACTGTGAGTTGTGTTGGGGGGGTGCACGAAGGGAGGGTCAGCCAATCTCATCGTACACATGTATTCTGACAATAAAGGTAATAATAAAAGTTGGTGTACAACTTGAAGATGTGCAAAGACCCTCTTTGCCATGGCTACCACCTTCTCTTCCAGCAGGAGCCATGAGTCCAAAAGGACCCTCATTGTGCACCAAGCTGGACCAGAGGTGAAAAAACTTTGATACTAGAAGACCCAACATTCAAAGCCCACTTCATGAACTGACTTTCCTGTACAGCCTTGATAAAGATTGCCTCTCTAACAAAAAGATTGTTTTTTGCTAGCTTTCTAACTAAGCTTTGTATCAGTTGGGCACACCTGTCAGCAGCAGCAGGAAAAGGGAAAGGCAAATGGATTTGGCAAGGTGAGGCAAAAAGAAGGCCAGGCCTCTTGGTAGTGTGGGAGGGGGAGGAGGTAGGGAGGGAGAAGGTCTGCATGCCACTGGGCCTAGTCAGCTGAGGTCTTCCATCTGTGGTGGGAAGGAGAAGGGTTTTGGGAATGAAGGTAGGAAGCCTGCCAGCCAACGCTTTATAGTTCACAGCAAATTTCCATATACCAGTAAAACTTGCCAGTAAAGGCCTCTTGGCCCAAGTGGGGGGGGGGGGGATTGCAACACTCCTATAGTTGTAAGGGTGGGCACATTGTTAATCACCCAAACTTTGATCACATGACCACGGGGTGCTGCAATGATTAATATTTTAGGCAGGGGTTGTAAGTCCCTACAGTACGGTTGTAATTTCAAATAGTTGTTTAATGAATGGTTGGAAATTATCTGTAGAATAAGAGAATCCCTCTTCTACTAGGACATTCCTGCTGTTGTAACTGGCATGCTTTTCAGAAATTGTGTGAATGGATGGGATTGTCTGATAGTACTAAAGAAGTAACTTTTAAAAGATGTTTTTCTACCCACATTGCTATAAATAGGACCCTTACTAGCTATTGAATTCCTAAACAGCTTTGTGTAATTTGGACCTTGATTGTGTCTCCCAGCAGGCATTCCTGTTGCAAACACCAGTAACACTCTTCTCATAGGTTTTCTCCTCTTTACCCACTTTGCTTTAAGAGACTCAATGTCTGAGCTACTTAGGAATTGACATTTACTACAGCTTTCCTTTATATTACTCACATTAAACTAAAAACAATACCAGAGTATCAAAATGAGTAGAGGACAATGAAAATTGCATTCTTTTAATCTTGAATTCTTTCAGGGAAGGTATTTGAATGAGTTATTTTTTTATTTATTGTCTGATCAATATCTGTTGATCATTTAAAAATAAGATAATGTAATTTTCAATATTAATTTCAAATCATCCCCTCCCCCAAATTTTGAAAACTGAGCTAAATCTTGCTTGGTTTTGTCGGCTGTTGTGCATATAGATATTTTTTTCATTTTGGATGCCATTTTATTGGTTGCTATGTGAGAAATCCACACTCAATAAATCAAGTATAGTTCCCATATGAGAACTGCTATATTTAAATATTTAAAAATAGGTACATACATGGGTCACATAGTCAAATAGTTTAAAAACTATCGTTAGCAAAACTAGCTTTTCTTTTTTCTCTTTCCAAATAAGAATTCATGTTTTTGAGATTGTTTGCAAGAGTTGTGTTGTGTCAAAATAGTGATTAAGCATGTAGAATTGAAAGTGCTTGATTCAGATTTTATTTCTCTAATGTATTTACCATGAGGGAAACCACATTTTTCATCTTCTTCTGTATTGTTAGGGCTAATATTTCAGAATTACAAAATTAAAAATTGAGGAATATTTGAAATATAATACTGTGTATAAATTCTCGCTAGGAACTGCATTGCTAGTGAGTTTTGATTTCATCATCACAAACTAGTAAGAGGTTTGTATTTTTAAGAGATAATAAGTTTCCTTCCAGGGTCAATACAAGTGGTACACAGTATTATTTTAAAATTGTGGTAAAAATGGCAAGTGGTAAAAAAAGACAATAGATTTTCTCAGCATCTGTTTATTTACAACTTTCTGATAATGCTCTTTAAGTCTGTTAACATGTGCAGGGAAGTCTCCCTATATAGTCATTGTCTCATAGGATATTATGTGGAAACAATTTTGCTAGTGATATATAGGTAGTCCTAAATTTATGACCACAGTTGAGCCCACAATTTCTATTGTTAAGTCATACATTTGTTAAGTGAAATTTGCCCCATTTACAACCTTTCTTGCCATAGTTGTTAAGTGAATCACTGCAGTTGATAAGTGAATCTGGCTTCACCATTGATTTTGCTTGTCAAAACCTTATATGACCTTGGGACACAGCAACAGTCATAAGTATGAACCAGTTGCCAGGCATCTGAATTTTGATCACATGATCATGAGGGATCTACAAAGGTTGTAAGTGTGAAAATTTGTCATAAGTCACTTTTTTCAGTGCCATTTTAACTTTGGTCATTAAATGAACTGTTGTAAGTTGAGGACTACCTGTTGTGGTAAAAACAACAGAAGTCAATTAACAACGTACAGTATAGCAGACAATACCTTTCATGAAATGGCTCTCTTAAGTCCTGACAGACAATAGGTATGTATGGTTGTATTCTCTTAGCGTACTAATAGCATAAAGTCTCAATTCTGAATCCAACCAATATCTTTGACTCTAGATTTCCACTTTTTATTTTTTTAGAAGAGAAATTGCTTCCCACTGCCTTCTTCCAGGAAATTTTTGAGTACTCTAGAGCCTAGAATTTCCTGATCTTTATTTCCTGGTCTTCATCCCATGTTGTTTCAATAATATCAGCACCATTTTCTTCTTAGGCTACAGTACCATGTTTCATTCTGCTCTCTTGAATCCAGAAATTACCATTTCATTGGCCAGATTCTTCCATGGCTCTAAGGAGGCAGTTTCCTTATTTTTCCCAAAGCTGCTGAAATCAGCTGAGTCAAACCTGTCTAGACATACTGGACATAAAATCTGCTAAATGGGGCACTTTTGAGAAGGCTACATTACTTTTGCTTTTTCTCTCTTTCAAAGCACATAGATTTAAGGCCCGGTCCCACTGGCTGACGGACACAAAATGTATTCATAAAGGACATAGCGGATGAGCAAAATTTCGGGGGTGGCTCCATCCGTTGTCATCCACTCCAAAAAGTGGCAAAAATTTGCATAAATAGAACGGAAAAGAACGGAGAAGAACGGACGTGGATAGTACGTAGCGGGGATGTTAAGCGGATGTTCATTTGAAGCCTAGCGGATGGAAGCGGATGACACCTCCGAAGGGGTTCCGGGGGAGAATTTCAAAGTGGACGCATAGCGGAAGGGGCGGATGCATAGCGGATGAAGTGGATGCATCATGGACGCCTATAGGAAACAAGGGATGTATATCGGATGCAAAGTGTTCACTGCGCATGCAGGGAGTATGAATTGCGTCAGCTCCGTGGATATAAAAGGATGCAGCACGCACGCAGTCAACATACAGGGGAAAGACATGCTGCTACATACATTTTGCAGGAACAGCATGATTCGTCAGTCAGGCAAGAAGAGGAAGCCTGTGCCTACTTGTTCAAGCCCTGGCAAGGTGAAGAAGGCCAGAACCAGCATCCAACCCCTGGCACTGACTCTGAAGCTGCTGCTGCTGTGGTGGACCAGCTCCAAGGCCCTCAAGCCCCTCAAAGCCCTGCTGCTGAAGGCCCTGCTGCTCAAGCCCCTGAAGGCCCTGCTGAAGCCCCTGCCAGAGGGAGGAAGAGGCAAGGGAAGGAGAAGGGAGAGAGGAAACAGTACACCGTTTCCGAGGAGCATGAGGATGAGGTGCTGGAATGGCTGAGGGAGAACGAGTACCTCTGGAGAAAGGGCCACAGACTGTATCGGGACACCAAGAAGAAGCAGGCAGTTGGAGAGACAAGGCAGAGAGCCTGGGGTACACTGCAGAAGTACTCCTTGGATGGTGGAAGCACATGCACACCTGGTATGGCAAACTACACCTCAAGAAATCTGGGCAGGCCACTGTCAAGCTCACTGACCAGGAGATATACGTCATGGCCAAGTGCAGTTTCCTGGAGGGTGAGATCCGGCATTGAGGAGCAGCCCTTCTGAGCCCCCTGTCCTCAGACAGCCCACAGACAGCCAGTCCTCTTCCAGCCAGGAGCCAGCTACCTTATCCAGGCAGGTGTCTTCAGAGGGCCCCATGGCAGAGACCCCCCCCCCCCGACAGCTGCACTCCCCATACCGGCAGACTTGGAGGATCCTGTGGAGGATGACGCCCTGCTGTCACAAATGGAAGAAGCAGTAGCCACCAGAGGCCAACCCACCCCCACCCCCAGCTCCAGAGGATGCAGGCAGAGAGGCAGACTGGAGGGCCAGGACCACAGTGTGCTGTTGGAGATCAGGGACACAACAAAGACCAGCACAGAACTTCTCTCTCAGCTGGTCCACTTGGACTGAGCATCCTCGGGCCGTAACACCTTCATCACCTCCGTGAGCCAGACGCTGAGGGACCTGCCCGAAGCCCAGTACCAGGTGATGAAGCAGAAGATCACAGCACTTCTGCACAACCCTCAAGGCCCAGCTGAAGCTGCTCCTACCCAGTCCAGGTCTGCTCCTCCACCCCAGGCGATGTCACAGCCCTTCCACAGCTTTCAACAGCCCCTCACCTACCAAGGCTACGACTACCAGGACTTCTCACAGCAGAAGCAGAACTTTCCAGTCCAGGCCCAGGTTCATCAGACGCCACAGACGCCAGTCCTCACCCAGCTGCAGACGAGACAGCCCCACTACACTCCTCCTTCCTCCACCCCACAGCCAAGCCCGTCAACGGACAGTCTGTCATCAGTATTGGGCCTGACATCTCAAGTCCTTGATGAAGGGCCTCTCAACCTCACGGAACTGAGTCAGCTCTCAGATAGCTTCCTGAACACACCATCCCCTGTTGTACCCTCGAGGCCAAGCATCCCAATGGTGCCTCAGACCAGCACTCAAGCCACAGCCACCTCCACAGTCCCTGCCCGCTTAACAGCTGAGACCATGGACATGACTCAGAGTGACTGAGAATAGTGTCAGAGACTGAGTTGTTTACTTGTTAAGTTTATCTTTGCTTAAGACACTTTACTTGGTTCATTTTGCTTATTTAATGCAGTCATAAAGTTTACCTAAGAAAGTTAATAAAGGTTATCTTTGCTTAACACACTTAGTTTACTTGGTTCATTTTGTTTACTTCATAAAGTATTTGTGAAAACTTTGAAAAAATGGCTAAGCCTTTGCATGCTTGTGGGATAGATAAACTTCCAGTGCAACCATAGTGGGACTGTATGGTCCACCATCCCAGCGATCCAGATGATTTTCTCCCCCTTTTTAAAGAAAATATCGGTTGTCCGCTAGGTGTCCTTCTACATACTCGAGACATACTGCAGACATCCTAAATATATGAGATACATCCCAGATGCAAACATTTTGTCCGTCTATTTCTGTGCTTCTAACGCTGTGTAGACGTTCCATGTACCTTTTGTTTCCTCCCTTTCCGTTTTCAGCTGCAGCGGATGTGAGTTGAGGGGATGGCCAGAGGATGCAGAGAGAATACAGTGGACGTTTAATGGATAACGGACATAGAACGTTTGTTGCCCGTATATGTCGCGGATGTACATTGTACGCGGCGGAAAGTTCATCCGATCACAAAGTTTTGTGCAGCTCAAAACTTCTTGCGCGGATGAAATCGCAGTGGACGGATGTTCGACGGATAGAGCATATGAAATACGTATGCAGTGAGTATACAACGGATGCATAGCGTTTTCCAACGGATGGCAAGCTTTTTTTAATGTTTTACATCCTCTTTGCATCCATAAGTGCAGTGGGACCAGGCCTTTTGTAGTGGGGTATCCACTACAAAACTCCAGTTACTTAATTAAATTATCTTAAGTATAAATCACCTTGCTTTACCCTTTTTTCTCAAGACAAGTCTCTGAAGTATCTTTTAGTAGGTGTCCAATTTTTTGTGGTAACTACTTTGTTGTGTATATGAAGGCTTTTCAATCTGAAAAGAGCATTAATGCTGAAATTTATAACCAACTCTTTCCCAGTCAGTATAAGGAAATAATTATGCGAATTGTATTCCTGTTATAGTTGAAGCACACCAAAGTAGAGAAAAGAGAAGATTACCTACTTCCCTGAGAATATTTCTCATTGTATTTATTAGAAATATTTTTGAGGGGTATGTATAGGATTGCCTAGTAAATAAAATATAAGCTTTCATTTTGACTTTTGATACTCTCAATAACCTATAAACTTCTTGAGTAATCCCTGCTGTTTGCCTTTTGCTGTACAGTGTATACTATGTGCAGTTAAAATATTATTTATTGCTATTATTATTAACACCGGTTCAGAACAAGCTTGATGTGAGGCCATTTGGAAGAGAATGTTTCAATCCATTAAGTAATAATCTTTTGAATGACATCTGTTGTCAAATATAAAATAATTATCTCTGTCCCTTTATTGATAAGATTATGGCAATAATTTGTTTCTTCCAACTCTTGTCATCTTCTATGAACTTGCACTGATGGTAGGCAAATTATTAATTTGATGTTTTAATAGATCTTGTATTGTAATTAATTGTTGTGATATTGACTTTAGTTGTAGAAAGTTGAGATGTTTATGAGATGTAATGTTTGATCGTATTTGATTAATATATATCTCACAAATAATAGTATTCCAGGCATTTATTCAACATCAGATATCTAGACCTGTTATGAAATATAGACATTTTTTTTTCTTTAGTTGTAGAAAAAGAGACAGATAACCTAGACTTTTGTTGCCCAAGTGAGTGGACAAGTACTAATCATTCTGTAGAGACTTACTTTTTCCCCCCCAGATCGACCAGCATTGATCCATTGGTTGTGACAGGAATTGAATGACCGGCTTGTCAACCAAATCTGACATTGCTGTAGATCCTTGTTTGTAAATATCTTAATGTTCTGTTGTTTGCCTTAGAACCTGATACTACTTGCTCTTTGCCTGTTGCTCTTGAGACAATTCTTTGCTACAATTTAGAAGGGCATATCATAGAGACAAGCACTTTCCTTCAGCAAATTACTTTTAAGAAGGAAAATTAAGCAAAATAACTCCATCATAATGTCTTGTACAATGTTGGTTTTTTTTCTGCCATCAGCTGTAAGTTTAAAATTATCCATCAGCAATCTTTGGTAAAGGTACTCATAGATGTGGGATAATCTAATGGTTCCAAAATGAATTCCTAAAACTTCCAATTTTCAAAGGACTTTCAGAGTCAGTATAAGAGTAGACTTTGTAGAGTTGCTGATACTTAGTATCACTAAGTTGGATAGACAAAAAAGCAGATTGAAGTGTCCTTCCTGAGTAAGTCACAAGAAATCCGTTGAAGGCTGAAGTAGAATTTGAATTCAAATTGCAAACAACTTATTTTCTTCAATGTAGTTTCAACGTGCCAATTTCACAAAGAGAATTTGAGATGATTTGAGAAAAAGAATCTCCAAAAGCAAAATGGTGTCCCCTAAAATGTACAAGAAAGCAGATACTACACCCTCTCAAAAATGCACACAATGCAAACTATGCTTCTCCTAAACAAACTCAATGCAACTATATAGTGCATATAGGTGGTTGATTAATAACAGACCCCACCAGTCCCTCACCACTCTGCCCAAGCCCTCCCTGTGTGTCCTTGGTTTTAAAGTCTGATTTTAACTTTTTATGTTTTAACTTTTTATGTTTTAGCCACGCAGGGTTACCCTATAATAAGATGGATGACCAATAAAATGTGTTTATTTGTTTATATTTTTCTGCCATCAGCTGTAAGTTTAAAATTATCCATTAGCAATCTTTGGTAAAGGTACTCATAGATGTGGGATAATCTAAGAAAATTTAAGAAATCTAATATAAGAAAAGAATTATTCTTTCCCTTGAAAAAAAAACAGATAATGCAGCCACAATTCTCTCCTGTAAATACACAAGTGCAACCATTCCCTTAAAAAAGGAGAGAAGACAGCATTTTGGCCCTAAAGCAGAGTGACATAATAAGCCCAGGAAACAACAATTACAAGAAAACAACAACTAGCAAACCTTTTCATCTTTCTCTTTCTCAAATCATACCAGCAACAAGGTTCCTTGTTTTTCTAGAAAGTAGTTTCATCAATAAATTGTGGCTGAACTTTTTACAAAGATTACCACGGCAGGGGAGATGCTCAGGTGTTGAGTTGTCAGATCCCATAGGAGTAAGTCCAAGTCTTCCACACACATACACCCCGTATGATCATTGCCCACACTGTTGGTATCTTCTCAGTTTTTCTAAAAAAAAAAAATTAGCATGATTGAAATCCCAGAGCTGAAAATGTATTCATGAGAAAGGAAATAGCTTTTGCTCCTTGTCATGGAGGCGGTTGTGTGTGTCTGTTTATCTCACTCTACTGTTCATGCTTGCAAACCTGGACCCAGTTTCTGCCTCACAGTTATGAGCAAAGTAGGAGGGCAATTGATTTGCAATGCAGCCCCACAATCCCTCTTTCCCCATGGAATAAGCAGTGTTTTTTTGTTGGGAGAGGGACAAAAAGACCATGACCAGAGAGTTGAGTTGTTTGAATTTCATAATTGTGACCAAGCCAGCTCCATCTTCCTTCCCCCCCTTCTTTTTAATCTCAAGACTTGATTAAAATATAACCTGGAAGTTTATACTTACGTAATTTTGTTTTTCTTCCTTTGTTTGCTTTTATGCACTCTATATAAACAATGTTAGTAAGGCTTTTGACAAGGTGCCCCACATAGGAATGTTGTATCCTTTGACGTAGTAATATGTCTTACCTTACTCCAAGTCACATTCTTTGGCCTAGTACATATGTCTTATCTTACTTTGGGGTTAGATTTAATAAGCTGTTTCAGCCTTCCTGATACCTTTTAGATATGCAAATTCAGTACGTAGCTCTTAGCCAACGTGCCTCAAATCCTAATACATCTGGATGGCCCTAATTTATGGAAGACTATATTATTTGTCCACCTAGTACAAATAATTCACTTAACCACAGCAGCCAGTTTAGAATTTATTGGTTCTTCTTTTCAAACAGTTTAAAAATTAAACTAGCTGACCATGACCAGGGGCATAAGAAATATATTTGAAATGAAATGGTGCATCACTTAGAAAGGAAGCAATTATCCTTTTCTTTTCCAAAAGCATCACGTTTGTTTCTCTGAAATTGGTTTTTATAGTTAGAAGAAATGCAGAAGAAAGTATCCTGCAGTGGGTGTCTAGTTACCTAGAGACTGTCAGCAGCTCAAATTTTTGTGAAGCAATTTAATTTTTTGTTATGATGACGTCTTTTCCAATCATTTTAATATACCCTTTGTAACTAATTAGGGTCTTACATTGTGAGTTATTGCTAATGGGGATGTGCTGAAATATGGGGGGAGGGAACAGCCATATTTCTGTTCCCTTCCCTACTTGTCCCCCCCAAAAAAATTATGTATGTCCAAGCATGCAGTATTCTGACCACAGAGCTTTAGAAAAAGGGAGACATTGACTCTGTATCCACCTTTTTAGTACACTGTAATTGGAATATTTACCATTGGCATATTGAAAAGAAGGAACCAGTGGGAAGGAAGGTAGCAATATTACAAGGATTTTACCTCCATTACCATCACTATCATAATTCTCTTAGATTTTAATTTCCTGATTCCATAGACTAGCCAGTCAAAAAAAGATGAACAAAAAGTCTATGTATAGACTTCAGAGAAAGATAGGTGGCTCAAGTCACAGTAGATTCTGGGGAACCTTTGAATAGAACCTCATAAGATTGCCTTTTTAAATTGTGAAGTGCTCTCCAGCATTTGTATTCACAGTAACCAGGTACAAAAAATAATTATTTTACAAGAATCAAGGCTAGGAAGACATCCAAGCGAAGAGAAGAACGAAACCCAATCATCTGAATCTCAAATTAGGTCAACAGAATATGCTAGTGAGGGTTATTATGTTAACAGTAACATAGCAAAACTATCTATTGGGCAACAGACAGATTACTGTCTGGACATCCACGCTCCCAGAAATGAACATCTTCTTTAGATCCAATCTAGATTTAAAATCTAAAATCTTAAAATCAATTTAATAATCCCACTAGATGTACCTTACTTGTGTCAATTTCTTTCATTTGCAGTATATTGTTTTGTGAGTGACCTGATGGCAACTTTTGTGTAAATTTTCATTTTTGTGAAAAAAAATTGTCTAAATGTTCATCATCACTACATGAATTATACAATATCATTGCATAAATTACATAAACATAATTCTAGTACATGAATTACATAAACATCATTACATGAATTACATAAAGCAGTGGGGATGGTATATTGTAATTTATTTAATAGACATTCAGGAAGAATGGGCACCCTCTTTACACAAAAAAGCTTCACTTTGTCTGTATTACACACACTATTTCATTTTCTCAGTACAGTTAAGTCCTGTTCTTTATATAAACAAAAATAAGTTATGCATAGGAACTGTGCTTTCACAGTACTTTTACCTCAGAATTCCTTCTTTCTTGATGGTTTCTTTACTGAACTAAACTTTTAACTCTGACTCGAAAGTGTTTCTGAGAGATGTAGAGTTGAGACAATTAACTAACAGTATCCAGCTCATATTTTCAACATTCAGCAAGAATCGTTGAGAACTTTGCTTCTCGGTCAGTTAGACTTTAAAAAAAAATTTTTTGGAGCCATTGTCAACATTAATGGAAATCCAGGATATAAATATTTCTAATCATATTGGTTGAGCTGAGGTTGCATTATTGACATAATTTAATATTAATGTTCACTATGCATATTTTATTGATTTCCATTAGCATTAACAATATGTGTTATTAAACAAACTTTTAAGCATAGGCTTGAAATCAACTTTCGCCAATTTGATGCTGTTCAATTACCATCATCTTCAATCTGCCCAACCAGAGGCTAGCAGGTTGAGGAAGACTAATTTAAATTGACCTCAACTATTAAAGGCTGAAAGTAAAGATAATATGATATTTATGTCATCCTCGGCTCCTGGTCAATTCAGGCACAAGCTTAGTAGTTTTTTTGGTGTTGTTGTTGTTGCTTTCATCCACAATAATTTTTATATTATTATTTTTTAAAGTCCAGATATAAGTCTGGGGTTCCTGGTGGTCTCCTATCCAAGATTAGTATTATTTCCCCAGATGGTTTAATAGGAAGTGGTCAAATCTTGGGAAAGGTCTGCATTGGGGTATTTGGTGCGACAAAACATTATAATCGCAGGTAGGCCTTCACTTATATAACCTTTTATTTAATGACCATTCAAAGTTACAACTCTCAAAAAGTGACTTAAAATTGTTCCTCTCACTTAACAACCTTCACAGTATCCCCATGATAAAAAATTCGGGTACCTGACAATCAACATGTATTTACAAAGGTTGCAGCCTCCTGGAGTCATGGGGTCACCATTTGCAATCTTCCCACCTGACTTCAACAAGCAAAATCAGTGGGGGAAGCCATAATAACTTAACAACCACATGATTCCCTTAACTACAATGATTCAATCATGACAAATAGGTTGTAAAATTGGATGTGACTCACTTACCCATCTTGGTTTGTAACCAAAACTCTAGTCTCAGTTGAGGTTGTACCTCAAGAATTGCCTGTATGTGACAGCTTGTTTTAGCTCCACCCTGCTGATTGTGTTGCATCAAAGATTGTAACTACTTTGCTAGAGAATGATCTCATAATATTTGTTTAAATATCAAGCATTTAAATTAATGTTGAAAATAGTGAAATTATTCCTGTCTTTTTTACATTAGTCATTTATCTTTTATCTAAGTAAAGAATTAGCATAATGCCCACAGGTATGGGCTAGGATGAATAAACTTTGAAAGAAGCATAACATAACTGTTGGTTGGTAGATAAACTTTCTCAAATTACAAAAGTGTGTGTGCGTGTCCTGTCTGATTAATAAATTCCCAATGTAGCTTAACCACAAGAACATATTTCAGGTGAAGGATTTCTATTTGATTTTGTGTGTGTGTGATATATATATTGTACTGGTTAAAGCACTGCCTTTGACATGCAAAACTAGGATTAACATCCTGGCTGGTACTTATCTAACCAGTAAGAGTCCTTGGACAAAGTTCCCCTAATGTTTCACTTGCCTACGTCAAATGTAAAAGTGACATGAATTAGCAGAGTCATGCCAGCTTGGACTTCACCCAGATTAATAGGTTCATGTCAGATTTGGGGGAAGCAGGACAATCTGAAAGTGGGCTACTGGAACAAACCATATATAAAGAGATTAGAGAACCTAGAATTGATGGAATGCTACTACAACAGGAGACTTACTGAGTAAGGATATAGAAATAAGGGTGGATACATTATACATGAATAGGCATGAGTTTGCTTGACTCATAACCAGACAGAAGTTATATCAGCTGTTAAGATTGAGAACTATCATTCATACAGTGCATAGATCCAGTTGTTTCCATTTTGATAAAAGATATCAACATTTATTTTGGAAAATCCAGAATTTCTTTGATAAACAAGAACTGGACTCAATTCCTCATGAAATAAGTCATACTCTGGACTTAACTTTCTGTACTAAATGAAATGGAAATAATTTATAATTGGAGAAGGCTTTTATCACTTCTATCATGGATGTATTACCAACAGCTTAAGATGTTCTCATTCCTTTAGTTTTCTTAGTGGCTTGTGATGTCATTGATCATAATATGTAGGCCATTATTTGCATTGTTGTTTTGCAGGTTAGTTAAGATCCCAGAGGGTCCTTCTTAAATGAGGGCATGACTGAATTGGAAGATGGTAATACATAGCTGAAATGGAGAGGCTGAATGCAAGGACGTCTGATACAAAACTCTTTCCTAGATGTACATCATGCTTTCCTTGTATTTCAAGAACAATACACTAAGACTCATGGATATGGCATTATTTCAGCATTCGCAGTAACAGCATCCTTGGCTTAATAATTTGTTTTTCCAGCTTCATTGTTCATTATTTTTTAAACATTTTAAGCCCATGTCACACTGAACCAATGGATGCAAAGAGGATGCAAAACAGACAAAAAACCTTGCCATGCATTCGAAAACGCGATGTACTCATTGCCTTTGTTTTGCTTCCTCTCTATCCGTCCAGCATCCGTTTATTGACGTTTCATCCGCTCCAAAAGTTTTGGGTTGCCCAAAACCTTTGCGCGGAAAATGTATCCAGTTCGTCTGTTCTGCATCCGCTATGCATCTGCTACGCATCCGTTACGCATCCGCTATATCCGCTAGGCATCCGTTCCGCATCCGCGCAACTCGCATCCGCTCGGACGCAGGGAGGAAGCGGAACAGACACAGAACGGATGCAGAACGGATGCAGAATGGATGCAGCACGGAAACAAAGCGTTTAAAATGGAAAAAACATTCGCAGAGGGGACCTATCTCGGATATTAAGGATGCCTAGAGGATGCCTAGAGGATGCAAAGGGACACTTATACTGCCTATAAAAAGGGGAAGCAATTCGTCTGCATCTCACTTTCAGACCAGCAGCCCACCTGTGCAGACCTCTGCAGCCTTCATCTGACTCTTCCTCTTCCACAGCATCCAGTCATGTCCACCGTGGATCGTAACACAGTCCTTTTGGCAGCCGCCATCCTTCTGCAACAGTACAAAGCCATCTACAGGCTCTGTGAACTCTACTACAGGAAGAAAAAGAGGTGGCCAAGAAGCGTCTGGGTCCGAAGATGGATCAGGAGAAGAGCAGAGGACAGACTGTACAACAAGCAGATGGTGGAGCTCAGGAACGAAGACACTCGGGCATTCCAGAACTTCATGAGGATGTCTCCAGCCATGTTTGACGAAGTTGTGCAGCGCCTGACACCCAGGTTGACCAAGGCAAACACCAGCTTCCAGCCCAGCCTGGAACCTGGGCTCAAGGTGGCACTCACTCTGCGCCACCTGGCCTCAGGGACCACCTACAAAAGCATGCAGTACGGCTGGAGGGTGCCACACAATACCATCAGCATTGTGGTCAGAGAAGTGGTGCAGGCCATCATCGAAGAATACAAGGAGGAGTTCCTCCAGTGCCTCTCCACTGAAGAAGGATGGAAGAAAGTTGCAGAGCAGTGGTATCAGAGGTGGAACTTCCCCCACACCGTTGGAGCCATAGATGGGAAGCACATGGCCTGCAAAGTGCCAGCCAACTCAGGGTCCACTTATTTCAACTCCAAGGGCTTCTTCAGCATCATCCTCTTCGCCATGGTCGATGCTGACTACAAGTTCATGTACATCGATGCTTCAGGCTACGGCTCATCTTCAGATGCCCAGGTATACAACGCCAGTCAACTCAAGGAGGGGCTGGAAGGCAACCTCATCGTGGGCTTCCCAGATCCAGAACCCCTGCCCAATGACACGCAAGATGTGCCCTACTTCATCGTGGGGGATGATGCCTTCTCCCTCAGAACCTACCTCATGAAGCCCTACACTTCAAGATACCTCACCCGTGAAGAGAGGATCTTCAACTACAGGCTGTCCAGGGCAAGGCGGGTGGTGGAGAATGCCTTTGGCATCCTGGCCAACAGGTTCCAGGTACTTCTCACCACCATGCAGCATCGCCCAGAGACCGTGAGGAACATGGTGGAAGCTTGCTACATCCTGCACAATCTCATGTGCACCCGCTACCCAGTCTTGCAGAACAGACTTGTGGACCATCAACAAGGCAATGGGGACATGGACCCTGGGGAATGGAGGCAAGGGTGAAACTTGATCGACACTGAGGATGTGCAAGGCCACAACAAAGCCTCACGGGAAGGGAAGAAGCAGCGCAACCTCCTGAAACACTGGTGCAACTCCCCAGCTGGAGCAGTGGGGTGGCAAGACAGGATGGTAGATGCTTAATGGATGCTTCCTTCAGCCTGTCTCATCACACTGATGAGATTGTGCCATTTATGTTGGGTGGGCCTACAGTGAACAGGACGTTTAATAAAGAGTTGTGTTTGTGTTGACATGTGTGGATGATCGATTACATTATTATTGATAATAAAGGGCCATAGATGTGGCACCTGGGAGGGTGGACCATCCAGTCCCACAATGCTTGCACTGGAGTTTTATCTATCCCACAGCTATCACCCATCCCACAGGTATCCCTGCCCATCCCACAGCTATCTTAACCCATCCCAAAGGTATTCCTGCCCATCCCACTGCTATCCTTACCCATCCCAAAGGTATCCCTGCCCATCCCACTGCTATCTTAACCCATCCCACAAGCATCCAAAGGCTTAAACCATTTCTAAAAGTTTCCACCAAGACTTTATTGAAAAAAAGAAATGAAGCAAGTGTGTGAATCAAAGATAAACTTTATTGAACAACAAACTGTAAAAAAAATGAGCCAAGTCAAGTGTCCAAAAAAAGTCCACAGGTAGCCAGCTACCCAGTCTCTGGCACTCTTCTTTGTCACTCGGAGGTTTGCTCAGTCTCAGGGGTGAAGGGTCGAGGTGCTGTGGTGGTGGGTGGTGCTGGAGTGCCTGGCCCCAAGAGGACAACAGGGGACGGTATGTTGAGGAAGGTGTCGGACAGCTGGCTCAGCCCCGTGATGCTGAGAGGTCCTTCCTCCATGCCGTGGGGTGTCAGCCCCAGTCCTGATGACAGATGTACTGAGGCCGGGCTTGGCTGTGTGGTGGAGGAAGGAGCAGTGTAGTGGGGCTGTCTGCTCTGCAGCTGGGTGAGGACTGTCGTGGGTGGCATAATTGGTGTGGGTGGCATCGCTGTCGTCGGTGGCATCATTGTCGTGGGTGGCATCAGTGGCATCAGTGAAACCGGTGGCAACGGTGTCGCCCGATGACTCTGTGCCTGCACTGGGAAGGGCTGCTGCCTGTGCTGCTGAACCTCCTGGTAGCCGTAGCCCTGGTAGGTGAGGGGATGTGGGAAGCCTTGGAATGGGAGGGACATCACCTGGGGTGGAGGAGCAGACCTGGACTGGGTGGGAGCAGGTTCCTCTGGATCTGGAGGGTTGTGAAGCAGCTCCGTGATGCGGTCCTTCAACACCTGGTACTGTAGATCCGCCATTTCCTTGAGGGTCTGGTTGACATAGGTGAAGAAGGGCTTGCGGTTGGAGGAGGAGGAATCGGTGTGAACCAGCTGAGAGAGGAGATCTATGCTGGTGCGGATGGTGTCCCTGATCTCCAGCAGGATAGTGTGGCTCTGCCCCTCCTGCTGTCCGGCTCTCAGCCTTTCTGCAGAGGCAGAGCTGGGGAGGGTGGATGCGGCTAGGACTGTGGTGGACTCGATGTCTCCTTTCTCCCACCGCACCAGGGAGTCCTCTACGCACTCCACCACACTCACCACACTTGTCCGCGGGTTCTCCGGCGTGGCACGCTCCATCGAAACCTGCCTGGAGACAGGGACTGACTCTCGGCCGGAAGAGGACTGGCTGTCAGCAGGCTGCCTGAGAGAGAGGGTAGTGAGAGGGGCTGCTGGTGCTCCTCGGTGGCGGATCTCACCCTCCAGGAAGCTGCACCTGGCCATGACGTAGGTCTCTCTGTCCGTCAGCTTCACAGTGGCCTGGCCAGATTTCTTCAGGTGTAGCTTCCCGTACCAGGTGTGCATATGTTTCCACCAGCCGAGGAGCACCTCTGAAGTGTAACCCATACTCTCTGCCCTCTCTCTCCAAGCAGCCTGCTTCCGCTTGGTGTCCCTGTACAGCCGGTGTCCCTTCCGCCACAGATAGTCGTTCTCTCTCAGCCACTCCAGCACCTCATCCTTGTGCGCCTCCTCAATATAGTATTGCCTCCTCTCCCGTTGTCGCGCACGCCTCTTCCTTCCTTTGGCAGGACCAGATGGGCCCTCATCAGAGGGGCTCCCAGGTAGTAGGGGCTGCTCCTCCACACCAGCAGCAGCAGCAGGATCATCATCATCATCATCATCACCAGCAGGATCATCATCATCATCATCACCAGCAGGATCATCATCATCATCATCAGTAGCAGCAGCAGCAGCAGCAGGATCATCATCATCAGCAGCAGCAGGACCAGCAGGACCAGGATCAGCAGCAGTAGAGTAAGCACCAGCAGGGCCAGCAAGTCCAGGAGCACGAGCAGGACCAGGAACACAAGCAGGACGAGCAAGACCAGGAGCACGAGCAGGACGAGCAAGACCAGGAGCACAAGCAGGACGAGCAAGTCCAGGAGCACGAGCAGGACGAGCAGGACCAGGAGCAGCTTCAACATAGTAACCACCAGCAGAAGCACCAACCCCAGGAGCAGTTTCAGCAGAAGCCCCAGTAGAAGCAGAGTCAGGGGCAGGGGGCGGGAGGTTGGCCCTGTACCTCTTGCCAGGGATGGCGGTAGGCTGCTGAGGCTTTTGCTTCCTCCCATGGTTGTGGGGTTGCTGGCTGGCAGGGAGGCTGGCAGGCACCAAGGCTGGCAGGAAGGCTGGCAGGAAGCCAGGCACCAAGGCTGGCAGGTAGGCTGGCAGGAAGCCTGGCAGGAAGGCTGGCAGGCAGGCAGGCAGGCACCAAGGCTGTCTGGAAGGCATGCTGGCAGCAAGGCTGGCAAGCAGGTATGCAGGCAGGGCAGGCAAGGAACTCGAAGTGTCCAGCAGCAGGTCTTTCCTCGGAATGCTGGCCACGTGCGAGCTGCTTCCCTTTATATCCGGGGGGCTTACGCAACGCATCCCCCCTGCTTGCGCAATTAACGCGCGGCATCCGTTCCGCTTCCGCTGTGCATCCGCTGGCTTCCGCTGTGCATCCGCTTCATCCGCTGTGCATCCGCTTCATCCATTCGGTGTCCGTTCTGCATCCGCTATATCCGTTCCGCGTCCGCTTTTCTGAGGTCCCACAGAAGCCTAGCGGATGTGCCATCTGCTCCCATCCGCTTCCATCCGCTGGGCTTCCGTTCCGCATCCGCTTTGCATCCTCCCTGCGTCCTCCCCGCGTCCGTGTTATCCGCTCCGGTTATGCAAATTTTCGCCCCTTCTGAATGCGGATAACAACGGATGTAACATTTTTCTCGTCCGTTGTGTCGTTTTTGCATCTGTTGGCCAGTGTGACATGGCCTTTAGATCAGTTGCTTTTAAAGCCTGAAAAAAGGAAAGACTGATTCCTGCAAGTTTGAAGTACCTCTTATGAATAATGCTGGAAACTGCTATATGCCTGAATGTGTTGGGAAGTTTAAGTAATGAAGAATGAACTGACTCATTTGAATGAACTAGTTATTTTTTTAAAATGTAGTATATTAGAAAACAAGAAACAGCTTTATATTTGAAAGCAAAAAAAGCTCTTTGGAGCTACATTTGAATGTGGCATTTGTGTGCAACTTATAAAATAGCCACATATTTTCCTAGATTATGTGGCTATTTCCTACAATCGCCATGGCACCCTGACAAAAAAGCCATTTGGTTTAAGAAATTGCAGATCAATATGTATTCATGTTCTGTGCTCCAACATTCCTTTTTGGCCTTAAACCGAAAGTACCACATCACCAGATTGTATTGCACTGGTTATATTTATATTATCGTACACGTGTTATGGATTTAAATTTTGCAGGCTGTTTTTCCTCAGTCGAGTACAGTTTTAGCAACATACTTTTCATATTGCACATTTGTTCATATTACTTCATTTGAAGACATTTTTGTTACAAAAGAATGAGTGGCTAATATTTAGTTAATTACTATTTCAGAAAGTCGTCATTTACACATTTTCTTCTTGTATTCCAGCTTCTTGTAAATGTTGGTTCATAGCACAACGGGCAGAACTTTGTACAGCTATGAAGAATTATCAAAAAGCTCTTCATGATGCAGAAATACTATGTCAGAATAAACCCCATTGGCCTAAGGTACAATATCTGTTTGTAAGTTGGCAGTTAACAAAAAAAATCAAAATAACTCTTTGCATATAAGAAACCTGGAATTATTTCTCATTTATAATTTAAATCTCTTCAATGAGGGTGTCTAGCTTGGTGCCTTAACCGTTACACAATAGTGGCTTTTTAATAGCTGCTCCCAATTCTTTAGGTATACATACTGTCTCTAAATATATGTAAGATACATGAAATAATATTTAAAATAATTGCAGTATTACTTGTTATTCCCTCCTCTATTTTTTTTAAGTGTGCAAGGCCTAGTTGTTTGACTTAGATGCATTTCCCACACTTAAATGTAACATGTGGAATTAAAATGTGCACCCATCATTGTTTCCCTTTGCACTTTTGTTTCTTATGTTCGTTTTCTGTTCTGTTTTGAAATACTATCTTGCCCGAAAGAGGTAAAGGCACTTTAGTCAATATTTCTTGAAATCACAAAGCTTAAACTCCTTATCTCCCCCCTTCCTTCTTTCTTTCTCTGCATGCAGGGTCATTATGTCAAAGCACAAGCTCTTTCTGGATTAGGAAGGATTGAAGAAGCATTGAAGGAATTTCTTTATTGTGTTGCCTTAAATCCTGAGTGGAACTCAATGAAGATGGAAGCCCAAAAGGTATAATATACTTTTCATCTATAAGCAAAGCATGACGCTTTTATGTACTTAGTTTTTAGCCTGTACTGCTATGTAGTCTGACCCATGTAAAATAGAAGTTGTAAGTGAAGCATTAATTGTTTGATTATTCAGTTTTTTTATTCTGCTTTTTGCTCACTGGAAGCCAGTGATTGGCTAAATGAAAATCAAAGGTATTGGGTAAACAAAACATTAGGGCGATTTCTTAAAATATCAAAACAATATTTAACACAGTAGCATGAAAATTATAATTAATATAATTTATTCTAACTGGTAGCTAGTTGATTTTGAGTAGTCACTTTTTCTCAACTCACCCCATCCCATTTATGAGTGATTCATAAAAATAATAAAGGCATGATAAAAAATAAATAAGCAAATAAAGTAGCCAGTGAATTAGATACTCATAATCTGCATCTGTCAGGCTTCAAGCATCATTCAACCATGGATAAATTTCCAACTAGGAAGTATCATGACATTTGAAATGATCCTACATTTAGTGGTCTTGTTTTCATTTTTCTTAGTGGGATAGAAGAGAAGATAACACATGATTGCATATGAATGTAGAATTCTGGACAAGTATATGAAATAAGAAACAGATAATTTGTATGTTACCAAAAATTTGACCTTATATGATAAAATATGTTGTTTGTATAAATATCATATTTGAAATCCTTTATGTATGAGCTGAATTTTATGATATTTCTATTTTTTTTAATCTAGATAATGTGTGAGATGTTTTTTCCAGCATTTGAAAATGTTCCTGATAGTTTAACAACACCTTTTTGTAATCGGACCTCTTACACAAGATTGAAGCCTGCATTTCTAAGTAGCATAAATACACAGTCTTCTAGTGAAGATGGGCCAGTAGCAGAGAGCACAAAGGTACTTTACACATGACTCTGTTCTTTATTCAGGATATTGTATATGGCATTATATTCAGAAATGTACAGTTATCTATTTTGGTTTTAGTTTAGTTTGGGAAGGACATTATAGCTTTCCAAAGAAAACTGATTAATAATGGAATAGAATGGAATATAAAATTACCAAAGTGGATGTATTATATAAAAATGATTATGATTCAATGTAAGTTAAAATTTGCATATTTGGAGAGTTCTTTTTAAAAGCAAACATTAGCTATGGGCAGTAGGTTCCAGTTGCAACTGTGGGAGCTAGTCTGCCTTCTCCCTATATTATACATTTCTGAAATCTCATGGATGTTTGACAACATTTAAGGTTTTGGTGGGTTTTGAAGTGAGTACCTCAGCCATCATAATTCCTAATTTAAGTACATACTTGGTAGCTATGCTTTATGTTGATAATTCTAAAAAACCTGTATGAAAATACAATACATTCTTTTGTGTTCAGGTAAAGTATGCAGAGAAAGCTTTACCTGAGCAGCTGATTCTAAAATATCCATATGGTCAAGTCCATATTATTTATTATTTATGTTATATATAAATAATTGAGTTGACAGAAGCAGTCCCAGCAGAAGTCATATGACAGGTTGCCAAACTGTTAATTCTCAATCATGACTATGATCAACAAAGGTATGTCTACAGAAGACACATTTTTGTCTTTATGTATTTATATATAAACAAATGTATTTATTTTAGGAGACCATGTTGAGGTTAACAAGAAATCTTTCCCAAGAGAATGATGTCTATCGCTGTATTGATTCTTCAATTTCCCATCATGATTTCTACTTTGAAGAGAACAAGAAAACATTAGGGAAAGTCTTATACAGCCTACCCAGTGCAAACTTGAAAAGAAAATTTTCTACTGATGGGGAAGACTTACAGAATCTGGGTGTCCCTAGCAAAATCCATAGAAAAGGTCTGTTGCAATCGCTTAACTGAACTGAATAAGTTAAATTGCTCAGCATTTTGGGAAAGAAAAAAACAAATTGTTTCAACAATCAGTACTAACAATATGTTATAATTTTACATTAAATGAAAATGAATATAATATGACATTAATTATACTTGCAGTTGTAAAGAATAAAACAAGTTATAATGATTAGATAGACTATAATATAAAAAACTGGAATTTGCAATGCTAAAATATTAATCAAATTGAACAAAATACACAAGCTGTGGTCTGGGTTGTCTTTGCTCTAAATAGCAGATTTCTTATACAAGGGAATAGTTGTGGTATTTTGTCACCATAGAATAAGATGAACCTTTCCAGTTGCATGTCTGGAATCTCTCAATTTTTCAGAACAAAAGTTGAATTGATCATTTGTACTCATTTTAATTCTTTAGAAATGCAGTGTTTAGTCCTGTGTTCCTGTCTGATAATTTTAGAACTTACTAGAAATTGTTAGTTTTTGGTACATTCTCCTCTTCCTTCTTTTTTGATATTTTGAATTATCTAATGAAGTCATTCAGAAAAGGATCATATTTATTTATTTCAAATGTTCTTTTTTATTTTAAGATGGAGATGCTACTTGTGGAAACTCAGCTTCTCTTCCCATAAAAGAGATTCCTACAAATCTCATGGATGTATCTGACTTTGAGTGTTCCCTTTGTATGAGGTATTAACAAGCTGCACAAAATGTCTTATTCTATAGGATTTAAATTTCAGTAGCACTTGCGTGTATCTTATGTCTGTGAACTTAGAAGCATAAGTAGACTGAAGCCGGATTTATCATCACACAAATGCCATGATTTATGTTCTTATGTCAGACATCATGACATAAGTATATAAGTCACAGTATCCATGTGATGACACATTACAGTCATATAATTTTGATATTGTAATTTTCTTACAGGCACGATTTATCTAGCTTAATACTTAGATGGAAAACAACCAAACAATTCCATTCCAGAAAAAGCAAATGTCCATTATTTTGCACAGAAATTACATACGTGTGTGTGTTGTGTGTGTGTGTGTGTGTATCCATCAAATTACAGCAAAATAAGATTTTATGCTGTTCATATTTTATGTTGCTTTTGATATTGTTATTGATACTTGATTTTGATAATTATTTCTCGCTGCATTATGTTAAAAATTTTTGCTTGATGAACATTTTATAATTCTATTAAATTGTAATGAAAGCTGCTGTAAGTACTGAAGAGATACACAGTATGCTAACTTATTAAATAAGAAATGATTAATATAATTTCAGCTCATTAATTTTATAGTAAGATTTCATCATTTCTCCTACATAATTGTGCTCAGAAACAGTTTTTGAAAGTGAACGAAAGAGTTCTATGTCATAACTTCAGAAATAAACTCTTCTTTGGAAAGAATGGGCTAATTGTGTGGTGGATGCATGATAATACACCATACTGTATATTTCAACAGCAGATTATGTACATGTGATATTATGCAAAATCTGTGCTCTTGTGCAAAATGATTTTAAATTAAGTTAAATCAAGTATTATTGCTGAAATAATATTATTATTATAAGTGCAGAATTTAGAATTCATTACAGTTTCAATGTAAAATATTTCCCACACTCGTTCAAGATATGCAGATGAATGGATATATGAAATTGTTATTTTCATGTCTTGTTCAGGTTATTCTATGAGCCTGTCACTACTCCTTGTGGACATACGTTCTGCCTCAAATGCCTTGAACGTTGTTTGGATCATAATCCTCACTGTCCGCTTTGTAAAGAAAAGCTCTCAGATGTAAGTCTTCCCCATCCATTTCCAGAAGCTGCTTAAATGAAAGGCTTGTGTTTCTTGAACCTTTAAAGGCCCATTTACCCCCTTAAACCATCTCCAAAAAGGGGAGAACTGACCTGATTTTTGGAAAGGGCTTCAGGGTTTGTTTGTTTTTTTCTCAAGGGTGCAATACAAAAGTTCAGTTACCCCATTTAATGCTTGAAAATAAAAGTTCCACATGAAAATTACAACCCTGCTGATTCTGATGTCCTGAAATGAAGAGGGAAGGAAAAAAATGTGACTCACCCTCATACAGATAGGTAGTATTTAAATATGTGTGATGTTTGACTTGTCTTGCCAAACAAGAAGGAAAAAAGTAGCTTTCTTTTGCATCACCTTAATATATAACAGTATTTTTCAACCTTGGGCATTTGATGTATGAACTTCTAATTCCCAGAATTCCAGAGCCAGCTGGAGAATTCCAGGAGTTGAAGTCTACATATCTTCAAGTGTCCAAGGATGGGAAATACTGCTATATATTTCAGAATTATTTTCTGAAGAAGCAGTGTAGAATAATTAAATGGCCACTCTTAAATTCTTATAGCCACTTAAAACCATAACCAGGAAATTGCTAATTAAGGTAGTGATTTAGTAGTTGTGGTTTTAAGTGTCTGACTGTAGTATTCTGTGCAAATTCTGTGCAAATTCTTGATTCCATTCTAAGGTGTTAGAACATAAAAACATATACTTTACCATTCTCTTCTCCAGGCCAGTTTAATTACTAAATAGTAAAATAGCTAGAACTGAATAACGTGGATTCTTGAATTCCCTTTATAGTTTTTGGCAAGTCGAACTTACAAAAAGACTATCCTTACTGAAGAATTAATAGTTCGCTACTTTCCAGAAGAATTATCTGAAAGGAAAAAGGTTTATGAAGAAGAAATGAAGGAATTATCAAAGTAAGTAATCTTCAATTACAAAGAGAATATTAGTCAAATTAAGTGAGTTGATAAAATAAGTTGTTTATATTTTTATAATATTATTTATTTATAATTCTTTGATCTTCAGACAAAAAATATTTTATTTTAGTATGCTGGTATGGTATATGTGAAAGGAGACATTTTTACATTTATGTGTCAATTCTTTTTCATTTTCCTAGAAAGTTTGATTAGGAAACCAGCACCTTATTAACATTTGGAAACCAAGTTTTTGTTTTGCACAAACTTTGCTTAGCCTTTATGAAAAGGTTGTAGTCTTAATCCCCTTTATATAATCAATATACATGTGTGGATCACGGATGTACATGCTCTGTACATGAACTGGAACATAATCAAGTTGAAGCAAAAGTCTCTGAATGAGACTTTTACAGAAATGCCATAACTATAATCTGACATTTACTCCAAAAACTGGAGGACTACATAATAAGTTTCTGTAACAGATAAAGTTATTGTTTGGACAAACAGTCCCCAACCTTTCCACCTTGGTGGCCCAGCTGGAGCAGGCAGGGAGTGTGAGTGGCAGGCCCATGCGTGCATGCACAGCTCTGGTGCAAGTAGCAGGCATGCATGCATTCTTTGCTCAAATGGAGCTTTGCATGTGAGCAAGGAGTGTTCGTGAGTGTCCAAAGCTCCACTTGCATGAGCAGAGAGTGCTTGAGTAGAGAGCGTTTGTACTTGTGCACAAAGCTCCAGTTGCACAAGCGGAGAATGCTCGTGCATAAAGTTCCATTTGCACATGTGTGCTCTCCACTCACATGAGTAGAGCTTCTTGTGCAAGCACAAACACTGTCCACTCAAGTGCCCTCTGCTTGTGCAAGTGGAGTTTCTCATGCACGCTTGCCTATCACTGGTACAGCCTGGTTTTGAATCGGGGATTGGGAACCCCTGGTTTGGAGGATAAATATGCAAGTTTATGTGGAACTGCTGGTTATCGTGTACCAAGAAAGCCTTTTTAAAAGAATAAAATTGATAGAACCGAGTTCTAATAGGACCAGATTGTTGTTCGTTTTATTGAGAATCCCATTTTGTCCCCTGTATGTATACAATCAGATGTGTTTCTTGCTACACCTGATTTTAGTTGTGTAGTTGTTTGAAAAAATAATTATGTAACAAGAAGGCATGCCATAGAATGAAACATCAATTTTCCCACAAGCAATGATACCAGTTTTATGAGAACTGTGGCATGTTCTAAGTTTCCAATTTGCCCACTAGTCACAAAATTTTGCCAACTTCTCTCATGTGTGTGTGTGTGTATATACATACTTACAGACATATATGGTATTCAGCTTTGTTCAGGTATTTTCCCATGTCATTATAGTTGTGCTTTTAAAGTTGTAGCAACATTTCGGCAGAATCTCATATGCCATCATCAGGCTTCTGTATTGTGTTTGTCTGTGAGTCAGACTTTCACAGCCGTTTCTGTTTTAAATTTGGTGCTAGCCTACTGCTGTGCCAGTATGGTTTTTTTCTTCATCCTGATTGGTTGGGAGTCTTGGTCTGTTTTTATTGGTCTTGGAGTTTGCTGTGTTCTGCTTGATTGGTGTTTCTAATATCTTCTGTCTGTTTT
>BLBF01000017.1:30541318-30593065 GCA_015471245.1 Laticauda colubrina
ATATATATATATGTGTGTTTTCTTAAGTTTTCGCGGGTACTTACATGAATGCAGTTCAGCTTCCTTCGGGTATTATCCCATGTCATTGTGATAGCCTGACCCACAGACGAACTCAATTCAGAAGCCTGATGATGGCAGATGAGATTCTGCTGAAACATTGCTCCAACTTTAAAAGCACTACAATGATGTGGGATAATACCCAAAGGAAGCTGAACAGCATACATGTAAGTACCCGCGAAAACTTAAAACTCACACACACACACACACACACATATATATACATACATACATACATACATACATACATACATACATACATACATATAAAATAGCATTTTGCCTAAAGCATGTAATGTACAGTTTGAAATATTTTAGCTGAGCATGGTTTTTGCTTTGTTTAAATAGTCTTGTCTTGTATTTGTTAGTAACGAGAGATTCAGGAAAGCTGAGTGAAAACACTAATTCAATGAAGCTTATTTGTTAAGTAGTTTCAAACATGGATTTCAATTATTTGTTTTAACAGATTTTGACCTGCATAACCATAAAAGTAAATCTTCCTTTTCTTGCAGTCTAAATAAAGATGTTCCCATTTTTGTATGTACCATGGCTTTCCCTACCATTCCTTGTCCTCTTCATGTCTTTGAGCCCCGTTATCGATTAATGATAAGAAGATGCATGGAAACAGGCACTAAACAGTTCGGCATGTGTTTAACTGATGAACTGAAAGGGTAAGCTAAGGATTTAGAACTCCTTTATAAAATACTGCATTTCTGTGTACAAAAATGGTGGAAGGGCTTATATCCATCAGATATGGGAAACTGGTCTCATCAGGAAAATGGTGGCTGTTTTTTCTTGTCCAGTGTTGGGGAATATACAAGATCTAGCAGTTGGCTGATCAGTAACAATCTCAGCACAAACTTTCTATTTGGGAGAAGTGCATAGTGTTTAGGGAAAATATCTGACCATCTAGACAGGCTTCCCAATATATGTAGAACTTTGCGTCCCATGTTCTTCTGGTGAGGATTTAATCAGAATTGAAATCCAGCTCATATGAGGGTTATTAGATTGGGACAGCTAATCTAGATATAGCATCAAAGGAACTCAAGTAATAATTTCATAGCTTTTTACAGAACTGGAACAAGCAATAATCCTGGAAGCCTTTGGACTTCCTCTTACAACATTAGGCCTAATAATTCCTTTTTACAACTTCATTCCAAATATATTTAGGCAGGCTACGGAGAATGTGTAAGGCTGCTTCCTAAAATATCACAGCCTTAACATGGCTTTGTCCCTTCAGATTTGCAGATTACGGCTGTATGTTGGAGATCAGGGATGTGAAGTTTTTCCCTGATGGGCGTTCAGTTGTTGATACAGTTGGTGTTCGACGTTTTAGGGTCTTAAGCCATGGTCAGCGAGATGGATATAACACTGCAAACATTGAATATTTGGAAGACAAAAAGGTAACTTTTTAGTGTAGTGATTTTTTGTTACCTCATCTATTGAAAAAAAAAGTTTTGTGAGCCATCTTCTAAATTACAGGACAGCTCATAATCTAATTTATGGCTGGCTTTTGTATATTCTGTATATTTCTGAGATTTACAAGATTACTGGGCAGTTGTTCATTTGCCCCCTTTTCTAGGGTAGGGTTTTAAATAAGGAAATGGCATTACAGAAGCATGGTTGGTCTAAAGGAAAATAGGAACATGAAAAAGAGGTATTCTATCCAAATTACTTTCTGCTTATATGCTGCTCAAAGAAATAAAGGGAACACAAAAATAAGACATCCTAGATCTGAATGAATGAAATATTCTTATTAAATACTTTGTTCATTACATAGTTGAATGTGCTGACAACACAATCACACAATAATTATAAGTGAAAATCAAATTTAGCAACCCACGGAGGTCTGGATTTGGAGTTACACTCAGAATTAAAGTGGAAAAAAAACACTACAGGCTGATCCAACTTTGATGTAATGTCCTTAAAACAAGTCAAAATGAGGCTCAATAGTGTGTGTGGCCTTCATGTTGCCTGTATGACCTCCCTACAACGCCTGGGCATGCTCCTGATGAGGTGGCGGATGGTCTCCTGAGGATCTCCTCCCACACCTGGACTAAAGCATCCCCCAACTCCTGGACAGTCTGTGGTGCAACGTGGCATTGATGGATGGAGCGAGACATGATGTCCCAGATGTGCTCAATTGGATTCAGGTCAAGGGAACAGGCGGGCCAGTCCATACCATCAATGCCTTCGTCTTGCAGAAACTGCTGACACACTCCAGCCACATGAGGTCTAGCATTGTCGTGCATTAGGAGGAACCCAGAGCCAACCGCACCAGCATATGGTCTCACAAGGGGTCTGAGGATCTCATCTCGGTACCTAATGGCAGTCAGGCTACCTCTGGCAAGCACATGGAGGGCTGTGCAGCCCCCTAAAGAAATGCCACCCCACACCATTACTAACCCACTGCCAAACCAGTCATGCTGGAGGATGTTGCAGGCAGCAGAACATTCTCCACGGTGTCTCCAGGCCCCGTCACGTCTGTCACGTGCTCAGTGACTGCTTTCATCTGTGAAGAGCACAGGGCTCCAATAGCGAATTTGCCAGTCTTGGTGTTCTCTGGCAAATGCCAAATGTCCTGCACGGTGTTGGACTGTAAGCACAACCCCCAAATGTGGACGTTGTGCCCTCATACCACCCTCATGGAGTCTTTTTCTGACCGTTTGAGCAGCCACATGCACATTTGTGGCCCGCTGGAGGTCATTTTACAGAGCTCTGTCAGTGTTCCTCCTGTTCCTCCTTGCACAAAGGCGGAGGTAGCGGTTCTGATGCTGGGTTGTTGCCCTCCTACGGCCTCCTCCATGTCTCCTGATATACTGGCCTGTCTTCTGGTAGTGCCTCCATGCTCTGGGCACTACACTGACAGACACAGCAAACCTTCTTGCCATAGCTCGCATTGATGTGCCATCCTGGATGAGCTGCACTACCTGAGCCACTTGTGTGGGTTGTAGACTCCGTCACACTCTACCACTAGAGTGAAAGCACCGCCAGCATTCAAAAGTGACCAAACCATCAGCCAGAAAGCATAGAAATTGAGAAGAGGTCTGTGGTCACCACCTGCAGAACCACTCCTTTATTGGGGATGTCTTGCTAACTGCCTCTGCTTTCCACCTGTTGTCTATTCCATTTGCATAACAGCATGTGAAATTGATTGTCAGTCAGTATTGCTACCTAAGTGGACAGTTTGATTTCACAGAAGTGTGATTGACTTGGAGTTACATTGTGTTGTTTTAAGTGTTCCCTTTATTTTTTTGAGCAGTGTATATTTACACAGATGGGAGATTTTTAGCAGAAAATGTTAGGAATGCCATTTTCTAATCTGCTTGCAAATTGTATCAGATCTTCTAATATGTAGCACCAATTCTCTTCTTTAAACTGATGCAAAGGTATTAGCAAGCTCTATCAGATCACATGTTTCTTAAGCATGCTTTGGTCAGTGGCTTTTAATCCTATTTGTATGATTGGTTTCTCTAAGAGTGTAATGTAAAGCAGCTCTAAAGAGAAATACACAAAGAACTGGCTCTCCCTTCCTCATGAAAGTTGAAGTTAAATGGATTGGTATTTTAGATGAACAATGGTATAATCCAGAATTAGCATTTTACTGCCATTTCACAAATGTGATTCAAATATTCAAATAATTCATATGTATTAAAAAATCCGCAAATAGTTTTTATATTTGTACTGAAAAATATCAGTTCCCACGTTCTGTACTTTTCCACATCAATCTTCACCATTGATTGTGAATAGAAAACAATCCACTGTGATGAATTGGCAAACAGCCCTAGTAATCAGCTAGTAACCCAATTTTCAGTATTGTCCTAATGAATACTGAACACTTGAAGTTATCTGTGATGCTTTCTTGGAATTTTGAGCTGATTCAAAAGACAGGTGATTTTTAAAAAGTTGCCTGTTTAGGATAACTAAACTTTTTAAAATGGAATTTGATTTTGTTATCCTGTACATAACATGCATTTATTTAAACCCATTTTCATCACTCAAATTAGGCTGAAGGAGCAGAGTATGAAGAGCTGGTCCGCATTCACGATTCTGTTTACGATCAAGCTGTGTCCTGGTTTACTTGTCTTAAAGACAATATGAAAGCACAAATTTTAAACCATTTTGGACCAATGCCAGGGAAAGAACGTGAGCCACAGGTAAATACGCAATGGTATATCAGTGCTTTAAATGAATGCGGTACAACAAATAACCACAGTGAATAATATATGCAAACAATTCACATAAAGTAAGTGCTTAAGTTAAAATCTGTGAAGCTAAAATGTTCATAAATTGTGTGAAAATACAGAGGATATGAAGTTGAAAAATGCAACTCTGAATATCTGATTTGTCCCTGTCTTTCGTCTCCTTCCCTACCATTTGTTCACTTCTGTTAACACTTCATTGTGGCAGAAGCTAGTAGTTCACCTGTACCCCTGCCCCCACCTGTATCTCCAGTCTCTTCCCTGACATTCCAATATGCCTTATTCTATCAGCCTGTTCATTTACCTCCATTTTCCCAGTGCCTTGCCTTCCCTCCTTTGCTCTCTCTTCTCTGCTCTGATTTTGTGTGTGTGTGTGTGTGTGTGTGTGGAAATATAGGTATGTTTATAATTGTACTTAAAACTGCTATAAAGAAGATCAGAAGTCACTTCTTATCTATTTTTTTTCTCTTCTATTTTTCATTTACTTTTTCTATCTTAAACTTTTACCTGTGATTTCTTTCTTTTTTTCTTCTATGGTCCATATTAATTTAAATATATTAAATATATAAAATTATATTTAATATAGTTTTTCAAACTGTTAATAAAATTATATAGGCAATTAAAGATAGCCACTAGCAAGCAGTTTGCGAAGTTACCTCAAGTGGGCACCATGAATAAATCTCAAGAGTTTAACCCCTTTACAGGTCAAAATCCAATAATGAGAGTAGGATAATAAAAAAAAAACAATTATTGTAAAACTCTGCTGGTAGGAATCCATCATTTGGTTTTCAAACACACGCAACTCCTGAAAATATTTTGGTGGCTATTTAAAAAGTGCCCTGTTCTCATTTACTTTTAAATTTAAAAAATTCAATCCCAGTTGCAGTAATCCAATTACATTTTTGTTTTTAAGACTGTATTTTGGGCTGTTGTAAGATGCCCTGTATTCCCTACTGGAATCATAGTTCCATTGCTCACATAGACTTGTTTTTACAGCAGCATGTGGACAAATTATATATTAACATTTTAGATTGTTTCCTTGGTTGCATTTACCTTTTCTTAGACTATGAGTCATATGCTTATGTTACAGTACATAATATAATTACTCCCTTAAAACCAATAAGGGAATTCAGCAAAAATAGTAATATAGAACTTGCTTTAATGTTGTGTTTCTTCCTCATTTATTTCTGTAAATTTGTTGTATTTCTGTGCCCTTTAAATCCCTTTTGAAATTTTCATCATGCCCAAAGTCATGGGTAAAAAATTGCCTTTGAGGTAGAGGCTGCCTATTTTTTTGCCCAAGAGTTCCAAGAGGAGAACAGTTTTGTGCTTTCAGATAAACAGGGTGATTGTCTTTCAGGGTTTTTAATTCCATGGGAGATTTAGTCACTTCAAGGTTGATTAATGTTTCTGAAACCTCAAGTTTTCATACTGCAAATCTGCAGGAAATTACATTCATAATGCTTGATGGTTTGCCATTGAATTTTGGCACACATCATTCACTGGACTATGTGGGAGCCAGAAAAAGCAGTTTAGAGTTTGGTTGTCATCTGTCTTTATTCTATTGTTTTTAGGCTGGTATTTTTCTGTAATTGCAAAATATCAAGATAATGACAATAAAGTTGGGGGACAGTCTTACTACATAAAATAGGAAGGAAACCTATGACTCTAGATCTTGCTGGACTGCAATTTTCTGCATCCCCCTGGCTGAAAGCAATAGATCAGCAGAATCTGGAGAGCTGTAGGTGCACTACAGAAATACATTGCGGGTGACCAAGAACTATTTTCAGTTTCTGCATTCTGTGAACGGCACAGAATGTTGTCTTCTTAGATTTTCTTACAGCTATCAAATGGTGTTCTATCTGCTTGAATTATGTTACTAAAAACAGTTAATTTATTAATATTTTCTTTACAGAGTAATCCCAGTGGTCCGGCTTGGTACTGGTGGCTGTTGGCAGTATTACCACTAGAGAACAGAGCCCAGTTGGCCATTCTTGCCATGACTTCACTTAAAGATCGCCTCATTGCCATTCGCCGCGTATTAATATTTGTGACCCGCAAAAGACCCAGATGACATAGTCTTATTTATGAAGATACATTGAAAACAACTGGTTTCTAATGCTAAGAAAACAGTTGGTAACTGAACAGTTCTTCCCTCTGCTCATTTAAGCATTCATTCTTCTTTGCACTTGCTGGACCCAATAGTTAATTAAGTATTCTGTGCCTCTTGTCCTGGAATAATCTGAGCCTCTTGGAAGTTATGCCACAACAGAGCGTGCAGAAGTTGCAGGCATCAACTGAGTACATAATCGCCATCTACTCATCATAATGAGACAACAAAGTCAGGAGTACTAAAATGTCTACAAATCCCCAATTGACATTTTTATTTCTTTGTAGAAATAGACTTGAAATAGTGGATTAGAAACTGAGATTATATATTGTCAGAATTGTCCTTGTGATAGTCAGTTAAAAAGAAATTCTCAAATGTTCCTCCGGAAGAAAACATCAAAAGCAACTTTTTATCTGTAACATGTGGACAAAAATATCGGAAGTAAAAAGGATTGGTAGGAAAAAAAGTTCCACTTCCAAACAACATTGTCCAAAAGAGCATCTGATGAACAGTTTTGTGGCTGGTTATAAGCCAATTCCTTGTGTTTGTAATTTGCATGCTGTATGTTTTGAGAAAACTGTTTAATAATATATCTAAGAAGATTGAGTCATTCTTCCTTCCCAAACCCTCCTCCCTTCAGAATGACATCAAGAAACTACAGTGAGGAGTTATCTGTGGAAAGCCTTATAGTTGGGACATGGAACTAATAGCCTCATAATGGACTTATTTTTGTCTTAGGGAAAGCTTCTTCTGCCATAAAATATTTGAGACTGCGAAGCTCCGTGGCTGGATCATGGCCAGCATATTTAGTGTATATCTACACTCTTAATTTCAAGCTCTTCAGCGATTATCTTACTAAAGGCTGTTGAAAAATCGAATCACCATTTCAATTTTATCCTTCTAGTTTTGTCTGGAAGTTAACGCTTAAGTAAAAACCATCTTTACTTACAACTGCCATATCAGCCTAATAGGTTCTTCTAAGAAAACATAATTACATATACTTTTGCAAACCAAAACCTTAATATTACTTGTTATGTACCGAATACTGTTCGTGCTTGAAGTTCTTGCTGACATGAAAGGAGACACAAATGGAATCCTGTACTGCAAATTTCAATGCAAGTTTAAATCAGATGTAAATATATCTGTATTTTGATGTCTTCATGTATGTGGTTAACTTTTTAAAAATTGTCAAATTATTGAAAATAGTTTAGCAGTTCAGTTGTAAACATGAAACAGCAAATCAGTATTGCTAATTCAAACTGCTGGGATCTCTGAATTTCCAGAAACAAACGAACAGGACATGAAAATGATATTAATTCTGGTTTTAGGACATAGTGCAAAGACACAGCAGGCTAAAAATACCGGTTGTAAAAAAAAATTAATTTGGCAAGAAAATAATGACATACCAAAATATTTCAAAAGTGCCTCCTTTATGAATTAGGAACAGCATGTGCTCTTTTGAAAAAAGCATAGAAATTTCATATAAAAAAAGTCTATAATCATTAAACAGACTAATTTTACTAAGTGCTATAATTATGTGGGATTAGAAGATGGTCTAAAAAATCTTGACCAGATAGCAGTTTCCTAAGACTGATCAACACAGCCTGAATGTACTGTAATTGCTTCTCCTTGGAATTCACCTTTTGTAGTTAAGTATTGACCTGTGACTGCTCTTTCAATTGTTAACTCTGCAACTTGCAAATGAAGCTCCAATAATTTCTGCCATAGCCTTCCTGCAAGTTCTAATTTCTTTACCAGAGTTTGTAGATTCTCTTTCAAATATTTTTTTAAAAGTTTGCACCTGGTCCTGGCTGACCTTGGTTAATCTTGAATACGAAACAAAGTCAGTTCTCATTACTACTTGGATGGGAAACCATCTGGCATCTCTAAAGCTGTATGTGAGACCAGGAAATTTTAAAAAAAGCATGCCAGAAGGAGACCATGGCAAGCCACTTCAGTATCATGCCAGGAATACCACATGAATTTCTCCAGGTAGTCACCAGAAGTCAAGCGTGATTACCTGTTTCAACATTAAAGCGAGAGAAGGAGGTTCTCACTCTGTTCTCTCTTTCTATCCATTCCCTGGGTGCTATCACACTTTCCTTCAACACAGCTGTCTTCCTGTTCATTCACGAGACTAAAAGCTTCCAAGTTTTATCAAGAAAGGTTTTTCAAAAGGAACTTCAATGTTTTTATTCAGGGAACTTGGACCTCTTTCATTATTTTTCACAGTATTTTTAGCTGTGCTTGCTTGGACTGTCTCTGGCAAGATTTGGGTTCACGTCTTGGTTTTCTCTTCCCCTTTTCTAGTTTCTGTTCCAAAATTACTGTTTTGGCACTTCCCATTTTTGAGGCAGAATCCTATATACTATCCCTGAGATTCCCCTCTGAATCTTTTGGGTGAGGAATTTTATGAGAGTCTTCAGCATGGTACTTATGTGCTTTAAAATCAAAAGTCGGACTGATGAGCCTTTCAGCCATCAGAACTTGGTCTCCTCAGCAGGAATATTGGCATATGTATACGGTAAAAGCCAAAACTTTTATGTTCTTTCTCTTAGGCTGATCAATCTGGCAATTGACAGAGGACTGAGGATTGCAGTGTCCTCATCGTCCAAATGCTTTGCAGATTAATATTCAGAACATAATTTTATTGAGTATAATAGGGCTGCAAACACACACACACAGACACACACACACAAACCTGAAATCCATAATAGGTCTGCTTCTAAACAATAGGTGAAGCTTAAACCATTTTAAATTATTTCACCATTCATGAAATATTTGCTACAGTGGCCTTTATCTGCTGTTTTCAAATATCCTTTTTTCCTTTCAGTTGCGAAGGGTGCTTTGGGATTCCGATAAGCTGATAATCAGCAGATTTCTGCTCTTTGATTCATGCTGCAGTTCATTTTCAGTGAAAAGGAATAAGATTTGTTCAGAAAACTGTATGCATTAATCATACAGTGCCTTGTATAACTAAATGTCTGGTATTGGGTAGCGCCTTAATTTTGCAGCACGAGAATGATTGTACCAACAAAGCACCATAAAAACAAAATCTGGCACTCATGACCAGTTTGTAAAAAATATTTAATGTAGATAAAACTTGAAATAAATATACTCATGTTTTGAAACAAGTTGAAGTGTGTATGTGGATAAGTGTAGATCATTGTACATGTGTAAATATAAATTATTCCTTACTTTTTATACTTAGTAAAACAAAAGTCAGGTATGTGTTACAGCTATGTTTGGCACTTCGTTGCATAAAACCAAATTTTTTTAAAAAAAATTGCTGCAATGTTTTTTTTGTGTATATTTGGAATATCCATGGGAAAATGTATTTAAGTGACATTTCAAATAAATAATTTCTGTTTGCCATTGTCGTATTTAATTTTTCTAACTATAAACCATAAGCAGTTTTATCAAAATCAGATATTGCATACATCTCTTGAAAAAAACTACAGGTGAAACTCGAAATATTAGAATATTGTGCAAAAGTTCATTTATTTCAGTAATGCAACTTAAAAGGTGAACCTAACATATGAGATAGACTCATTACATACAAAAGTTCAAGCCGTGATATGTCATAATTGAGATGATTATGGCTTACAGCTCGTGAAATCCCCAAATCCACAATCTCTGAAAATTAAGAATATTGTGAAAAGGTGCAATATTCTAGGCTCAAAATGTCCCGCTCTAATCAGCAAATTAAGCCATAACACCTGCAAAGGGTTCCTGGGCCTTTAAATGGTCTCTCAGTCTGGTTCAGTAGGAATCACAATCATGGGAAAGACAGCTGACCTGACTTGTGCAGAAAACCATCACTGACACCCTCCATAAGGAGGGAAAGCCTCAAAAGGTAATTGCAAAAGAAGTTGGATGTTCCCAAAGTGCTGAATCAAAGCACATTAATACAAAGTTATGTGGAAGGAAAAAGCGTGGAAGAAAAAGGTGCACAAGCAGCAGGGATGACTGCAGCCTGGAGAGGATTGTCAGGAAAAGGCCATTCAAAAGTGTTGGGGACTTTCACAAGGAGTGGACTGAGGCTGGAGTCAGTGCATCAAGAGCCACCACACAGAGACGGATCCTGGACATGGGCCTCAAATGTCATATTCCTCTTGTCAAGCCTCTCCTGAACAACAAACAACATCAGAAGCATCTTACCTAGGCTAAAGAAAAACAGAGCTGGTCTGTTGCTCACTGGTCCAAAGTCCTCTTTTCTGGTGAGAGCAACTTTTCAACTCATTTGGAAACCAAGGACCCAGAGTCTGGAGGAAGAATGGAGAGGCACACACTGCAAGATGCTTGAAGTCCAGTGGGAAGTTTTCACAGTCTGTTGATTTGGGGAGTCATGTCATCTGCCGGTGTTGGTCCACTGTGCTTCATTAAGTCCAGGGTCAACGCAGCCGTCTACCTGGAGATTTTGGAGCACTTCATGCTTCCTTCTGCAGACGAGCTTTATGGGGATGCTGACTTCATTTTCCAGTAGGACTTGGCACCTGCCCACACTGCCAAAAGCACCAAAACCTGGTTCAGTGACCGTGGGATTACTGTGCTTGATTGGTCAGCAAACTCACCTGACCTGAACCCTATAGACAATCTATGGGGCATTGCCAAGAAAAAGATAAGAGACATGAGACCGAACAATGCAGAAGAGCTGAAGGCCGCTATTGAAGCATCCTGGTCTTCCATAACACCTCAGCAGTGCCACAGGCTGATAGCTTCTATGCCACACCACATTGAGGCAGTAATTACTGCAAAAGGGGCCCAAACCAAGTACTAAGTACATATGCATGTTTATACTTTTCAGAGGTCCGATATTGTTCTATGTACAATCCTTGTTTTATTGATTGCATGTAATCTTCTAATTTTTTGAGATTGTGGATTTGGGGTTTTCATGAGCTGTAAGCCATAACCCCATCCAACCCCACCCCATCCAATCCAACATCACTCAAAACTAGGCACACATGCCCCAAACTACCTCTATTCCAACCACAACTGGCCTTAAAATGCAAGCTACTCAATGCAAGAAACCTTGTAAATAAAATACCTGAATTTCTCCTCTTACTAAATATTAAGCCCATGTCACACTGAACCAACGGATGCAAAGAGGATGTAAAATGGACAAAAAACCTTGCCATCCGTTCGAAAACGCGATGTACCCACTGCCTCTGTTTGGCTTCCTCTCTATCTGTCCAGCATCCGTTTATGGACGTTTCATCCGCTCCAAAAGTTTTGGGCTGCCCAAAACTTTTGCGCGGAAAATGTATCCAGTTCATCCATTCTGCATCCGCTACGCATCCGCTATATCCACTAGGCGTCCGCTACGCATCAGCGGAACTCCATCCGCCCGGCCGCAGGGAGGAAGCGGAACGGATGCAGAATGGATGTAGAACGGATGCCTAGCGGATGCAGAATGGAAACAAAGCGTTTAAAACGGAAAAAACGTCCGCAGAGGGGACCTATCTCGGATATTAAGGATGTCTACAAGATGCCTAGAGGATGCCTAGAGGATGCAAAGGGACACCTATACTGCCTATAAAAAGGGGGAGCAACTCATCTGCATCTCACTTTCAGAACAGCAGCCCAGCGGTGCAGACCTCTGCAGCCTTCATCTGGCTCTTCCTCTTCCACAGCATCCAGTCATGTCCACCGTGGATTGTAACAAAGTCCTTTCGGCAGCCACCATCGTTCTGCAACAGTGCGAAGCCATCTTCAGGCTCTGTGAACTCTACTGAGAGAAGAAAAGGAGCCAGCCAAAAAGAGTCTGGGTCCGAAGATGGATCGGGAGAAGAGCAGAGGACAGACTGTACAACAAGCAGATGGTGGAGCTCAGGAACGAAGACACTCGGGCATTCCAGAACTTCATGAGGATGCCTCCAGCGCCTGACACCCAGGTTGACCAAGGCAAACACCAGCTTCCGGCGCAGCCTGGAACCTGGGCTCAAGGTGGCACTCACTCTGCACCACCTGGCCTCAGGGACCTCCTACAGGAGCATGCAGTATGACTGGAGGGTGCCATCCAACACCATCAGCATTGTGGTCAGAGAAGTGGTGCAGGCCATCATCGAAGAATACAAGGAGGAGCTCTTCCAGTACCCCTCCACTGAAGAAGGATGGAAGAAAGTTGCAGAGCAGTGGTATCAAAAGTGGAACTTACCACACACTGTTGGAGCCATAGATGGCAAGCACGTGGCCTGCAAAGTTCCAGCCAAGTTGGGGTCCACTTATTTCAACTCCAAGGGCTTCTTCAGCATCATCCTCTTCGCCATGGTTGATGCTGACTACAAGTTCATGTACATCGATGCTTCAGGCAACGGCTCATGTTCAGATGCCCAGGTATACAACGCCAGTCACCTCAAGGAGGAGCTGGAAGGCAACCTCATCGTGGGCTTCCCAGATCCAGAACCCCTACAAGATGTGCCCTACTTCATCGTGGGGGATGACGCCTTCTCCCTCACAACCTACCTCATGAAGCCCTACAGTTCCAGACTCCTCACCCGTGAAGAGAGGATCTTCAACTACAGGCTGTCCAGGGCAAGGCGGGTGGTGGAGAACGCCTTTGGCATCCTGGCCAAGAGGTTCCAGGTACTTCTCACCACCATGCAGCATTGCCCAGAGACCGTGAGGAGGATCGTGGAAGCTTGTTGCATCCTGCACAATCTCATGCGCACCCGCTACCCAGTCTTGCAGAACAGGCTCGTGGACCTCCAGCAAGGCAATGGGGACATGGAGCCTGGGGAATGGAGGCAAGAGCGAAACCTGATCGACACTGAGGATGTGCAAGGCCCCAACAGAGCCTCACATGAAGCGAAGAAGCAGGGCAACCTCCTGAGACAATGGTGCAACTCCCCAGCTGGAGCAGTGGAGTGGCAAGACAGGATGGTAAATGCTTAATGGATGCTTCCTTCAGCCTGTCTCATCACACGGATGAGATTGGGCCATGTATGTTTGGTTGGCCTACAATGAACAGGGCGTTTAATAAAGAGTTGTGTTTATGTTGACATGTGTGGATAATTATTACATTATTATTGATAATAAAGGACCATAGGTGTGGCACCTGGGAGGGTGGAACATACAGTCCCACTATGCTTGTACTGGAGGTTTATCTATCCCACTGCTATCCTAACCCATCCCACAGCTATTACCCATCCCACAGGTATCCTAACCCATGCCAAAGCTATCCTTACCCATCCCACAAGCAAGCAAAGGCTTAAACCATTTCTAAAAGTTTCCACCAAGACTTTATTAAAAAAAAGAAATGAAGCAAGTGTGTGAATCATAAATAGACTTTATTAACAACAAGCTATAAAACAAAAATGAGTCTCTGGCACTCCTCTTGGTCGCTCAGTCTCAGGGGTGAAGGGGGTAGGTGCTGTGGAGGTGGCTGGTACTGGAGTGCTTTTATCAGCTCCTCCAGAAGCAGAAGCAGCAGAAGCCCCAGCCCCAGAAGAGCGAGCCCATGCTGCAGAAGCCCCAGCAGAACCAGAGTGAGGGCCAGGGGGCGGGATGGTAGCCCTGTCCCTCTTGCCAGGGCTGGCAGCAGATGGCTGAGGCTTGCTGTGCTTCCGCATGGTTGTGGGGTTGCTGGCTGGCAGGGAGGCTGGCAGGAACCAAGGCTGGCAGGGAAGCAGGCACCAAGGCTTGCAGGCAGGCTGAGAGGGAGGCAGGCACCAAGGCTGGCAGGCAGGCTGGCACCAAGGCAGGCACCAAGGCTGGCAGGCAGGCTGGCACCAAGGCAGGCACCAAGGCTGGCACCAAGGCTTGCAGGGAGGCAGGCACCAAGGCTGGCAGGAAGGATGGCAGGCACCAAGGCTGCCAGGCAGACATGAACCAAGGCTGGCAGGAAGGCAGGCAGCAAGGCTGCCAGGCAGACTGGCTGGCAGCAAGGCTTGCAGGCAGGCTGGCAGGGAGGCTGGCAGCAAGGCTGGCAAGCAGATATGCAGGCAGGGCAGGCAAGGCAGCCAATCCGTCCGGCAGCAGGTCTTTCCTCTGAATGGCGACCTGCTTCCGAGCTGCTTCAATTATATCCACGGGGCTGACGCAATGCGCAATTAACGCCAGGCATCTGCTAGGCTTCCGCTGTGCATCCGCTGTGCATCTGCTGTGCATCCGCTTCATCCGCTAGGCGTCCTTTCTGCATCCGCTGTATCCGTTCTGCGTCTGCTTCGCTGAGGCCCTCCGGAAGCCCTGCGGATGTGTCATCCGCTCCCATCCGCTCCCATCCGCTAGGCTTCCGTTCCGCATCCGCTTTGCATCTGCCCTGCGTCCTCCCCGCGTCCGTGTTATCTGCTCTGGTTATGCAAATTTTTGCCCCTTTTGAGAGTGGGTAACAACGGATGGAACATTTTGCTCGTCCGCTGTGTCCTTTTTGCATCCGTTGGGCAGTGTGACATGGGCTTTAAATACAACATTATCTTTGTCTGTGAAACATGGCTCAACGCATCTCTCCCTGACTCCATTACCACAGTAATAGACTATCATGTTTACCAATCAGATCGTGAAATCCGTAGAGGAGATGATGTTGCTGTCTTCTATAAAAAGTCCTTTCATCTAAAAAACATCCAAGTTACCCAGGAGCTTGCTTTTCCTGAGACCATCATCTGTGAACTGTCCTTAAATATCACATTTCGGTTCTTACTATGTTACAGAACCCCTGATTATGACATCGAACATGCAAACAAGTTAAATACACTGCTAACATGGGCAGCATCCTGCCCACACACTTTCTTGGTGTCAAGTCACTTTCTTGGTGACTTCAATCTACCTCATATTAACTGTCCCCTTCATGAATGCACAAATGAACCCACACATGCAACCTTCTACAATGCAGTAACAAATGTGGGACGAGAACAACTGGTAACCAACAACGCTAGACTTAACTGCCTCGATCTCATCTTCTGCAATAGTTTGAATTCAATTTATGGAGTACAAATTAAAGAACCTTTTTCCAACAGCGACCACAACATGATTGACTTTTGTCTCAACATACATCCACACAAAAATCATCACAATGATGGAATCCCCAATTATAACTTCAAAAAAGGCAACTATGATCTTATAAACAACGATCTCTCATCCCTTGATTGGCAATCTCTATTCACTGGATGCAATCCTGTAGAAGACCATTACAACATATTTTTACTTGAAGTCAAAAGAGTAATCAAACTATATGTACCAATGACAACTCCCAAAACCAGAAAAAACAAATAACAATAAGGAAGCTTCAATACAAAAAGAAATCACTTTGGTAGAAAAAACAAATCCGGTCATGTTGCCAACTTCAACAGCCGATAGAAAAATTTATGCCACAAGATAAAGACTGAATGCACCAATTATCACATTAAACAAGAGGAAAACCTTTTACACTCCAATTCCACCCGCACTAAAGGAGAAGGATTTTATACAGCAGATGGAGAAATAATTGGCTTTTTTCTTTAGAGAAAATAAAAAAGAAGACACTTCAATCCAGAATGTATGGGACACAATGAAGGCATATGCTAGAGGCTTGATAATAGACTACACAAGGAAAAGGAATATCAGGAAAAGGCAAGCCACGGAAGCTTTAGAAGATGAGTATAAAAGACTTGAAAAAGAACAACAGAAAACGCCACAGAAAAAAGACATGAAGCTAAAACTGGATACAATTAAACATAAAATGAGTTTAATAGAGAAAGAAGAATTAGCACAGAAAATTAGAAGTGCTAAACAGAATTATTATGAGGATGCAAACAAACCAGGTAGATGGTTAGCATACAAATTGAGAAAGGAAAAAGAATCAAGGAAAATACCGCAGTTAATAGATGATCAAGGTCAAGTTTGCCACGGCAATAAAGAGAAGAAGGAAATCATTCGAGACTTTTATGGGAAATTATATGAGCAAGAGAATATTGAGGAGGAAAGAGTTAAACAGTATTTACAGAATGCTAATCTACCTAAGATACCTAAAGAGATTGAAAAAATGTTAGAAAGCAATGTAACCATGATGGAATTAACTGAAGCACTTAAGAAACAAAATAATGGGAAGGCACCAGGCCCAGATGGACTTCCGGCAGAATTCAATAAAACATTACAAGAATCGCTGAACCTTCCATTGCTAGAAGTCATGAATGAAGTAATGTTAAAGAAGAAGATACCTAAAACATGGTCAGAAGCCTACATTACACTTATTCCAAAAGAAGAGACTGATCCATTACAAATTAAGAATTATAGACCCATTTCTTTATTAAATGCAGATTATAAAATTGTCAATATTGGCAGAGAGACTCAAAAAATATTTAAATAATTTTATTCATCCTGACCAAAATGGATTTCTGCCAAAGAGACAAATTAAAGATAATATGAGAGTAACATTGGACACTTTGGAATATTATGAGGCACACCCTGAAAAACAAATGGCTTTGATATTTTTAGATGCACAAAAGGCATTTGATAATGTGAACTGGCGATTCATATTATTATTATTGGAACAGATGGGCTTCACCAGAAAATTTATTCAAGCAATACAAGCCATATATTATAAGCAAACGGCAAAGGTAATGATACAGGGAGAATTAACAGACTATCAATATAATAAAAGGTACAAGACAAGGTTGCCCACTGTCACCTTTGTTATTTATACTAACTTTGGAAGTGTTAAATAGAAACATTAGAGACGAAAAGAGTATAAAAGGAATGAAATTGAAAAGGAAGAATTTAAATTGCAAGCTTTTGCAGATGACTTGGCCTTTATTTTAGAAGAGCCTCTAGAAACAGCACCAAAACTATTGGAAAAGATAGAGGCATATGGCAAGGTGGCCAGCTTGAAAATAAACAAAGAAGACAAAGATTTTGACAAAGAATATGCTACTAAGACAAAAAGAAGAATTGGCAGATGTATTGAAAATTCAAGTCACAAATAAGGTTAAGTATTTGGGGATACATTTGACAGCAAGATGTAGTACAAAAGAGAACAACTACACTAAACTGAAACAACAGATAGCACTAGATTTGACGAAATGGGAGAACCTACAACTGTCACTAATAGGGAGAATTTCAACAATCAAAATGAATATTTTACCCAGAATTTTATATTTGTTTCAAACAATACCAATTAGGCTTGGAAAGGACTACTTTGAAGATTTAAACAAAATTGTGTTGAAATATATATGGCAAGATAAGAAAGCGAGAATAAAGTTAAAACTTTTACAAGATGCTAGAATTAGAGGAGGATTTGGTCTGCCTAATTGGGAGTTGTACTACCAAGCTACAAACTTGACATGGGCTAAGGAATAGATAACATTAAGAAATACTAGATTGTTGACACGAGAAGGACATGATTTGTTGTTGGGGTGGCATGCCTTTTTTATGGTATAAGGGAACTAAAATACAGGGTTATTTTAGAAGACATCATATATGGGAGTCTCTGTGGTTAAATTGGGAGAAGATTAAAAGACAATGTTATTTGAAAATTCCAGTCTGGTTATCGACTATTGAAGCATCTTCTTATCCTATAACATATAAGAAGGAACAAACAGTTAGATATGGGGAAATTCTGAATGAAAAGGGTGAACTTAAATTGATGCAAAAACTAGAGGAACAAGGTATAAAGATGAATTAGTTTTCTTATGCGCAATACATTCAAGGCATGAAAAAGATTTTAAAACAGAAGGTTTCTATAATAAATTGATTAATTAGATAAGATTTTGACAGGTACTGATGAAAAGGTGATTAAAAAAATGTATGGATATTTATTAGAAATTAAACTAGATAAAACAATAAAACAAGTTAAAGAAACTATGATTGCTTGGGGGAAGAATTTTGGATATGGGATTGATCTGGAGAAATGGCAAAAATTGTGGTCTCAAAATTATAAAGTGACAATGTCAACAGCATTTAAAGAAAATTTGTATAAGATGTTTTCCAGGTGGCATTTTCCCCCGACAAGAATAGCAAGAATGTTCAAGAATAAATCCAAAAGATGTTGTAAATGTCATCAGATACCTGGCTCATATTACCATATGTGGTGGACTTGTGCAGATGCAAAAAAATATTGGACTAAAATCCACATGTGGCTGGAAAAAATGACTAAAAAGCATGTAGATTTAAAACCAGAGATATTTTTATTTAATTCTACCTGATACATACAGCAAAGATTTAAAATATTTGATTGTAAATGTATTAACAGCAGCTAGGATTGTATTTCCTAAAAATTGGAAAAATGAGAAAATACCCTCACAGGAGGAAACTATCAAGAAAATCCTGAAATGTGCTAAAATGAGTAGATTGACATTTGAAATTAGAGAACAAGAGGATAAACAATTTTACAAAATTTGGGACCTTTTCTATCAATGGCTAGATAACAAAATATAATAATAGAATATGTAGAATTTTAGAAAATAATGAATATATAAAGATGTATTTCTTTTCTTTTTTATTATTATTATATATATAAAATGTTTTTTGGATAGATTTGGGAGGACTATATGAATTGTTATAAAATAAACTAAGTAAAGTATAGCTATTTCGCAAAGTATGAATGAACAAAATTATAGTCAAATGATTGATTAATAATAACACTAGGATATTCATTTTTTAATTGATAATATGAGTTATTATGTAATGTAACTGTAATTGAGACTATGAAATTGAAGCACAAAAAAGTTGTAAACCAACCGACATACTGCTTGTATATTTATGGAAGAAAGTTTGATGTTTTTATGTTTTGTTTGTTTTTTGTTTGTTTTTCAAAATCAATAAAACTTAACCAAAAAAAATGTTAACAAGCCTTTCTTTTCACTACTTTTTGCTGTTTCACATTTTTAGAAAAGAATATTTTCAGCTTAAATACTTCCTGCTGTCTAATCTCTAAAGAATTTATTTGCTACTAGTTACACACATTTTATTAGTCTTGTTACATTTTATCTCCACACTAGTCTATCCAAAACTACAGGTGGTTCTGTAGTTTATGACCATGATTGAGCCTGCCAATAAGTTGTGCTGTTTGGGATTCCGATAAGCTTATAATCAGCAGATTTCAGCTCTTTGATTCATGCTGCAGTTCATTTTCAATGAAAAGGAATAAGAGCAGGTCATCATATGACTGGCAGAATTTTATGACCTTTATTTGCAGCGTTTGTTAAGGAAACAACATAGTATTAGTGAACACATTGTTCAGGATGAAGCACTTTTGCCAGAAATGAAGTAAATGCCACGTTTTAGCAAACACATTGTTAACCATCGCCTTATGATCTCAGAATGCAATGAATGGCCATAAATGCCAGCCAATTGCCCGAAATGTAATCAAATGTCCATTGGGGGCAGCCATTGGAACTACAAAACTGGGTTGAAAGTAACTTTTGGGGTGGTCTGTCATAAGTTCTGGTCATAACTCAAGGAACACCTGTAATTTTAACATTGTTGGAGGAATATATGAGGCAGCATTTCATAGCACAATCTATTGATAATTATTATTTTTCTTAACTGGAACTTAAATTTTTAAGCTACAGTATGTATAGGTCTTATACAATTTTATATAAAGCACTTTAAAGCATGTTAATTTTCATTAGTGGATTCTTTTTTATCATAGTATACTTTCATACAATATGTCACAGAATGCTGAATCATCATCAAAACTGAATTTAAATGCTGATGGTCATTTAGGAGTTTTATATGTTGGTAATGGGTTTGGAACAAATTATGCAATCAAAATATAATTTCCAGCAATTCCCACTGCCTGGTGGTCATCCCAACCGGGTTTCAGGATAATTATATCACCACCGGCCTGGTGTTGAAATATTTATCACTACAAATAAAGAATGTTCCTGACATTATTATTTCCAGTGTGTTATTTTAAGGTCAATTTATTTTTAAAGTAAAGTTCAAATTTGTACTTTTACTTTCATTGCAGTAAATAATATACATGAGATTTACTGTAAATGAGTAAGTGAATACAGGTAGTTCTCGACTTATGACCACAACTGAGCCCAAAATATCTGTTGCTAAGCAAGACAGCAGTTAAGTGAGTTGTGACCCATTTTATGAGCTTTCTTGCCACAATTGTTGTAAATCACTGCAGATGTTAATAACACAGTTATGTGAATCTGGCTTTCCCATTAACTTTGCTTGTCAGAAGGTCCCAAAGGATAATCACATGACCATGGGATACTGCAATCATAAATACAAGTTAAGCCCATGTCACACTGGCCAACGGATGCAAAAAGGACACAGCGGACGAGCAAAATGTTCCATCCATTGTTATCCGCTCTCAAAAGGGGCAAAAATTTGCATAATCGGAGCGGATAACACGGACACGGGGGGGACGCAGGGCGGATGCAAAGCGGATGCGGAACGGAAGCCCAGCGGATGGAAGCGGATGAGAGCAGATGGCGCATCCGCAGGGCTTCCGGGGGGCCTCAGCAAAGCGGACGCGGAACGGATACAGCGGATGCAGAGCGGATGCAGAGCGGATGCAGAGCGGATGAAGTGGATGCAGAGCGGATGAAGCGGATGCACAGCGGAAGCCTAACGGATGCACAGAGGAAGCGGAACAGATGCCGAGCGTTAATTGCGCATGCGGGGGGGATGCATTGCGTAAGCCCCCCGGATATAAAGGGAAGCAGCTCGCACGTGGCCAGCATTCCGAGGAAAGACCTGCTGGTGGACACTTCGAGTTCCTTGCCTGCCCTGCCTGCATGCCTGCCTGCCAGCCTTGCTGCCAGCCTGCCTTCCAGCCAGCCATGGTGCCTGCCTGCCTGCCTGCCTTCCTGCCAGGCTTCCTGCCAGCCTTGGTGCCTGCCTGCCAGCCTTCGTGCCTGGCTTCCTGCCAGCCTTCCTGCCAGCCTTGGTGCCTGCCAGCCTCCCTGCCAGCCAGCAACCCCACAACCATGGGGAGGAAGCGAAAGCCTCAGCAACCTGCCGCCATCCCTGGCAAGAGGGACAGGGCCAACCTCCTGTCCCCTGCCCCTGACTCTGCTTCTGCTGGGGCTTCTGCTGAAGCTGCTCCTGGCGGTGGTGCTTCTGCTGGTGCTTACTCTGTTGAAGCTGCTCCTGGTCCTGCTCATCCTGCTCGTGCTCCTGGACTTGTTCGTCCTGCTCGTCCTGCTCGTGTTCCCGGTCCTGCTCGTGCTCCTGGGCTTGCTGGCCCTGCTGGTGCTTACTCTACTGCTGCTAATCCTGGTCCTGCTGGTCCTGCTGCTGCTGATCCTGCTGTTGCTGCCGCTGCTGCTGCTGCTGCTGCTGCTGCTGATGATGATGATGCTGATAATGATCCTGCTGGTGAGGATGATGATGATGATGATGATGATGATGATCCTGCTGGTGCTGCTGCTGCGGAGGAGCAGCCCCTACTACCTGGGAGCCCCTCTGATGAGGGCCCATCTGGTCCTGCCAAAGGGAGGAAGAGGTGTATGCGACAACGGGAGAGGAGGCAATACTATATTGAGGAGGCGCACGAGGATGAGGTGCTGGAGTGGCTGAGAGAGAATGACTATCTGTGGCGGAAGGGACACCGGCTGTACAGGGACACCAAAAGGAAGCAGGCTGCTTGGAGAGAGAGGGCGGAGATTATGGGTTACACTTCGGAGGTGCTCCTCGGCTGGTGGAAGCACATGCACACCTAGTACAGGAAGGTGCACCTGAAGAAATCTGGCCAGGCCACTATGAAGCTGACGGACAGAGAGACCTACGTCATGGCCAGGTGCAGCTTCCTGGAGGGTGAGGTCCGCCACCGAGGTGCACCACCAGCCCCTCTCACGACCCTCTCTCTCCGACAGCCTGCTGAGAGCCAGTCCTTTTCCAGCCAAGAGTCAGTCCCTGTCTCCAGGCAGGTTTCTGTGGAGCGTGCCACGGTGGAGAACCCGCAGAAGGTGTGGTAAGCGTGGTGGAGTGCGTGGAGGACTCCCTGGTGCGGTGGGAGAAAGGAGACATCGAGTCCACCACAGTCCTAGCCGCATCCACCCCCCCCAGCTCCGTCTCCGCAGAAAGGCAGAGATCCGGACAGCAGGAGGGGCAGAGCCACACTGTCCTGCTGGAGATCAGGGACACCATCCGCACCAGCATAGATCTCCTCTCTCAGCTGGTCCTCACCAACTCCGACTCCTCCAACCGCAAGCCCTTCCTCACCTATGTCAACCAGACCCTCAAGGAAATGGCGGATCCACAGTACCAGCTGGTGAAGGACCGGATCACCGAGCTGCTTCACAACCCTCCAGACCCAGAGGAACCTGCTCCCACCCAGTCCAGGTCTGCTCCTCCACCCCAGGTGATGTCCCTCCCATTCCAAGGCTTCCCACATCCCCTCACCTACCAGGGCTACGGCTACCAGGAGGTTCAGCAGCACAGGCAGCAGCTCTTCCCAGTCCAGGCACAGAGTCATCAGGCGACACCGTTGCCACCGGTTCCACTGATGCCACCGATGCCATCCACGACAATGATGCCACCGACGACAGCGATGCCACCCACGCCAATGATGCCACCCACGACAGTGCTCACCCAGCTGCAGAGCAGACAGCCCCACTACACTGCTCCTTCCTCCACCACACAGCCAAGCCCGGCCTCAGTACATCTGTCATCAGGACTGGGGCTGACACCCCATGGCATAGAGGAAGGACCTCTCAGCATCATGGGGCTGAGCCAGCTGTCCAACACCTTCCTCAACACACCGTCCCCTGTTGTCCTCTCGGGGCCAGGCACTCCAGCACCACCCACCACCACAGCATCTGGACCCTGGGCACACCTCCGAGTGACCGATAAGAGTGCCAGAGACTGGGTAGCTGGCTACCTGTGGACTTTATTTGGACACTTGACTTGGGTCACTTTCCTGTTTCAACTTATTGTTCAATAAAGTTTATCTTTGATTCACACACTTGCTTCATTTCTTTTTTTCAATAAAGTCTTGGTGGAAACTTTTAGAAATGGTTTAAGCCTTTGCATGCTTGTGGGATGGGTTAAGATAGCAGTGGGGTGGGCAGGGATACCTGTGGAATGAGCAGGGATACCTTTGGGATGGCTAATAGCTGTGGGATAGATAAACCTCCAGTGCAAGCATAGTGGGACTGTATGGTCTACCCTCCCAGGTGCCACACCGAGGGCCCTCTTTTATCAATAACAATGTAAGCATTGATCCACACATGGCAACACAAACACAACTCTTTATTAAACGCCCTGTTCATTGTAGGCCCACCCAACATACATGGCCCAATCTCATCCATGTGATGAGACAGGCTGAAGGAAGCATCCATTAAGCATCTACCATCCTGTCTTGCCACTCCACTGCTCCAGCTGGGGAGTTGCACCAGTGTTTCAGGAGGTTGCGCTGCTTCTTCCCTTCCCGTGAGGCTCTGTTGAGGCCTTGCACATCCTGAGTGTCTATCAGGTTTCGCCCTTGCCTCCATTCCCCAGGCTCCATGTCCCCATTGCCTTGTTGACGGTCCATGAGCCTGTTCTGCAAGACTGGATAGCGGGTGCGCATGAGATTGTGCAGGATGCAGCAAGCTTCCACGATCCTCCTCACAGTCTCTGGGCGATGCTGCATGCATGGTGGTGAGAAGTACCTGGAACTGTTGGCCAGGATGCCAAAGGCATTCTCCACCACCCGCCTTGCCCTGGACAGCCTGTAGTTGAAGATCCTCTCTTCACGGGTGAGGAGTCTGGAGGTGTAGGGCTTCATGAGGTAGGTTGTGAGGGAGAAGGTGCCATCCCCCACGATGAAGTAGGGCACATCTTGCGTGTCGTTGGGCAGGGGGTCTGGACCTGGGAAGCCCACGATGAGGTTGCGTTCCAGCCCCTCCTTGAGGTGACTGGCGTTGTATACCTGGGCATCTGAAGATGAGCCGTAACCTGAAGCATCGATGTACATAAACTTGTAGTCAGCATCGACCATTGCGAAGAGGACGATGCTGAAGAAGCCCTTGTAGTTGAAATAAGTGGACCCTGAGTTGGCTGGCGCTTTGCAGGCCACGTGCTTCCCATCTATGACTCCAACGGTGTGGGGGAAGTTCCACCTCTGATACCACTGCTCTGCAACTTTCTTCCATCCTTCTTCAGTGGAGGGGCACTGGAGGAGCTCCTCCTTGTATTCTTCGATGATGGCCCGCACCACTTCTCTGACCACAATGCTGATGGTGTTGTGTGGCACCCTCTAGCCGTACTGCATGCTTTTGTAGGTGGTCCCTGAGGCCAGGTAGCGCAGAGTGAGTGCCACCTTGAGCCCAGGTTCCAGGCTGGGCCGGAAGTTGGTGTTTGCCTTGGTCAACCTGGGTGTCAGGCGCTGCACAAGTTCATCAAACATGGCTGGAGGCATCCTCATGAAGTTCTGGAACGCCCGAGTGTCTTCGTTCCTGAGCTCCACCATCAGCTTGTTGTACAGCCCGTACTCTGCTCTTCTCCTGATCCATCTTCGTACCCAGACGCTTCTTGGCTGCCTCTTTTTCTTCCTGTAGTAGAGTTCACAGAGCCTGTAGATGGCTTCGTACTGTTGCAGAAGGATGGCGGCTGCCAAAAGGACTGTGTTACGATCCACGGTGGACATGACTGGATGCTGTGGAAGAGGAAGAGTCAGATGAAGGCTGCAGAGGTCTGCACAGGTGGGCTGCTGGTCTGAAAGTGAGATGCAGACGAATTGCTCCCCCTTTTTATAGGCAGTATAAGTGTCCCTTTGCATCCTCTAGGCATCCTCTAGGCATCCTTAATATCCGAGATAGGTCCCCTCTGCGAATGTTTTTTCCATTTTAAACGCTTTTTTCCATGCTGCATCCGTTCTGCATCCGTTCTGCATCCGTTCTGTGTCTGTTCCGCTTCCTCCCTGCGTCCGAGCGGATGCGAGTTGCGCGGATGCGGAACGGATGCCTAGCGGATATAGCGGATGCGTAACGGATGCGTAACGGATGCGTAGCAGATGCATAGCGGATGCAGAACAGACGAACTGGATACATTTTCCGCGCAAAGGTTTTGGGCAACCCAAAACTTTTGGAGCGGATGAAACGTCAATAAACGGATGCTGGACGGATAGAGAGGAAGCAAAACAGAGGCAGTGAGTACATCGCGTTTTCGAACGGATGGGAAGCTTTTTTGTCCGTTTTACATCCTCTTTGCATCCGTTGGTTCAGTGTGACATGGGCTTTAGTTTCAAGCATCTGAAATTTAATCCCATGACCATGGGAATGCTATAACAGTTGTGTGAAAAACAGTCAAAAGTCACTTTTATCAGTTCCATTCTAACTTTGAACAGTCCATAATTGAACTGTTGTCAGTTGAGGACTACCTGTAGTTTACCAAACTGCTGAACTATATCAACTTTGGTACAGTGCATTCATAATCTTCATTAGATCATTGACATGTCAAATAATCATTTGTTAAATTGATTTCAAATTCCAGTGGGGTTTATGCTGGAATGTCTTAATTGTCTCAAAAGACGGGACAGATTTCAATATTAAAGAGATAAAAGAACATCTTGTGAAGTTTCACGAGATATTTTGATAGGATTTTAATAAGAAATAATTTGTAATAATCCTGGAGATATTCAATCTTGATTATTGCAATTCTCTGTAAGGGGTTGCCCTAGAAGACAGTGCTGGTTCTGAATGTACCATAGGCCATTATGACCATGTTGTGGTGTCTCACGTGACACCTCTGATTCATGACTTGCACTGATTACTCATAGGCTTTTGGGAGCAATTGGAAGATTCTGGGTATCATCTATAAAACCCTTCATCCATGTATGACCTGATTATTTGAAGTACTGCTGTCTCCTGTAGTTTTTGATAGTCTCATAAATTGTAAGAGAGCTGTCATGCTCCAGGTCCCATTGATTAAGTAATGACACCTGCAAGCAGGCCTTCACTATCATGGCACCTGCACTCTGGAACAACATACCCCCAGAGATTTGTATGGCCCCACAGTGGCCTTATTTAAGTGATTTGTGAAGACCTGACTGATCCTCTAGGCATTGATTTAGAAAGGGTGATTGCCTTTTGTGTGGTGTTTTACTTTTTAATTGTGTTTATTTTTATTAGGCCCTACCTTTATGATATCTATTAACTATATTTCTACTTATTTTTGTAAGCTGTCCAGAATTATGCTACATTGGGTCAACCTATAAATAATTATGAGTTAGAATATAAATACATGTTAGAACACCACATTGTAATCCAGTGATACAAAAGGAAGAAAAATCATCATTCTTTTCTAAAGATGACTCTAAAAATATCAACCGCATTGTATCAAATACCTCTCCTATGTTTGCTATTATTCCAGTTTCTCTGACTTCATATAAAAATATTAATCAATATTTAAGGCTTTTCATGCAGCCAAACTACATGGATGGAGAATCAAAGATAATGTCATATGTAGGGTCCATGCCAGGGTTATCAATCTTTTAATATTGAGAAAATTAGAATACAGCTTACAAAATCAAATTCTTCTATAAGCCTTAAAAATCACATTATATAACACTCCATAAAGTAAGTTAGCAAAACATTTTTAAGCATTATTACAAGTGACAAACAACATAGGAGTTAAAAAAAAAAGTCAGTGTGTGACTCATGCCACTCCATAGGATAACCCTCAGAACCAGCTTTTCATGCTTTCATAGATTTAATAGTATCTATTTTTTCTGAAGAGATAAAGCTGAAGGCTGGTCATGCATAATCTTTGTAAGAGCTACATTATATTTTAAATGATTACTTTCTTCCCTCAGTATAATTTGACTTAGTATTCTTAAAATTAGTACATGTTTTTTAAAAATTCTGGTTTTAACTTAGAGACATTATGTACTGTGTCCTGAGCATCCTTAGAAATAGAAATTACAATCCTTTGTCACTTCTTTAATCAAAAGGCCAATGTGTTTCAGATCTTTCCTCTCAAACTCAGTGTTTTTGTTTTTCACAATTCAATTAATTATTACCTATCAGATGCATAAAAGGAACTAAGACCCAATTTGCGTATGATGCTCCCCACATGCACCGCGCATCTTTGTGCATGTGTGTACATCTCCTGCGCACCCCTGCCCCCAGCGCATGCACACCAGATATCCGATAATCAGCTGTTGGGTGAGCAGCACGCACACATGAGCAGTGGGGATCTTCTGGGCGATCTCTTGCATGTCGGCAGAAGTGGCCCTGTGTGCCACTTCTGGCATGTGTGCCATAAGGTCGCCATCACGGCCTTTGTGTATTAGTTTTATTTTTGTTTCTTGTTTGTTTTATGGTTAGATGGATAGCTATGTAAATTTAATTAATAAACAAATCCATGTACATAACTGTAGAAGCAAGAGGGAATATGTGTTTTATGGTAGATGCGTTTTATGAAATATAGAGAAGTTAAAAGCAGTCTAGCCTTCTCTAACCTAGTATCCTCCAAGTCATTGATTCTACATCGCACAAGGTTCTCAACAAAGAGAACCTGAAATCATTTAACTGATTTTAGGCTACTGCCTTTGTCAAAAGTCATATCAAAGCATATTTATTGGCAAAATATTAAATAACAATTAAAATGGATATTGTGTTTGGAAGGCTTCAGTGGTATGGCTAACATATCAATGTTAGTACCATTCAAATGTGAATTTGAACATTCAGAGAAGGATCCCATGTGCATTTTTGACAGATGACAGTGTATGGAGTGCAACACAAAAAACAACAGAGTATCTCTCTTTGGGGATATGAAAATATCAAGAATTTAAATACTACTCAATAATTAAAAGTTGTTTGGTATGTGTTCATCTAATATACACACAGTCAAGTATCCAACATTAATCAGAATTGTAATGGATAAGTAGGTTACAGTTCAAGATAAGTTGAACAACCATGTAGGTTGACAAGTGAATTTTATTTTGAAAGCAAATTGCTGTAACCTACTGTGTTTTACACATTAATATTGTCAATACTGTTGAAGTTTTACAAATGCAAATATATTTGTACAATGTTATTTGTTATTTCAGTTCTGATGTGTGTTTGCATTCAGTGCATGGTCTTCTTTCCTGTTGATAATATGCTTTAAAAGGCTCATTTGAAAATGCACACAAGTATAATAGTTTGACTGGTTTATTGAACTTTTGTGTATGGGTAATATCTTTCCTTTTTTGTAGGCAGCAGCCACCTCTCTGAATAAAAAAAACTACAACCAAAATCAACACAGGAAAAAACAAAATAGTTGCTTAATTTTGTTGAGTAAGCAGAATGGTAGGACTTTTTAAAAACATCAAGGAAACCTCATAGGAACCTTTAGGATTTAAATATAAATACCATGAAGAAACTAGAACTTTTTTATTGGGTCTTATGAGCAATGAGCTAGAAAAGACTTGTGACAAGATTAATTTTCTATATTGTAACTGCAGCATGACTATGGTATGCTCAATGAAAGAAGACTCATGATATTCGCACTTTGGAGGATTGAATTATGAAAATTTTGTTAGAATTTACAGACTATTTGATCAGAGGGAAAAAATTTTTCTCTACGACTAGAAACATTATATGGACTTTTTGCTGAAAGAAAAAAAAAGATAAGACATTTTATAGGTCTGATGATAAAAAATGTGGACTAAATTAAGGGTTGAAGGGATTTGTATAACATCTAAGTAGCAGTGAGAATTATACATAGAAGTTCTTCAGGTTTGAAGAAGACACACTGTTGTGTAGTTATCTGCAGACTTGTAGTGGCTCTGCAGTTCCATTCTGGAAATGCAAAGTCTAGCTCAATGGGGGGACTGAAAATCCATTGTTGTGGTAATTGTAGTGTTATTGTAATTGTAATTGTTAAACCACAGTTCATGGTTTTCTATCAATATTTGGAGCACTGCTCTTCAAAGCTGGGGAGGCCTTATAGCATAGGACTTACCAATGGGTTCTGTCAGCAGCTGCAGCTTCTAGTTGCCTTGGCTGGATGTCACAATGGCATTGCATTTCCTTCTCAGTACTTCGCATGATTGCATGATTGACTTAAAGATCTCTACACAGATTCCAGTTCATGGAGTAACTTTTGAGGTATATGACAGTCATCCATTTTGGTGACTTATCCCACACATTTCGATCTCAGCTCTGAAAATCAAGGACTCAGTGTTGGTGGATTCCATACAATCCAAGACTTCCAGGTTGGAGACACAGTCTTCCCAAAGAATGCTGAGTATGAAACACAGAGGCCACATGTAAAATTTCTCCAGTTGTCTGATGTGCCTTTAATAAGAGTCTGGAACTCACTTCAGTATAGGACAGAAGGGATAATCACAGATCAGTAGATTTTCAGTTTTGTGGAGATACAGATGTTGTATTTATTGACTACTCTAGTACTCAGCCCCTCCAATGCCTGATTGGTCTTTCTGATTTTGGAGTTCAAGAAGGGCTGTCCAGTTATTCAGGATTCTGCAGGACACATTGGGTACTGAGACAAATGACCATTGGTCCAAAGACCACCCAAATACATGTTTGTGTGTAAAATTGCTAGTGGCCATTGCTTTTCCACTCCCCCGTCACTTACAGGACTCAACTAATTGGATTTAGACTGAGATGATTTGCAGATGAGTTGTAGAATTGCACAACAGAAACCTGTGCATGATGGAGTTTAGGTGGAACAACCATTCTCTCAGCAGAAGATAACTTAATTCAGTGGTGTGGAAAATCATTATGACAGGTGACCATTCCTGCTGCAGTAGATAACCAGGATGTTCTTAGCACACTACAAAACATGCTGGGCATTTCTTCTTGACTATTGATCAGGCTGTTATGCTTAATCTGCCAGGGCCAGAACTTCACATGGTGAAATTTTCATTTCACCAAGAGTCAAAGATCTATCAGCTACCATCACTTGGTGTGACCCATCTGCTGAGATGGTTTACCAGGTTGTGTTTGCTGTGCATATTACAGCTACTTGGTGCCACAGATGAGACTGAATGCCACTGGGAATCAAAGATGAATAATCAGCGCTATGAAGACCATTGCAGACCCTTTCACCAGAGGTTATATATCCCTCTCTGGATACCCCATATATCCCAAGGGAGATTATAAGATTGCAATTATCTATTGAAAAGAAGGTTAGAAGTTTTATAACTTTCGTTTTTCTTTTTTCTTTCTTATCTATCCTTTTCTGTAGATTTGTCTTTTTCTGAAATTCTTAATAAATATAAAGCCACAAAGAAAACCTCGTAGAAATAAGTTTGCATGTCTGGTCTTGCTTATCTTCAAGTCTGAATTTTTAATGGTCAGAACAGGGGTGTTGTTAAATCATAGAATTATTACAAAGAATAATTCTTTTGCATGGTACTCTATTGAATCAGCAACTCTATTTAAAATATGGGAAAAAACTTCCCTATTAAAATGAGAAAAGACAGGGAACTAACAACATAATTTATTAAAATAATTTTCCAGACTTTGGAGTAAAGCTGCATTCTCATTGTTTCCAATCTGAATCTGTTTTAATGTTATTACATTTTTAAAGTCCTTGACCTATTTCTTTTTCTTTTCTTTTTTTTCAATTTTGCTGGCTAGTAGTAGCATGGACTGCAATCCAACTACTCTTTGGCTTTGGGGTGAAAACAAAGAGACCATAGTCTTGTTCCAATAGCATTGTTTCCTAGGTTGGGAACAAAATAGTTTTAGTTTTGGAACACACATATGATTTTGAGTTTTGTTCCATCAGAATATAGCAACTCAAAATGTATCCATGATGAAAATATCTATGCTGAATATAGGCATTTGATACAAATCACAGTGATTAAAGTGACAAAATATGAGTCATGACCTATTAATGCAAATCGTAGCCTTTCATGTTTTATCTCAAAGTATATAAGGACAAATGTAAGTCACAGGGTATTGAGTTGCAAAGCACATTTTGTCATTTGTGTGTCTCCCTAGCTTTCTTCATGATGACATCCATGATAGAAAGTAGGGAAATTTTAACACATTCCAAGAAGATGGAGTAAATCCATAGGCAACAATATTACTACTGTAGGTGTCATTCCCAAGTAATCAGAATAGTGATGGTGTGTTTTTCAGCACCATATCATGAAGTTTGTATATGTCTTCAATCAAATTAAAATTATTTGGCTACCATTAATCTGCAAAAGATAAATTAATGTCCAAGTAGCCACTGGATGATTGCACAACCACCTATTGTAATAATATTCTGGAATTAAGTAGGTTTGGAATGGTAATCAGTCCTCTTTTCACAAGCATCAGAAAATTATGCTAATTTAAGAGAAGGATTTACGACATTGTATGTTGATCAGAAGGTTCTTCTCTTGTTCTCTGGACTGAAAAATTAAAAGAACTCTTTTTAAAATCACAACCACTTTCAATTCAGTTAAGTATGGCTATATATTTTTACTTTTTCATTGCAAATAACCAAGGTTAGATCAGGATAGTAGGTGGTCAAACTACATTACCTACAAAGTTCTGCCAACCTTTATATAGCTGAGAACATATGTTTCCCCTGCCAAAAGGTATCACTAGTTTAACATCCATATTTTGCACAGCCAAGAATTTAAAATAACCTTTATGTTTAAACAGAAATTTTAAATAATTGGGTTTATTATTTTTTTTAATGTTCTCATGTATTGTGAGATCAGGAGATAGAAATAGGTTTCACTTGTTATCATAAACCTGAAAGAAAATTGAGTCTGCAAGTTGCAGTTCACAAATTGTCATGTACCAAGAAATCAATTCCTTTAACAATACCCCAACATATTCATTGACATATTTTAATCTATAAACACCAGATTGCTATCAAACAATAGATGTAGAACTAGGTACTATAAAGGAAAGCATGCACAACATTCCTTTTGGAATTCTTCCAATCCTCTTTATCAACAGTGGCTATATGAGAGATCTGTATTTACTTCTGTGTAACAAACACGTTCCATTTCTGGGAATTTATACTTTCTTCCCAGGCAAAAAGGGTGTCTATGTACATGTTCGTGTATTTAAGTGTAATAATGAAGGCCTGATCAGGATGCATGCACATGTATTACCTGTGTTGTCCATCTGTGGATATTCCCAAAATTTATTTCCAATATGTGTTGCAAGGAGTAAAATATATTTTAAATGGCAGCCTCTCAGTGTCAAGACCTCCAATTGCATTAAATTGTGGAAATTTATATTCCCACATATCTCAAGGAGAGCCAATTCGGTGTGGAGGATAAGATATCAGGTTAGAAATGGGACATTGTGATTGTCTCCGGATCAAAGCCAGCTGGATAACTTTGGGCCAGTCACGCTCTCTCTCGGCCTTAGCAAGAGGCAACGGTTTAAAAAACCACTTCGAAAAACTTGCCAAAAAACCAGGCAGGATCTAGTCCCGCCAGGATTCAAAAACCGTCCCAAAGGCACATCCATCTTTCTAGCCCAGCAGACTGGGGAAGCCGATGAGAAATAAATGCTTCGCTTATGTGAAGGTGTTTGCTGCACATTTGTATCGTGACCATGCAAATAAGGAAAAAGAGGGGACATCTCATTGTACAGTGACTGAATTTTGACACAACCTTTATCGTCCCAACAAGGATGTGAAGCCCGCCCTCTTTGCTGACTCGCAACTCCCATCGTCCTTTGTGAGAAAACTTTAGCGGAGTCTACCTCACAAACCGACGCGCTGCTTCTGAACTCGCAGCAACGCGTTTTATGCCCAGCGCAGCGTGGAAGAAACTCTCTGCCTCCAACAAAGGGCCTCAGCCCTGAGGCCGAAAACTCCGAGGGCGCCTTTTCCTCTGCTTGGCAATTCAGTCCCAGGAACCATGAATCACAACCAGCGAAGAGTTGCCCTTGTTATTTCCCGCCTTTTAACAGCAGGACCTGCGAGCGGGCGATCGTGCCCTAGCCTAGCGACTCATCTTACCGCGACAGGTGCCTCGTTGGCAGCTCGCCGGGAGCGTTTTTCCAACCTAAACTTAAGAGGCCAGGAAGGGCGCAAGAGAGAGATTCCCACCCACCCCCGTCTTGCGGCGTCGGCCTCCGCACTCTTTGTCTCCCGCCTAAACGGCACTGTCCTTCCTGCTGGCGGGAAAGAGTTAAGGAGGCCTCGCTGACTTGGAGCATGAGTCATCTGTCCCTGCTCGGAGGCCGCCTGTTTTCTCTCACGTAGGGAAGCTGGAGAGGTTCCTGGAACACGAGCTCCCCGCTCACGTCTGACGCGCAGCGAGCGAGGCCGCCCGCTCCTCAAGGAGCAACAACAAAGACACCTTGGGAGCCCCTCAGATGCAGGAAGGCGCCTCGGACTTTCTTCTGGGGGTTAGCTAAGGACGTCTCGTTGCTTCAATCTTGCCCCGGGAAGGGAGACTTGTGTGGGGTGTTTTTTTTTTTTTAAATCTATTTACTTTCTCCATGCTTCTCTTCAATCTTTCCTAGTATCCACTAAAATTCCACTGGCTCAATCTGGAATTGGGGCGCCCTCAGCATCAGTAGGTTACAGAGGCAGGAGATCCAGTTGGAGGCTTTGCAGAAGAAAAGGCGCAGGATAATTAAAGTGGGAGCTGGAAGCCACAGGTGAATAGCTGCAGTTTTTAGGTGTGTTGTGGATAAAATATGTCATAAATATCTCATCTGTTTAAATGGGAATAAAATTAGAGGAGCACTAGTGTTGAGGAATTAAAACATTCAACATATGGCAGTTAAAGAGTCCCACCGAATTTCTATACCGTACTTGAGAATGGCTGCTGTTGTCCAGTTTTCAAAACTGTTAGGAGGGGATTTTGAGGGGAGAGCGCAAAATAAATTACAGCTCTTTGTTTTAGTGCTGTGAAAAAAATTGGCATGTAAATAACCAGGATGTTTTTAAATATAAAGAAAAATATTGTTACTGTTCACTTATGAATTTATGCCAGGGTTCCCAATCTCAGCCACTTTTAAGTGTGAAGTCCAATTCCAGAATGCCTTGCTGGCTGGGAAATTCTGGGAGGAATTTCTCAGGTCTTAAGGTTGCTAAGGTTGAGTAACCCTGGCCTATCCCAATGTGTATTCAAGGTAGAACATAGTAAAATGAGTGTATCTTAAGCAAAGATACCAAATTTTTCCTTGGAGACATGAGACGGTGACTTGGCGTTCTTCATATTGGTGTGCATCCTTTTTCGCACTCTGGATTGCCAAGTGTAGACTGCAAAACTCTGAAGAACCTTTTTCTTTTCTTCAGTTCTATATTGTCTATTTCTCAGCCACTGCCTGGACAAATTCCTGTGCTACTCTTGGCAAGGTTTTTCAGATGGGGTTTACCATTGCCTCTTTCCTTGGGCTGAGAGAAAATGACTAGTCCAAGGTTACCAGTCCTAAGCCAGGACTATAATTCATAATATCCTATTTCTAGCCTGATGCTTTAAACCACTACATCAAACTGATTCTCTCAAAGAACCATTAGATGGCAGCAGAAAATTACAGAATTTGGTGTCTTATGGGATTTTGTAATTCTGTTTAGTAATATTGGGCTTCGAGTATCTTCAGGCTTCATGTGGGGTATGCAATGGGGTTTGTCCCCAATATACCATCATTTTGGAGAAAGGCTTATTTAGGATCTCCTTTCAAATATATTTTATTTATGTATGTTTTATAGAGCTTCCTGTCTCTCTGAAATGAGTCAATATTGCCACATCACCATCCTGCAGTGCAAGGCCTTTTTACACCCCCCCCCCGCCTTTTTTTTAAAAAAAAATATGCCATCAATTTTTAGTGACCATACAGATTTTCTCCCTACAGATCTGTCCCTAACATGACATTTCAGGTTTTCCAAGCAGTTTTTACATATATTCTTATGGAAAAATAACAAAAATGTTTTTTAAAATCTCAGTCATGCCAGTGGACAAATGGCAACAAATAATTAGAACTGCAAAATCACAATGATGAAAACAGTTACACAATACAATCTCTTTGTTGTTTCTTCCCTCTTTAAAGCAGTGACAGGTTAATAATATTAAAGTTAAAACTGTCTGAAACTGAAATGGAGTCGGTAATCACCAGAACTCCAAACATGGCTGGTATCTGCTATCCAGAGGTTCCATAAGCTTGTATTATAAAATGGACTATGTTTCTAGTACAATGCATGATAATATATTTCAAGCCAGCATAGCCAATGGTTAGGGGTACTAGGAGTTGTAGTTTACTAATATTGGTGAGCCACAGTTTTATTTCCTGTGGAAAATAAATAACCCAATTCCATTGTTACAGCCTCAAACCCGCACCACTTCAATCTCAAACTGTCTACCATGGACCTCACCCCATTCTTAAGAGGTCCTTAAAGGGGGAGTGCATAAGCACACCAGCATGCTTACCATCCCTGTCACACTGTCCCCATTTATCTGTATTTAGTTCCTTTGTTCATGTTCATACCTGTACTTGTTATCTTGTACTTGTTTGACAAACAATAAACAAAAAAAACTGTAGGAAGTCTACTTCATGGTATACTTGGGTTACTCAGTTCTTTTTTCAAAGTGTGTTTGCTTGCTTAATTGCTTCATACTAATAGCATATTATTTTATCTTCCTCCAAATTTCTGTACAAGCATCTTTTACATGACTCCATTCCTTGCTCTGATCTGCTTCCTTCTCTTCCATTTATTATCTCCATTTCTTCCTTTTTTATATGATATTTTCTCAATATTTTATTTCCTGAACCTCTTGTTTTCTTCTTCCTTTCTTTAGCCTTGTTTCAGTGCTCCTATTACAAAAGCTCAGATCCTAATTACATTCTCAGCTATTAGTAGCCTTGTCTTGCTCTCATTTTCCTGCCATCTTTGTGATTTATATTTATTAAATCAGACTTAAATGTGATTTACACTCCCTGTCAGCCTTTAATGGCAATTTCTCTTCTGCTCTGTCAAGGCCTATAAAATATTTCGTAATAAATTTTGTATGTGTTTCAATAAATGTTTGTCTAATAAGGATCTTATCTAAATAATGACACATTTATATCTCAGGTTTGCAATACTGCATTAAGAAAGTTCCCACACATTCTTATTCATTCCTTACACTTAATGCATAGCAAGTCATGATTTATCTTCTGAGTTATACAACCTGGATGTTAGGTATCTACCTGTTAGCAAACCAGATTTCTCACTGACCTTTGCCTTCGTGACTGAGAATTTTAAGCCAAACTATTGGCTGGCTAAATCTTGGGGTCACAATATGACACTTTGTACAAAGGATAACAGCAATGAGTAGCTATGTGCAAATATTTTTTTCTTCGATAAGAAGCTTCAATTCTTCTTTAATGATTGTCTAGGAGAGTCTTTCAGTTTCCTCTAGATGTAAATGGATACAATCCTGTGACTTTAAACCAGCTGTTAATGGAGGTTTACAGACTTTACAGGTCAGAAGGCACATGTCTGAAGAAAATGGATCTAGAACAGTGATGGTGAATTATGCTATGCATGTCAAAGGGGACATGCAACAACATTTTGGGTGACATGCTAGAGTTTATCAAGACCTAATGCTCAGTAGCCTACCTCATTTTCATGATATTTTTGGAGGCTGCACATTCAGCAGTTTCTGACCAGTTATGGAAGACCAGCAGCAGAAATAGTTCGGACAACCGTCAAATACCACCTCTGACTGGCCCCGACCCCACCTATTCTCTATCTCCCGAGTCCCAGCTGATTGGCTGAGTCTTCCTTTGTTGCCCTGCACAGAAGAATGGAGCTGGAAATAGGTTAGTGAAGTGGGGAGGGAATGGGGATTTTGCAGTATCCTTCCTCTGCCACGCCCACCAAGCCACACGCACGAAGCCACGCCCAGAGAACTGGCAGTAAATTTTTTTTAATCCCACTGCTGCAGATATGTCTGAGATTGGGGTTTGTTTCATCACCTCTGGACCCTTCAAGAAGCCATATGAGAGGCCATCCTCTCAGTTTTTGGGACCTTTGAAAATGAGTTTGTATTTATTCGAAACAGATTATTGAGTTTTATGCTGTATTTGCATCGATCTATCATGGTTAATGCCAGATAGATCTGTACTGGATCTAAAGTCAACAGGAAGGTTAAATGTGTAAGAGGAAGTTGATAACTATGCTAAAATTGTTCGGGTAAATACAAATTAATGAATAGGTCACCAGATGGAACTGTGCTAAAATTTTCAGCCAAGCTTTTTGTTTTTGAAATATATGGGTCTGTGGTTCAAGTATGTTAACACGATTTAGTTTTTATCAATATAATAAATATATTACTGAAATCTGGCAGCTGGGTTTCAGTAACTTGACCTAGAAGTTGCAAAATTGGAACATGAGGCCACTGTGGCTATTATAGAGAACTTGGCTACCCCAAGTATTACTGTAGGCTGCAGAACATGATTTTACTTTGAATTGCTGTCAAGTTTGTCATTTTATAGGAATGTGCAGGACATATTGTTGATATTCTTCAATTTTGGGATTAGTGCAAGATGGGTTTTTCACATGATGGCAATAGATATAAAAACTTCAAGTGTTGAAATTGCTGGCTATTCTTGCCATTTTACAAGAATGCAGGCAAGGAATTTTTTCAGAGTATTGAGTATTGTAACATAATGATGAAACATAATTTTATATTATAAACATAAGTTGATAATTATGAAAAAAAATGAGTTTCAGTCAATGAATATGATCACAGAGCTTCACTTCAATTGATATTCAGAATTTAGACTGCATATTGTAGGTTCTGGTTTTCTGAGAAACTGGTGGTGTTATTCATATTGATTTCCTGTTCAAAAGATACATGAAACCATTGAGTGAAGTTATTGATTGGTTTAGAATCTGATATAATCGATATACAGATGCCATCCAGTTGTACATATCAACCCCAAGGTGTTGTTAATCTTCGTTCTCCTTTACTGAAGAATATTTCAGTCTAAAGGGGGACAATAAGTTCAGGCTCAAACTTGACAAGACCAAGTGGCTGTGGATATTTGGCCTCATATATTTTCCATCTTTAGTTTTGGATGTCATTAGTCTTTGTTCTGCATTGGAAAATGGGGTACATGAGAAGCATCCTGGATTCACATCTCTTGCTTGAGAAAGGGGTACCTGTTGTGGCCAGGACAACAGGACAACAGTACCTGTTGTGGCCTCTACACCAGGTGCACTATCTGGTGTACCAGTTGCGTCTATTCCTCAATTGGGAGGCCTAGACAATCATTCTTGCCCTAGTCACCTTGCAAATGGACTACTGCAATGGACTCTGCATGGGACTGTCCTTGAGAACTATTGAACTATTGGTTCACAATCTGTCAGTGCAAATAGTGATCAGCATGCTGTCGTATACCCATGTGTCCCTGCCATCCTGCAAGCTGCCTTGTTACCAATTTGCTTCTGGCTGTATTTCAAGATTACTTTTAAAGCTCTTCGTACCATAAGATCCAGGTATTTGAGGGACTGTTTACCTTCAATAGCTTCTAATTATTCAGCAAGATCATGCAGAGTGACTACGGTGCACTTTGATTAAATAGTCTCACTGATCAGGATCTAGAAAACATGCTTTCTCTGATATAGTACCTGCCTCCACCCGCCTCCCTGAGATCCATATGGCTCCCACCCTGATGAATTTCTCAAAATCTTTGAAGCCCTGATTGTTCTCTTAAGCTTGAGGCTAGAACGGGGATTGAGCCCATGTCAGTTTTTTTTGTCATATTGCATGCTTTTTCTGGATTTTATGATTCTTTTTTTTTCGGTTTTGTGTTTCATTCCTTACTTTTTAAACTAGAAGCTGACCAGAGTAATTTGGGCTCAGGGGGCCTTTATACTTAAACAAACAGACAGACAAATCTGGTACCATTACTGTCATGCCCTTGTTGGAGTCTGATTCTGAGGGAGAGATTGACCAGCTGACAGGGAGTGGGAGTGTGGAGACAGTGGCTGTGGAAGAAATGGGGGAGGGGCACAGTCTGGCTGGGCATTCAGAGGAAGACCCAGGGCCATCCCCTCTTCATCCTAAGGCATACAGGAAGGAATGGAGAAGGGAGCAATGTGGCTTACAGGAGAGGAAAAGGCCCTAATCTCCTTCATGGCCTGCAGCTGGCGAGATTGTTTAAAAGGGCAAACTGCGCATGGCAAAGTTTCTGGAAGCAAAGTGTGATCTTTGTCGAGGCTTATCTGGGTTTTGGCATCCTCCCAACTGTGGGTGTTGCATTATCTTTTGGAAGTCTGAAATTTATCATCCTAGCCTGTTGTGTTAATTACTTCAGCTTGGTTTGTGTTGGTTTTTTTATTTCTAATTATCTTTAGTTTGGATTCGGACTAATTTCTTTCCTTTGTAGACTGTTTTTGGAAGAGTTTGATCTCCAGTCGAGGATAACTGGACATTGGGGATCATGTTGGAGGCATTAAAGGGAATTTATCTACTTTGGTGACTTTGTTATTTTTGTGCAATGCCCCAGTCATCACAGTTACTAATTTAGAATTGAAACCCTATCCAGGTGGGTTATTTTTGTCCCATATTGTGCTAAACAAAGTCAAGGATGTGATTCTTTCAGCTCCAAATTCCTTTACAGCCACATGGAACAGAAATTTTTCAGCAGCATTGAGTGTTTAATAATAGCTTAACAAGGAAGCTAATATTATATTCCATTAGGTGCTAAGGACAGACTTCATTATTTTCTTAGATATTTTAGAAACTGTGATATATTAGTGGTAATGGGACTTCACTGTTTTGCTGCAAGGTCTGTTACAGTCATGCTTTTGAATTGTATGCATGTGTTATGTTTTAATCTAATTTGTATGAGGCTAGTTAACCCTACTTCAGGGCTATTTAGAAGTAAAATGCATATATATTCATAATTCAGTTGTAAAAATTGAAAAATAACCTGTATAAAATAAAGAACTCTCTTGCCCAGGTGTAAAACAATTTGAAAAACACTGGCTTTCATTTTGAAGCCCCCTTCCCAGCAAAAGGAAAAAATAACAGTGTTTTAAAATATCCACAAGAGGTCACTGTAATCACTAGCAATAGTTTGATTGGAATTTAAACTACAGCAGAATATTTAATTGAAGACCAATCAAGAAAAAATCCTTTAAAAAAAAAACCCAATTACTTTTATTTGGAGTCTCATCTGTTTTCTAATGATTTGTCTGCAAAAGCTCTTAGGATGTTTTAAACTTGCCAGGAGAAAGCTTGCATGTAAAAACATGATCAAGGAAGCTATTTCTCCTCTCGCGCCTCCCCCAGCTCCCAAATTATGACCTTTGTGAAAGAAGACGTTTTAATTAAAAGGATTTACAAGGCATGGCAGTGGCACAGCTGGCTATCTCTGAGAAAATGCATATGTATAAAGGGTTCTAATAAACCACATTGTGCTCTGTAACTGAAAGCAAGATCTAATATAACAGGAAAGTTATATATAATTCTCTAACAATATGCTACTCATCTACTTTGTTTTTTTAAAGGTAAATTCAGTGCTGTTAAGCAATTTATTTTAAACAATAAGCCACTGGAGGAAAACGAACATGAAAATATATTTATTTCAGATACACATAACTTTTACAGAATTGTAGCAAATTTCTTGCCATTTTATACTATTTATGCTTTTCTAGGAAAATGTAAAATGGGGTAAGTTATATTACATATGTTGGAAGTTAAAACCCATCCCACTCCTAGGAAAATGAAATATTTTAAGATCTACTAAAAAGGCAGAATATTTCTCCAGAAAAGAGTAGAAACTCATCTCAGAAGCAGAAACTCACCCCCACCTTTGTTAATGAGTGGGCCATTAAGTCCTGGGCCAGAGTATTCTACATAACAAAGCTCTCTATTCATCTCACCACATGGCCTGGGAAGCCAGCACTCAGGTGAAGCTATGTGGTCCAGACAAAGTCTACAAAGTTAACAGATAACAGAGTTGGAAGGGACCTTATAGGTCCACTAGTCTATCCCACCCAAGTGGGAGACCCTACACCATTTCTAACAGATGGGAGTCCAATCTCTTCTTGAAAGCCTCCAGTGATGATGGTCCTCCAACTTCCTCGGGCAAAGTGTTCCATTGTTGATTGTTCTCACTGTCAGAAAGTTTCTCCTTATTTCCAGTTAAATCTCTCCTTGATTAGTTTCCATCCATTATTCCTTGTCTGGCCTATAGGTGCTTTAGAAAATAGATTGACCCCTTCCTCTCTGTGGCAGCCCCTCAAATACTGGAAGACTTCTATCCTATCTCCATTGGTCCTTCTCTTCCCTAGATGAACCACACCCAGTTCCTGTAACCATTCTTCATATGTTTTAGTCTCCAGTCCCCTAATCATCCTGGTTGCTCTTCTCTATATATTTTAGTTAGCTAGGACCCCCACCCCTGTGAGTCTGACAGCCAATGGGATACATTTCCTACACAGGAACAGGAAGCACGAAGGTGGAGCCTTAAAACTAAGGGTCTCAGCTTCTTGTCCCTTCTTTTCCTTCACCCAACATCTTGAAGCATGTGATCATCCTTTTCACTTTGGAGCTCCAAGCCATGTGGTCCTGTCCATTAAACCATCTTTCCAAACAGCCTCCATGTTTCCAGTGTCTTTTTCCCCACTTGGAACTGAACCTAAAAGGATATTTCTTCCAACACATCAAACATCAGTTTATATATTTCAATTCTGTGAATATATGAAATTGAGAGAAAACAAAGTTAAGATGACCAAGAATATGGTCTGTTTGTTTATGCACTAGATGTGTGTGAAATTCAGCTAATACTAATAATTTCAGAGTACTGTAATAATCCATTAAGTAAGTCACCAAAAAGAATAATATAATTAATAACACATTTTACTGTATATGGCCATAAAACTAAATATACGCCACTTCCCATTTTCAATAATAAAGTTTTTCATTTTGGACTTCCGGTTTGCAAGGCTTCGGCGGTGGCAGGAATCCGTGATTGTGCGCGGTTTCTGCTGCGCTCGCTGCTGGAGTGCCCCCGATCCAGCTGGATTTGGGGGCTACAGTTATCCCATAGAGGTAACTAAAGATAGGGGAGACTCAGCAGGGGTCCGGGGGAATCGCAACCCCCCTCCTCAGCTAGTTTAGCTCCCTTTTCTGAAAGCGGTGGAGCGGCGGTTAGCAGTGGCCGCCACAAAGAAGCTTTCATCCAGATAAGAATGTGCAGGAGGAAGCTGAGAAAGTGAAAGTTTTTGGCTAACTGGGATAATAAGTAACATTTAAATACCCTGGAATTTAAGTTTCATTAAAGATACATTGTTCCCGACGAAGACGGAAAAAGCGGCGAATGAAAGTAAAAAGGGAAAGTTTGTTTTCTCACTCTCCTTCCTTACGGTGATAGCAAATGAATGGAGAAATTGGAAAAACCCATTTTGACATTAGCAGATGGGGGGGGGTAAAAAGGCAGGATTAGAGAAGAAAGGAAGGGAAAAAGGGAAGAGAAGTTACAAAGGTTTAAAACAAGATATAAAGAAACAAGATCTATTCTGAGATAGTGGGTAAAAATATGATTAAAAAAGATTCTGTAAAAGTACGTAAGATTGTATTGTTGTATTTATATTTGAAATAATGTTAGAAAACTGGATTTAATAATAGAGTTTAATTTGCTATGGATTATTGTTTTAATTATACTATAAACATTACTCTTTTTTATTTTATAATATAGTATGTCACTTTAGAATGTACTAAGCAGAATCAGAATGAAAAATATATATTATTTTAAGTGTTAAATTTAGGGGAAAGATTTAAAGGTGTCATACTTCAATCAATGATTCCTGAGAAATTTTGTGTTAAAGAGAAAAGATAATAGAAAATTGAAATAGAACAGACAAAAGAAATATGCATAATGATTTAAATTGAGATGAAATAAATAAAATAGAATTAAGAGAGTGAAAAGAGGGGAGAAGCTATATAGAAAATGTAGAATGGTAAATAAGATATGAAATGGGATAAAAAGTGAGCATGAATTCGAATTTATGTCTGTACATAAATTCTGTATGTATCTGTACAAAAAGATGTAACCCGGGACTAAGCCACTTTCCAAAAAGAAGTTTTATGTTTTTATATTTTGTGTTTTGTTTGTGTATGTTTGTTTATTGAAAATCAATAAAAATTTTATTAAAAAAATAAAAAAATAAAGTTTTTCATTTTGATTGATTGATTGATTATTGTGTCAACTGTTATGACCCTCTAGATAATTTTTATCCTGCATAGTCTGATCCCTCAGATCTTCCAATAGTCCTCCCATCACCACTGTAATTGAGTCCATCTTCCTTGGTGCTCATTATCTTGTCTTTTCGTCCTTGTTCTAGCATTATAGGGAGCTCTGTAAAACTGACTAAAAATCTTCATTATGACTCTTCTGAGGTGTACATCCAGGACTGTCAAACTCCCAGCCCGCGGGCCAAATGCATCATGTGCTGGCCATGCTCATGCCCAGTTTAGTGAAGGGAAAAAGTCCCGATATGTCACATGATTCCGACATGACACTATGAGTTTGACACCCCTGTTCTTGACTATGGTTCTCCTCCTCCTCTTGTTCTGATAATCCAGTTTGCTTTTTGAAGCAACAATATAAAAAATGCCCCCATAATAAAGAGACAATGCATGGTTGGCATTCTACATTTCCACAAATCCATGAAAACTAACATCTCTCAGTAGATCAATTCTTTTATTCACTGCTCCCCACATCCACCCTACCCTTTGATAGTTTGATTGATAAAGTAAACCATATTTACCTATTCCTACTTGCAAGTAGGAATTACAAGTTATGCATATGCAAATTACAAGTTAGGTATTTTGTTCACTTTCTGTGCTTATATATAAAGGGAAAAGGGAAAAAAGTGATAGGTAACTAACAGATGCCGTGCTAAATGAGGGCTAGCTAGTTGAGTTAGGAGTGATAACTGTGAAAGAAATATATTCCTCTGCAAGGTAGTGTTTTGTGTTTTCTAAAGTGCTCTTGGCACAGTTTCTATAGTATAACAATGAAGGTGCCATTATCTTTTCATAACAGAGGCCATAGGAACTTGTTCAGCCCACAGCAAGAGTCCTTTATATCTCCACAAATGTCTTGGTTCTCAGACAAAACTAAAAGTCAGTTGTGATCTGAATAGCAATCAGGCTGCATCTGTACTGATTGAGTGAAAGAATGAGAATATAAATGTTTCTGTGATAACTAGGAACTACTGCATATATTGAGGCATACAGATCTTAAACAATGTGGTTCATAAGAATTCATCAAGAATTTCAGAAATATCTGATTCCAGAGAGAGCTTTATATGATATAACATCCAGATCTGGAAAGAGATTCAGAGGAAAGGACCATATTTTCCCTATCACAGAAGAAGGAAAAACACAAACTGTTACAGTTTTTTGTATTTTAACAAAGTGAGTAAAACGTGTAAGCATGCTAGAAGATTAAGAGAGGATGAAATAACAAATTTTATTTTAAAAACAGTGACATTTAAAACATTAAAAAGGCAGTAATGTGTTTGACAGAGAAAGAAGGTGAAGTAGTGTATAATGTTACTCCCTTTTGCTGGGAGCACATATGTCAAACTAAAGAGAACCTGAAGGAAGTTTTTTCAATGAGAATAGTTAGTTGTATTGTAAAAAATATAACACCCTGTTGTGAACAGAAACCAGTTTCATATCTTGATCCCTTAAAATGCACATTTCAGTTAATTCACATTCCAAATTCAGAGCACTACAAATGCATTCGTCCTCTTTCTCTGGCTACTTTCCCCTCTCTCTGTTTCTCATCTTCAGTTATTTCTCCCATGAGCTGTTCAGAGCATCCAGAGATAGGAGGTGCTTCAGTCTCTTCTGAGAAGGCTGGGCTTAAAAACTCTGGGACGCTCCTCCTCCTCCACGGACACCTCCTCAGTGTCCTTCAGTTTTAGCTCAGCCTTCGTGGTAAGAGGTTGTGCACTCCCTGACTGGAACGGCTTTTCTCAAATTCAGGTTGGATCTTTAAAACCCTTCACCATTTAATTCGGCTTTTCAGGCTTTCCCCTCGATTTATTCAAAAATTAATAATTCTAAAACTGGTTACCTCATAAATTAGCAGAGCCTGCCACTCCAGGGGCAGCTTGAGGCTATTGCCTCAGGAAACAGCCTTATCTAACCTTCCGATAGTCTGCTCTGCGATCGGAATGGATCACTCGCAACCACATCAGAGCCTGCAATAGCTGGTTTCCCTTGCTGGGGACCAGGGATCCGGAATTTCTTTCTCTCAATTGGAGCACTTGGGGGTTTCCCTTACTAGGGACCTTTAGATACTGTTCACCAGTTAATCTATTATTCCTAGAAATACACAGTCTTACCTTCCTGCAGGAACGTTTTAATTTCACCTGCAGGGGCTGGCATCTCCCCAAAATTCAATTTTCTACCACAGTATCAATACTAATCATAATAAATTAAAAAATAAAATAAAAATAAATAAATAAAATAAAATAATTTTACATTCAGAGGCAAGACAATCCATCATACAAAATGGAACGTGACAATGCTTTCCACTCCAAGCCAAGTCCCGAGACAAGCCTGTGGGCCCCAAAAAGGCCTCTAAGGATGCCCATAGAAGGCACCTAGCATTGGAAAGACAATTGCAAAAACACGCCAGGGAGGCAGACAAGATGGCTATGGCTGATCAGAACCCAAACCTGTTGATGGGGCCCTTGGACTTATCTACCCAGCCAGACAGGCTGTTTCTAGACAACCCCCCATAGGCACATCTCCTTCATTGAGCACTGGCCATCCAATTCTGGAGGCAACCTTCACCCTTATGGCTGCCAGCCTAAGACAGGAAGAGGGATTACCTGAGACTATCCCCATTGAAATGAGGCAATGGATGGATATAGCGATTCAAAGGGGCATTGCGGCTGGACTTCAGCAATCCATCTGGACCAGACACTTCTCGACCACTTCGGATGCAGGATCCCTGTCCACCTGCTCCTTTGGGCATACCCAACAACATCAATCTCAGGTACTCCCCAATATTCCTAATATACCAACCCAGACCTTCGGGAGGAGGTGGACTTTGAGGACCAGGAGGTTTCCATGGAGGGGGGTTGATCCATCAGATGGACTTGAGACTGTCAGAGGCTGACCTGCTAGAACAGGGAATGTCGGATGACGAAGGCCTCATTCCAGACCAGCCTACCTTTTCTGGACTTTTTCGTCCACACCTCTTTAAATCTTTACTGTTCAAAGCAAAGAACACCGCCAAACTCGGCACATCCATTACCAACAGAGTCTCAGGATGAATCCCAGGACCTAATATTCTTGCAACCGCCCAATGAGGCGGAAACTATCCCTGTCCCTCGTATGTTTGCTGAATTAGTACAAAATCAATGGGCATCAGCAGCATCATACCCAGCCCCAACAGGGTACGATAAACGATATTTTAATTTGGCACCAGTGTTTGCAAACTTCCTCAAAACGCCCAAGGTTGATGAACCCATTGTGGCTCTGACCTCTTCTTCCACCTTCCCTCACGAGGCCGAGGAAGCCCTGAGACCGGAAGAAAAGAGAGCAGAGTTAGCACTCTGTAGGGCACACGTTTCTGATGTCTGGGCCATTAAGACAGCTACAGCTGCGTCCTTTTTTACACATTCCTCCCTCCGATGGCTATCCCACCTGAGGGATATATTGCCAGCATCAAATGTCAGAGCTCACCATGACATAGCTAAAATTATGGCAGCCGCAGAGTTCTCCGCCAATGCCATATTTAATGCAGTCAAATTCTCGTCTAGGATCATAGCATCTCACGTATCAGCACGGAGACTGCTATGGCTCAGACATTGGCAGGCGGATACCAAGCATAAATGCAAGTTGGTATCAGCCCCAATATCGGGGGATAAATTATTTGGCAATGTCTTGGAGCCACTCCTTAGAGAAAATAGAAACAAGAAAAAAGTACTTCCCCCTCTTTTTCTTAGACCTGAAATCAGAACGCCTCAGTTGTTTCGAAGGGGTTCCTTTCGGTCCTACTATCAGGGCCCCTACGTTCCCAGATCTCAGAGAACATCAGGTTACAGGCCCAGTTTCAGACAGGATAGGCCTGAATTTTCTGATAGAGGTCAGTGGGGAGGTCAAAATAGTAGAATCCCCAGAGGCACTAGAGGCCGATTTTTTTCTTCGCCCCAAGTGAGCCCTTGACAGCAGTTCCCATTGGAGGGCGGTTAAAACTGTTTGCCGATAATGGGACAGCTCCACCTCTGATGCGTGGGTCAAGGATACTATTAGGTTTGGCTTGGCGCTGGAGTTTCAATCCTCCCCTCCCCCGAACTTTTTCATTCGGAGCCCTAGGCCTTTGGACCCCATTAAGAGGACGTTGATGCAGGAGGCTATCAGTCATCTTCTGCCTATTCAGGCCATTAGAGAGGTCCCATCAGAACAGTGTGGTCAAGGCTGTTACTCTCTATTGTTCGTGGTCCCAAAGAGTTCAGGGGGCTGGAGGGCAATTCTGGACCTCAAGCGTTTGAACAAATCATTGGTTTATTGAAAATTCAAGATGACTACTCTCCAGTCCATTCTGCTTAGCATCAGAGAGAACGATATCATGACCTCTATAGATCTCACAGAGGCTTATCTACATATATTAATCAGACCTGCCCACTACAAATATATTAGATTTTGCTATTGTGATCAGCACTATGAATATATTGCCCTGCCATTTGGTCTGGCTTCAACCCCTAGGACCTTTACCAAGGTCCTTGCGGCATTGGCCGCCTCGCTCAGAATCAAATCTGTCCGCTTACAATGTTATCTGGATGATATTTTAATTTTGTCATCTTCCAGTCATCAAGCAAAATTGGATACCACGTTTACTCTGGAGACCCTTCAGGGTCATGGCTTTTCCAAAAATTGGGATAAAAGCCACTTGATCCCCTCAACTAGGCTAGTTCATTGATAGTCACTAGGCAGTTATAGATACTGTGGAGGGCAAGGTTTTTCTCTCTCAGGACAGGTTAAACAGTATTCAGTCTTTGGCCAAAGAGATCAGGGCCTTAAAGAGGGTTTCCCTGGCATTGCTGTCTCAATTGTTAGGGAAACTGATTTCTTGTATTTCCATTGTGCCTTGGACTCGATTCCATTCTAGAGAGCTGCAATGGTTCCTGCTACCTTTCCAACGATCTGGAAAAGCCACCTCCAACATCTGGATAAAGGTACCGCACAATGTTCTCCGATCACTCCGCTGGTGGTCGGAAAAAATGATAAACAGGGGATGTCCTTTCAAGGAACTTCACAGGGTAACGATCACAACCGATGCCAGCCTGGTAGGATGGGGGGCTCATTTCCAATCCCACATTACACAAGGAATTTGGTCTATTTCCGAACAGTCACAAAGCATCAACCTGTTGGAACTGCAAGCAGTTCACCTGGCCTTATGCAGTTTTCTACCCCTTTTCCATTCATGCCACATTCTGGTCTTGACAGACAATACCACAACCAAGGCCCACGTAAACAGACAGGGGGGTACTCATTCCAAACTTCTGATGCTGGAGACAACCAAGTTGTTCAAATGGGCCGAGGCCAATCTGTCTTCGATCAAGGCAGAACACATAGCAGGGGCATTAAACACACAAGCAGACTGGCTCACAATAGATCAGGCAGAATGGCGCGTCCACCCTCTGTCTTCCAGGAAGCAGCGCGGAGGTTTGGGCACCCGGTAGTCAATCTATTTGCCTCTCCTCTCAACACCAAATTGCCCCCGCTATATCTCAAGGTACCCGACTCAGGGGGCAGAGGCCGTCAATGCCCTGTGATGTCAGTGGCCTCCCGGGCTTCTATATGCGTTTCCTCCACTCCCTGTAATACCCAGGTTGATCCAGAAATTATTGGAGGAACAAGCGGAATTGATATTGGTCGCCCCTTACTGGCCCAGGCGAACGTAGTTCGCAGATTTACAGGACCTGTCGAGAGAACAACCTTGGAAAATTCCACCAGGAATTTTCTAGGGTTTCCCTCCCCCAAGGGCTGATACTCCACCCGAACCCACAATGGCTCAGTCTAGCTGTATGGAGGTTGAACGGAGCTGTTTAAGGGCCCAACAAATTTCAGAGGATGCTATTGCCACGATTCAAGCATCCAGACGGGCATCAACAAATCATATATTCTAAGCCATGTGGTCTGCCTTTTGTCGCTGGTGCCAGGGGTCTAGGATCGACCCAACTGCTCCATCAATAGGACAATTATTGGGCTTTTTACAAGAAGGGTTGACCAAGGGCCTATCCACAAATACATTACGTAGACAGGTGGCAGCTTTAGCCTCGGTAATAACCTGGGGTGACCTCCGTTCCATAGCACACCATTCACATGTCCGCAGTTTTCTCAAGGGTGCTGCAAACTTACGACCTCCTGTAATTCACAGCTATCCCACCTGGGATCTCAACAAGGAGTTAACCATACTTATAACCGGTCCGTTCGAGCCTCTAAGAACCACTAGTCTTAAATTCCTGACATATAAGGTGGCCTTCCTAATTGCAGTCACATCAGCTAGAAGAATTTCTGAATTGGCGGCATTGTCAATGAGAAAGGATCTGTGCGTGTTTCATGCGGACAGAGTGATTTTCCATTTGGATCCATTGTTCACTCCTAAAGTAAATTCAACCTTCCACAGAGCGCAGGAGTTGGTCCTCCCAAATTTCTGTCCAAAACCATGTCATAGGCTGGAACATCAATGGCACAGACTTGATGTGTGAAGGGCCTTATGCATCTATCTAGACCGCACAGTGGCATTTCGAAAATCTGAGGCTCTATTTCTATCCTTCAACCTATCTACTTTAGGACAAAAGGTGTTGTCCATCGGTAGATGGTTGAGAGCCACCATAGCTAAAAGTTACGAATGCCAGTCCATCTCAGTTCCTAAGGGCATTACAGCCCACTCAACAAGGAGTGCGACAACATCAGCAGCCACACAGGCCTCCATAGACGAGATCTGCAGAGCGGCAACTTGGGCTTCACCATCTCCCTTTGTCAGAAATTATAAAATTGATGCCTATGCCTCAGTGGATGCTTCATTTGGCAGAAGAGTCCTGCAGAGGGTCCACAGAATATAGGAGTGGATTTCGTTCCAGACGGAGTCCCTCCCTAAGGACAGGCCAAGCTTTGGTTTGTCCCATTTCTGAATGCTCTGAACAGCTCATGGGAGAAAGGGCATTGGTACTTACCTGATACGCCCATTCTCTGTGAGCTGTGAAGAGCATCCAGCCCCACCCATTTTTTCCATCTAGCGGGGTCCCGTTCTAGTCAGGGATCTAGATTAGGTGATGAGTTCTGGACTTTGGCACTCAGTCTTTGCAAAACTGGGGGACGCTGAGGAGGAGTCCTGTGGAGGAGGAGGAGCGTCCTGGAGTTTTTAAGCCCAGCCTTCCCAGAAAAGACTGTAGCACCTCCCATCTCTGGATGCTCTTCACAGCTCACAGAGAATGGGCGTATCAGGTAGTACCAACGCCCTTTTTCCCCAGTAGGTTTTTTTTTTTTTTGGTATTCCGTTCTTCATATCCTGTAAAGTTTTTTTCTTCTTCAAAAGGTTAATGCAGAGTTGCTGTTAGGACTAATTCCTCTCATTTCTTGTAGGATTCAGCACTGACAACTTTTTATGTATTTTCTCCACCAAGGTGCATATAAATAAATGGCCTTACCTGTTTCTATGCAGTCCCAAGCTTAAACGCTGCATTGTTATTTTATTTTCTGAAGAAAATGAGAAGGGAAAAAGATCTCCACTTCTTAGCTCCTTTGAAATTCCATTGCTTTTGTTACAGGGAAAGAGAACATATTAAACTGGGCAAGTTAGCAAGTTATCTAGCTGGAAAGGAAGTTTTAATCATGTTACTAATCTGCAGTGAGTAACTACCTTAGAAGAAAGCCATAAGCAAAATAATATAGAAGGTCATTTGCAGCAAAATCAATATGACAGCATAGGATAGGAATGTATATTTCCTTGGAGTGAATTTATTTTGGAATATTCATCGTATAAAGAGGAATGATCAAAACTAGTGAAGGTCAGATATTTGCTTTCTCCTTTCTTTAATTTTCTAACTGTTGGGAATTATACCTACAGTTCATGAAATAAATTACATCCGCCCCCCCTTCTGTTCAATCATGTCCTATTCTTGGAGACTGCTTGAGCCAGTTCCTGCAGTTTCCTTGGCAGGCACATGGCTTTGTGCCTAAAGTGAGATTAAAATTTATGGTCTCTGGGTTTATAGCCTGATGCCTTAACCACTGTACTAAACTGGCTCTAAATAATAACATCCACTTGCTAAGTTGAAAAGTGGATTTAGATATCTTCCCTCATAAGGCATGATAATTAGTCTACTAAGGAAAGATACAATTTAAATCCTTGTGCTGTTCAATAGAACTGAATTTCCAATCTCTTGCTTCCTTACTATAAAGAGAAACAAGTGATTACTGAACTTTCTATTTTCCTCTGATATATGTCTTCTTACTTAATACAACAGAATAAATTAAATTAATGATTCTATGTTCTTAATTCACCTTTTCTGTTGATATTATATATATATATATATATATATATATATATATATATATATATATAT
>BLBF01000017.1:30593075-30603196 GCA_015471245.1 Laticauda colubrina
TATATATATATATATATATATATATATATATATATATATATATATATGAGAAAGAGATTTAAAATACTTTAGACTTTATAAATTATAAATATATAGATTTATAATTATATTATAAATAATATAATTATATAATATAATATAATATAATATAATTATATTGCATATTTCTATCTTCTCAGTTTTCAGGTTCAAATCTTTATTTCAGTTTATTCCCTGTGGAGAAATATTGGTTTCTTTCACACCTGTCAGTATGGCCAATTTTGGAATGTGTGGGATTTGCATCAATATTGAAGGGTATAACTTCCCCAACTGTGACTTAAGCAAAAAAGTTAAAAGCATGTAATTGTAATGAAAGGAGAGCTTTTATGTATGCTGTCATTAGAAAAAAAGTGACACATGCTTCATCTAACATTTAGCACAGAGCAGATTCTAAGAATTCTATAGCAGATCTAGATATGGCTGTCAAAGCTGTGTCAACCTGCTAGGTATTCCAGTGATTATTTTTGAATATGATTTGGTCATGCTCTGCAGGTGCTATGACAGCATTTATGCAGGTTTTTTTGGCCAATGGAAAATAAAAGTATTATATGATTCATGGAATCACAAAATATGACAAACTTAATTATTTTTAATTATTTGCTGGGAAAAGCAAAAATCCATTGTGACATCTGAATCTATTGTATTTCTAGTTTCGTGGAACATTGCTGCTGCTTGATGGGGGTGCTTGATTGCACCGATTAAGCAGTCTTAACAGCATTATTTTTCTACTAAACCATGAATACACACACACAAATTTGAGTAGTTCGGAGAAAAAAACCTAGCAGTGATTGGAATCCAAAATCAGCCTATTACATCAGTGAGAAAGCAAGGCCATCCAGATACAGCTTTTAAGTCATAAATGGAAGAGCTCAGAGACTACCTGTCTCCATGACATTGCTGACTTAGTGGATGGAGTTGACATTTTTGCAGCTCTGCAAGAGTTCACTTGAAGCCATAGTAATGCTAATTCTATTCATTCATTTATTTATTTTTGTAACATTGAGAATTGTGGAGAGTCTTTCTATTGATTTATGGCTGTTTCATCACACCTCCCAATTTAAGGTCAGTTTAACTTAACATTGCTCTATGAAATGAACATATATCCAGTGGTGGGCTCCAAATAATGGTTTGTCCTAAAGACCGGATGGGCACCACTGGGATGGATGTTTCATGCAAATGAGTGGGTGTGGCCAACTCAATGTCACTCACAGCAGGATGGGGAGGTGCAGGCAAGCTGAAACGTCAGTGGCTGCAGCCTTAGACTTACCTTTGTGCAGCAACAGTAATGGTGATTCTCTAACGCCTCTTGCTGGGTCTCGCTGCACAACAGTCAGGGTTTTTAAAAAGGTTTTTGCAGCAGGAAATGGTAGGTGGTGACTTCTGGCCTTTGTTGGTGTAGCTGGGCCTATGACCCCATCCCAAAACACTGCTTGCAGCCACTGGCAGTCTTTTTTATGCAAGATGCCTGCAGCTTCCACCATTTTTTCAGTGCAAGAAGCCTGCAGCCACTACTTTTTTTCAGCAGGAGAAGCCTGCAGCCGCTGTTTTTTGCCAGCGCAAAGGGCCTGCAGCAGCAGCTGGAGGCTTCTTGCACCAGCAAATACTTGCAGCTGGAGGCTTCTTGCACTGGCAAACACTGGAGGCTGCAGGCTTCTTGCACTGAAAAAAAGCAGCGGCTGCAGGTTTTTCTTCATGTTGAAAAAAAAAATGGCTGCAGGTTTTTTTTCATGTTGAAAAAAAAAATGGCTGCAGCTGCGGGCTTCTCACACCAGCAAAGAGGTGGCGGTGCAGGTTTCTCGTGCAGCTTTGTGATAGCACGAAAGGCCTGCAGCAGCTGCCTTTTTGCTGGCTGGAACCCAGCCAGGAGTTGTGCCACTTTTTGCTGGGCAACTGGAGGATTCTCACACTGGCAAAGAGGTGGCAGCTGCAGGATTCTTGTGCGTTTTGTGTGAAAGGCTGGCAGCAGCCATCTCTTTGCCAGCCGGAACCTATCCAGGAGCAGTGGCTGGAGGGTTCTCATGCCAGCAAAGAGGTTGCAGGCTCCTTGGTGGAGGGGGGACACGGAAAGTCTCCGTCACCTTTCAGGCCCTGCTGTGGGCTGCTGCCTGTTTGATCTCCACTCTGCCTCGGGTCCTGCATCCAGCCCATGACACGGCCAGCAGATGGTGAGCAGGCGGCCTTCGGGGGAAACCGTTTTGCTCAGGCCTTTCACCTGGAAGGCCCCACGGAAGCCGAGGCTGGTTCTGAAAGGCAGCCGAGTCTCACCGCGTGTCTCCCCCCCACTGAAGCAGTCCTTTGGCTGAGTGTAGCAATCCCAGAATGGAACTTCCTTCCCTGCTGTCAGCCTTACCTTCTATTCCATGGGGTTTGTACCATTCTCATAGTAGTGGCATGCGGGCAGAGGCCCCAGGGAAGGCCAGAGCCAGGGCCTGGCATGTTTCCTGACCCAAGACGGCTGAGCAGGGAGCATGCAGGCTGAAGGATGGAAAGAGCCAGGCCCAAAAGGTGTCTGAGCCTCTTTGTGTCAACCCTGAGGTGGCCCTTCGGCTGAGCGCTTTACCTTCATGGGCAGCCACAGTGACCAGAGCAGGTGAGGCTCAGAGATCAGCTGGCCTATTTGGTCTGGGTGGGTGAGTGAGTAAAGAAGCCAGGGAGTAACTGGGCAGGGGCATGACTCTAGCCATCGGCCAAGGCAGGCGAGACGAGATAGGGTGGGGTGGGTGGGGCCAGCCAGTGGTGGGATTTGCCGGTTTGCCGAACTGCACAGAATTTTAACAACCAGTACACCCAAACTGGTGAGAACTGGCAGCTGTCCACCTCTGCATATATCTTATCATTGTTCAGTAAGTGCATCTGGAAAGTCTGCTTTCAAATGCATATATTCATTTAGCAATACTTTTACTGGGCTAAAAATGGAAAGCTGCTAAGTTCTTTATAGTTCTTCAAATTATTTTTTCTTGTATATTCTGTTACCTTTTCCATTTTCCTATGAAGAAAAATAATTATTTTTCTGAGGTATTTAGTAAAATGGTATCCACTTCAGAATCCACTTCATTTGCATAATATGTTTTTCACCCAAAGTTCTGCCATAATTTATTGAAAATCTGTAGCAACTCTAAATAATAATTCTTCAAAGGTTAACTTTAAATTAATGGTTATTTTAAAAATAATGTACAATTACAATATAATGTAATGGCAAAAAAGAACAAAGATTAATTTATTACCAACTCTAAAAATTATGCTTGACATTAATTTTTTTAGTGGCAATGAGGCATTATCATACAATTGTTTTCCATTTTTATTGGAAATGGAAATCCAATCCATAGATTCAAATTAATGGAGTTTCATTCATTCCATGATAAGAACTTAGTTAACCTCTGTCTTAGGTAGTGGAAAAGAGCATTCCATATTACAAAAAATTAAAAAATCAATGTATTTCCTTAATGTTGTTATCGCTAATCCATTTGCCATTTATCTGAATTATTAACATTGGTCTGTAATTTACATACGCCTGCAAAGTTGTGTAACAAATCTCAGAAGGCATACTAGTTAAACAAAAATGTCATTCCCGCTTTTCAACAAGAACAGAATAGCAATAGAATTTGACAATTATATGCTGTATTATGGTACTGCATATAGAATCTCAGTGCTCAATTCTACTAAGCAGTAGTAGATCAGATTCATATATCATTTCAAATTTCAAACACTAAAAACCTTTCTATGATAATTAAAAAAAATTACTCATCACTTTCCTAATATATAAGAAAGGTGATAGAAAGGTGAGATCCTTTCTATAATATATAATATATAAGAATAATAATTTAATATAATATAATTATTATATAATAATAATTTAATATTAATATAATATAGAATAATATATAATATAATATCCTTTCTATAATATATAATATATAAGGAAGGTGAGATCCTGTCAACTACAGTCCAATTATTCTTTCCTCTGTAATTAGTAAACTTCATGTTAGATTTCTCTGTCACTGATTGCACGTCCATATGTATTCTGAGAACATTATAGTACAGGCAGGATTTTTAGAGACAAGTGTTCTACAGCAATTCAGTGTACAATATTACATTATTTAGTAGAGAAATATTAGAAACCTTTGAATCAAACTCTTTTGGTTGCCTTAATTGACTTTAACTCCATTCCTTGAGAAAAACTAATTCAAAAATTGATCACTGTCTTCTTAATTTGATTAGTCAATTAGACTGTGATAACACTATGCTGGCTAAAGGCAATTAGTTCAGTGATATAACAGAGTCTATCCCCACCCATAAAGTGGTTAAGCAAGGATATATTTTAGACTCACGTTGTTTAACCTTTACATTAATGATATTCCTGAAGCTTTTCTAATAAAAATGTAAAAAGACAAGATCTGAGACAGTATGGATTATCAATATCAGTCCTACCTGCTTTAGGCCTAGAAAACCCTTGATAGAATTTAATTAGAGGGTGTTGACTTTAGACATTCAAGTGGATAAACCAAACTTTCCCATCTTTTAAACAGACAAATTGCTCTCTCCCTCTGGATCCCTCCCCAATTCTATGAGATTCTGCATGGCCTAGCCCATGTAGGTGTTTTCCCCAGTTGGGTGACAGCTGGTTGATATGTCAACTTTCTATAGGAAGATCAGATATTTATCTGCTCAAATATAGAAATTGTGCGTCTGTTTTGCAAATTCTTTTAAAGCACCCTCTCTAAACATGCTGGTGAGTAGAACTAATATGCCCTTTAATTAGATAAACTCTACTTATCATGAGGAAATTGAAGTATTCATATTAATGATCAATATCCAGGTTTTCTGAAGGCAGTAGCAACTATAAAAAAGATGTTGAGACTCTAGAAAAAGTACAGAGAAGAGCAACCAGGATGACTGGGGGGATTGGGGACGAAAACATATGAAGAACGGTTGCAGGAACTGGGCAAGGCTAGTCTAGTGAAGAGAAGGACAGGGGAGACATGATAGCAGTCTTTCTGCAATATTAAGATAGCATAAACTTTCTGCAAAATAAGATAACAATATTTCAGGGGCTGCCACAGGGAGGAAAGGGTCAAGCTATTTTCTAAAGCTCCTGGAGGCCAGACAAGGAATAATGGATGGCAACTGAACAAGGAGAGATTTAACCTGGAAATAAGGAGAAACTTTCTGACAGTGAGAACAATCAACCAGTGGAACAGAAGTTGCCCTCGGAAGTTGTGGAAGCACCATCACTTGAGACTTTCAAGAAGAGATTGGACTCCCATTTGTCAGAAATGTTGTAGGGTCTCCTAGGCAGACTAGATGACCTACAAGGTCCCTTCCAACTGTGATTATCTGTTATCTTTATTAATAGCTCTAGCTTAGTCCCTTCCATACAATTCGGGAATTATAGGATGTCATGTCATTGTGTGTATGTTGTACGATTATTATAAGAATTATTCCCTAGATCAGACCTGCACCACTGCATAATGTAACTATCAGAACCAGAGATTTTGTCAACTTCCATTCGTTATTGTTTCTTTCATTTCAGATGCATTGACTGGGGCCTCAAAAATTGTTGTTGCCTTTCTGAGAGAATAGTCTCAGATTTTTTTTTTATTATCTCAACTGAGAAGTACTCCTATCTTAGTAAATGTTTGAATAAAATTGCTGGAAGAGAATGTTAATGAATTTCATGTTTCTGCAAACTTAGCAGTGTCCTTACTGATACTGGACATTTTTTATCTATTTTTAATTTCCTTTAGTCTGTAGGTCAGGACCTCCCAGCCTTTTCTTGATTCCTAATATGCCTGCCAGGTACAAGCTAATAGGAAATCATTTTCAAGGCATGTATTTTATTCATAGATCCTGGGTGCTCAACATGGTTATTTTTTTTAGAGCCATAGGACAATGTTATACCTTCACAACTGAGAATAATTTGAGTTTCAACCTTTGAAGGTGCAGCGTTCGTTTGTTTTAAATGAGTCAAACAAAGTAATATCTAGCTTTTTTTAAAAAAAACTTCCATTGTATCCAAATGAAGGAACATATTAATATTTGGTGAGTCATTCTTTTCTAAGGCTTGCATGTCTAACCAGATAGTTTGCACAAGATTATGCTCTATCTTAATCTCAATGACCTGCATTGAGATGCAGGTTCAAATTCTTTTTATTGGGAATTAAGAACAAAGAATACCAAGGAAAGCATAAAGATTAATAAGCAGCAAACTGAAGTCTGTATCACATTATACTTCAGCCTTTCCTAAATGACACCTTCAGATCTTTAGGCTTTACATTTCCTATAATTCCCAAATAGCATATCTAACATGCCAGCTAGAAATTCAAGAAGTTATATTCTTAACAATCCACAAGGCAGAAGGCCATCTTCTGGAATGGTTCATCTGGAGGAACCAGCTGTATACTTGCTATGCATCAAGTTTAGATCCAAATTTTTGCAAATCCTATAAGGGAGGTTAGGAGTATTCCATGACATCTGATAGTTCTGTCGAGAATGCATGCCACTTGTTTTGAATGTAAGTCACCTAAAAGTTGGATTGGAAATATATAAACCAGGATAGACTTTTGATACTGTCTCTTTAAAAATTGTAAATTGGGTGTGGTTCCTCAAATGGCCATAAGATGGAGCCAGAAACTTAGGGTTGTTCTGTTCTGTTGTTATTAGTTGCTAGTTGCTAGATGTTCTGATGGTGGATGTTCTTGGTTCCTGAATTTTCCTTATTGACTGTTGCTGATCATCGTTATTCTTGGATTAATGTGAGTCTGATTACTGAACTGTTTTTGATACTGGACTTCGTTACTGGATTATCCCTGGACTGAAAACTGACTGTTATAACCATGTATGACTTGGACTGTTTATTGGACTTTGCTTAACCGTTTACTGGAAGTAAAAACCTACATTTTACTATACAGTGTTTCTGTGTGCTGGTTGTGTGTTATTCCTCACCACTCTCACTACGTCTCCCTGTGTGTGCTCATTCTCCTAACGGGGAATTACCTCAACACCACTTATACTCAGTAGTAATTGCTTTCATTGTTTTTAATTGTTTTATTGCCTTTCCCCCATTATTATTCAAGAACCATTCTGCTGTAGCCCCTTTTTATAAAACAATATAATATATTCTCTAACACATTAGTGTTTTTTAAAAATCACTTCCACTAGGGGAATCACTCTGTATTCACAATACAAACAACAATACAGTCATACAGTCTGAAGCCAACTGTTGATTACCTTCATTTTCAATGTCTATGAAACAACTATTTGTAGGAAACGCCCTGCTTCATAGAATAACAGAGTTGGAAGGGACATTGGAGGTCTTCTAGTCCAAACCCCTTCCTAGGCAGGAAACCCTACACCACTTCCGACAAATGGTTATCCAACATTTTTTAAAAAACTTCCAGTGTTGGAACATTCACAACTTCTGGAGGCAAGTTTTTCCATTGATTAATTGTTCTGTCAGGAAATTTCTCCTTAGTTCTAAGTTGCTCCTCTCCTTGATTGTTTTCACCCATTGCTTCTTGACCTGCCCTGCTTTGGAGATTAACTTGACTCCTCTTCTTTATGGCAGCCATGAGATATTGGAACACTGCTATCATGTCTCCCTTAGTACTTCTTTTCATTAGACTAGACATACCCAGTTCAAACAATTTCCTCTCCAATATGAAATTTAAAAAACAAAATTCAAATACTGTTGTGTGTTCTGCCTAGAACCATAATAGCTTCCCGAGTCACAACAATCCTTTTTTCCCTAATCTATTCAAAAGAAAAAGAAAGAAAATAATAGCATCAACCTAATCCATTTGTGCATTATAGTTGGTCACACAATCATCCAGATGTTTAGGTGGGATGTGGCATTTTTATTCACCCATTGAGCCCTTCCCAAGAACCTGGGATAGGCAGATGTTGGTGTGAAATATATCATTGCAGAATGTAAGCTATTCCAATTAAACCTGCCTTTCACAATTGATTGATGGTGATTTTATCAGTCTGATAGCATTCAAGTTGTGTTTCAGTTGTTTGGGGATTGCACCCAAGGCACTAATTTATTTATTTGATTTGTCAATCACTTACAAGATAATAAGCATTTGAAAAACTGAGTATGAATACAGGAAATAGGTATAAATAAATGGAGACAATCGGACAGGGACGGTAGGCACAATTATGAACTTATGCACGTCCCTTACAGACCTCTTAGGAATGGGGTGAGGTCAATAGTAGATAGTCTAAGGTTAAAGGAGTTTAAGGTTAAATAGAGTCAGGTAGTGCATTCCAGGCACTGACCATTCTGCTGCTGAAGTTGTACTTTCTTCAATCAAGTTTGGAGCAGTTTACATTGAATTTATATCTGTTGTGAGCTCTTATATTATTGTGGTTGAAGATGAAGTAGTTATTGACTGGTAGGACATTGTAACAGATAATTTTGTGCACTACGCTTAAGTCCAACTGTAGGCAGTGTAGTTCTAAGTTGTCCAAGCCCAATATTTCAAGCCTGGTGGTGTAGGGTATTCTTTTGCAAGCAGAGGAGTGTAGTACTCTTCTCATGAAATATTTCTGGACTCGCTCAGTTGTATTAATGTCTGATATACAGTGTGGATTCCAGACAGATGAGCTATATTCAAGTATTGGTCAAGCAAAGGTTTTGTATGACTAGTTAACAATTCAATATTACTGGAGGAAAAGCTTCGTAAGATTAGATTTACAACTCTTAATGCTTTTTTGGCAATGCTGTTACAGTGAGCTCTGGCACTTAAGTCATTTGATATGAATAATCCAAGGTCCTTGACAGAGTGAGGGTCATCAATGAGATTATATCCACCTAGATTGTATTTGGTTTACTGATTTTTTTTTACCAATGTGTAGGACAGAGCATTTGTTGGTCGAGATTTGGAGTTGCCAATTGTTTGACCATTCAGACACATAATCAAGGTTGCTTAGAAGGACAGTAGCATTGTTGGTGTTGTATAGTTTTACATAAACAGAGAAGAGAACGCAATTGCTTATAAGGTGATCGCAAAGGTCATTTATGTAGAGTATAAAGAGTGTGGGTCCTAGAACGCTGTCTTGTGGAACACTTCTGTTGACTGGTGTTCATTTCTATGGGTACTATCTTTACTTTCTTTTGCTACAGTTATTCTCTTTTTATTTGCAGGTTTTTGTATTTTGCTAATTTCAGTTCTTTCTCTTCTACTTTCTCTAGGTACTGCAACATTTTTATGTCTTTTTTACCAGTGCTGGAGAAGACTCCTGCGAGTCCTTTGGACTGCAAGGCGATCAAACCAGTCAGTTGTAGAGGAAATCAGTCCTGGCTGCTGTTTAGAAGGCCAGATCCTGAAGATGAAACTCAAAATACTTTGGCCACCTAATGAGAAGGAAGGACTCACTGGAGAAGAGTCTAATGCTGGGAACGATTGAGGGCAAAGGAAGGGGACGGCAGAGAATGAGGTGACTGGATGGAGTCACTGAAGCAGTCAGTATGAGCCTTAAATGGACTCTGGGGGAAGGTAGAGGACAAGAAGGCCTGGAGGAACATTGCCCATGGGGTCGCGATGGGTCGGACACAACCTCACGAATAACAATAACAAAAGTCTGGGCTGTTATATGGCAATAACGATGATGATGGTGATGATGAAGTAAGAATTTTTTTTTTCTTTATGGAGAAAGCCAGCCTGCTTCAAAGGTAGCATTTTAAAAATGATTCTATTAAAAAGCCTCTATAAGGTTGCTGTTGGGTAGCAGTTTTGAAACTAAACACTTTTCAGAATAAGTCTAACCATAGTTTGCAGGTTACACATAGAGCCTTTCTATTTGCAAGTGAGCAGAAAATCAGGGAAGCTTGAATTCAACCTGACTAGGAAAAATCAAGCTTTTTTAGGGATGCTGTAGCTGATTTATATATATATAAACACAAACACATACACACTTATATATATATATATATACACACACAAACACATACATACATATCTATGTATATATATCTATATAAACACATACATACATATCGAGATATATATCTATATCTATATATCTATATCTATATCTATATCTATATCTATATCTATATCTATATCTATATCTATATCTAT
>BLBF01000017.1:30608828-30628742 GCA_015471245.1 Laticauda colubrina
CTAGCCTATGCTGTGCCAGGATGGTTTTTTTCTTCATCCTGATTGGTTGGGAGTCTTGGTCTGTATTTATTGGACTTGGAGTTTGTTTGATTGATGTTTCTGGTTTCTTCTGTCTGTTTTGTGGCTTTGATTGGCTGGCAACACTCTGTTCCTGTGTTGGAGGTTTTCAGTGCAGCTTGGCTTTGTGTGAAAGGACGGCTGTTATCTGTTAGGAAGCCAGGTTTCATCTGGGTGCCTGGTGGGGGGGTGTTTGAGCTGGAGGTATCAGAGGGAGTCTGTTTGTGCCCAGGTGTTTGTCTGGCTTGTGGTGTGGAGATCTTTCTATTTGAGAGTGCAGGCTTCCAAATGATTGACAGTCTGGTGGAATCATCTCTTCTATTCATGCTTTCAGGTCTTTTTTCAATCTCTATGGCTTCTCTGATGATTCTGTGGCTGGGGTTTTCTATAGTGGCCAGGGTTTTAGTGCCATTGAAGTTGATGTTGTGACCTGTGGCTTTCATGTGTTGGACTAGTGAGGAGGTGTCTTCCAGCTTTTTTACTGCATTTTTGTGTTCATCCAGGCGGGTAATTATTCTTCTATTGGTCTGTCCAATGTATGTGGCCGGGCATGATGCACAGGGAACTTGGTATATGCCTTGGTTTTCCAGGTCAGTTTTGTCTTTGGGGTTTATAAGGATGGCTGCTATTTTTTTGTCTGTTTTGAGTACCCGCGAAAATTTAAAAACACACACACACACATATATATATGTGTGTGTGTGTGTGTGTTTATATATGTGTGTACATATGTATATATAAACATTTTATTGCACACTGTCCATACTCTCTCTGAGGGAGATGGGTGTTTCAAAAATGTATCAAACAAACAAACAAATATATTTTTCTTAGATTAATTTAGATTGTTGTAGACACAGAGTATAGGCTAAATAATGCTTTCAAGAATGGAAAGGGGATTGGTACAAAGTCATTCTATCCTTTAGAATTTTTTTCTTTCTTTTTGGATCTTTGAATAACTTATGAGACTATTGGCAACTGCCTGGACATGACCCTACAGTTTTCTTGGCAGGGATTCATTAGTAGTTTGCCATTGCCTCCTTTTAGGGCTGAGACAGTATGCCTGGCCCAAGGACAACAGGTTATTTTGTGCCTAACATGAAACTAAAACTCACAGACTCTTAATTTCTACTACAACAAACTAACTATCTACAACAAACTAACTACAACAAACTAACTATCTACACATATTGACATATTTTCAAATGACTTTATAGGACCAATCATGTTCCGTATCTTTTTTAAAAATCATTTTATGCCAACAGGAATATTCGCTTAATAGGTTCAAGAGTGCTAAATTATGGCTGATCTATTTATTAAGTACATTTTGGATGCTTATGTCTGTGTGTGTTAGGTTAATTTTAGCATCAGCTACTGTTCTCTTCCCTAATCAGAGGATGATACTGTGGTGTTGTTAGTCCCTTTAAACTCAATTATTCCCAGAGTGTAATCTCCTTTTGATTGTTCTGGGGTCTTCTAGTAATTGCATTTGGCTTTTCATGTCATTTGGCTTTTCAGTGAAACAGATAAATGTACGTGTAATGGCAGAATTTTCTAAGAAAAGGATATCAAATCTTTATATTTTAAAAAAACAAACAAAAAATGTCCAACATCTCATTGTAATTCAGGCTTGAACTGTTCACCCCGGGAATGTCCAGAAACTCATTTTCTAATACTAGATGCAGCATTCTCTGGAGGAAAATGTGCCATCTGTTTCCTTATGATGATAAGCTGCTAACTCTGTGCATTATTTATTATATATACCAGTTCATGTTAAGCAATGATTTTCTTCTTCCCAGCATTAAGAATTCATCTGGGTAAAAATGGGATATGCATGTTCATAAAATTTGGTATTAGAAGGAAAAAGAGAGAGATGAAAACACTGCTAATATTTTCAATTTCTGTCTTTGAAACGTGGGATTAACAGTCCTCCTCAGTCACTGGAACAGGAGAAGAGATATGGATTAAGAGCAAGTGTCCTGAAGAACATTTCAAAATTTATTCCATTTATATCTCAGCCTTCATCAAATATATCTCATCATGAAAACTACCACTATTTTAATAGAAGCTAAATGTTCACAATGACTACTGTAGTGATGTATAATTATAGCTTGAATCTGAATTTTTAAATAGGCCTATTAGTTTAAATATCTGGAGCTTTCTACAATTTGCTACCAATTTTTGTCTTCCTTAGCCCTGTTAAAGGCCATGTCACACTGCCCAACGGATGCAAAAAGGACACAACGGACGAGCAAAATGTTCCATCCGTTGTTATCCTCTCTCAAAAGGGGCAAAAATTTGCATAAGCAGAGCGGATAACCGGGAAGGAACAGACGTGGGGAGGATGCATAGTGGATGTATAGAGGATGCAGAGCGGATGTATAGAGGATGAGTAGAGGATGCAGAGCGGATGCGTAGAGGATGCAGAGCGGATGCAGAGCGGATGCAGAGCGGATGCAGAGCGGATGAGCTGCATCCGCTTTCATCCTTTCTCCATCCGTGCTACTAACGCTGCGCGTCCGTTCTGCTTCCTCCCTGCGTCCGTTTACCGCTGGAACGGATTTTAGTTGTGTGGATGCACAGCGGATGCCTAATGGATATAGCAGATGCGTAATGGATGCAGAATGGATGTCCCCCGTATGCCTAGAGGATGCAGAACAGATGCATTGGATACATTTTCCGCTCAAAAGTTTTGGGCAGCTCAAAACTTTCTGAGCGGATGAAACGTCAATAAATGGATGCTGGACAGATAGAGAGGAAGCAAAATGGAGGCAGTGAGTACATCGCATTAACCAACGGATGGCAAGCATTTTTGTTCGTTTTACATCCTCTTTGCATCCATTGGTGCAGTGTGACATGGGCTTAAGGTTTGCAAAAAGAAAACAAAACAATAAATGTTGCTATTTTTAGAATAAAAAATGTAAATGTGTGTTTGTATGTGTACCCATACAGAAATAATCATACATATATACACACATACACATATACATAAACTTACATGTATTTCTGCATTGGAGGCATGATGGCTCAATGGTTAAATATGCTGAGCTTGTCAGCTGGAAAGCTGACAGCCTGGTTTCAAGACCCAAACACTGTGGGTCAGTTCTCGTTATTTGTCCCAGCTCCTGCCCATCTAGCAATTCAAAAATATGTAAATGTAAGTAGATAAATAGGTACCACTTTGGTGGAAAAATAACAGTGTTCTGTGAGCCTCAGCCTGTAGTCATGCTGGCCATATTACTTCAGACAATGCTGGTTCCTGTTGCGTCTGGAAAAACACGAGGTAGACCAGGTTCCAACAACAAAATCTTTATTAGTTAACACAGTTAAGAAACGGAACATTGGCTCAAGCCGCGGCAGCCTTTTTATAGGGTTTTGTCTGCCGGCTTGTAGCCAATGACAGGTATTTAGTTTTGCCGCCATTTTGACAGTTTCGTGGATTGGTTCCTATTGAACCAATCCCCATTCAGGTTTTGTAGCCATTCAGAATCCTGTATTAGGAGTCTATTATTCTTTATACAGAACACCCCTCCCCTCTTAGTTTAGTCCTACGTGGTGACGTAGTCGCGCAGGTAGGTGGGGCTTCTTTTGACTCGACTGGACTTGCGCGGTTCATTTCTGTTGAAGACTTCGACCGGTTCGGATGGGGTTGCTGTCTCTCTGGTTCTTCTCCATGGAACCACCTGGAAGGGTGAGTCAGCCATTTTACTGCCGCCTAAGTTTCTTAGGCCGGCGGTTTTGCCGCTCCCTCCTGTTTTTTCCGGGCAGGTCGAGCTGGCATGGCTGGCCCCTTCGAGTGGACTCTTCTCGCAATTTTCTTCTAACTGTAAGTCTCTTTTTTGCTCTTTTTGTTTGTTATTATATTCTGTGTTTAATTTAAACGGTTCTTTATTATTTTCTCGTATTTCCCCCCCCCTCCTTGGTTTGATTTTCATTGTTTTTTAATATTTGTGGTTGTGTGTTTGTACTTCTTTCTATGTTTCGGGACCGAAGCTGGTCTATGTGCCGCTTCCATTCCCTGCCGTTGTCTACGGTTAGTTGGTAGGACTGGGGCCTGTAATTTATGTGATTGTTCCTGGAATCCATAATGGGTCCCCGGTAAAAATTTTTGCATAGACTAGGTCACCTATTTCAAATGTCCTGAAACGGGTGGAGGAATCGGGGGGGTTTTCTAGTGTATAGTTTGGGTGCAATCTGTCTAATTGCGACCTCAGTTTTCTTCCCATTAGTAATACCGCCAGGCTTTTGTTTGTCACAGTACTGGGTGTGATATGCTGGAGGGTGAGTAGGCGATTTATTTTATCTTGGACATCCCCAATGTCCATTTTTTCTAACCCTTCTTTGGTAAACCTGACCATTCTCTCTGCCCTGCCGTTTGCAGCCGGGTGGGCCGGCGCGGTTAGGGCATGTCTTATACCTAGGGAGGCTAGGTATTGTTCGAATTGGATACTCATTAATTGTGGCCCGTTGTTGGACATTAGGACGTCTGGCAGGCCATGGGTTGCGAAGAGTTTGTCAAGTTGTTTAATAACGGTTTCAGTTGTTGTAGATGGCATAAGTTTAATCTCCAGCCAATTAGAGTATGCATCTACGACAATTAGGAAAGTATGCCCCTTAGTAGGACCCGCAAAGTCAATGTGGATTCGTGACCAGGGGCCTCGTGGGGTTTCCCAGTCCTTTATGGGTGCTTTTGGTGGGGAAGGCCTGGTTCTTTGGCATTTGTTGCAAGAATTTACCCAGTATTCGATGTCCCTATCTATACCCGGCCACCAGACATAGCTTCTAGCAAGGCTTTTCATTTTAACAATTCCAGGGTGACCTTCGTGAAGCATACCCAGTACCTTAGTTTGTAATTTGAAAGGGATAACTAACTACCTGATCACCCCACAACAAGCAACCTTTTTGAATCGAGAGTTCAGTTTGTCTGGTCCGGAAAGGTTTAAAGTTCTCAGTTTTTTGATTTTCCGGCCAGCCTTTACCTACCCACTTCAGTACACGGGCAGTCAATGAGTCCCTTGCGGTGCCTCTGGCAACATCATTCACAGATATGGGTAGATCGGGGCATGTCTCTATCTGCAAGGTGGTCATCGTTGGTGCCGGGTCTTCCTCTATAGTTGGTAATGGTGCTCTGCTCAACACGTCTGCATGGGAAATTTGTTTCCCGGGGCGATGTGTCAGAGTATAAGAGTAGGCTGCTAGGAATTCTGACCATCTAGTCATACGTGGGGACAAAATGTTCGGTGTTGGTTTGTTTCCCACCAAAATTCCCAGTAGCGGTTACTATAGTCCGTTACTATCAGAAATGTTCTTCCATACAGATACTTGTGGAAGTGTTTCACTCCGGCGATGATTGCCAGGGCTTCTCTGTCCAATTGACTATAATTACACTCGGTTTTAGACAGAGTCTTTGAATAGTATGCGATGGGTGCCTCTCTCCCATCTGGCAATTGGTGGCTCAGGATGGCACCGACTCCAAATGGTGAGGCGTTGCAGGTCACCGTCAATGGAAGTGTGTTACTAAACTGGATAAGAACGGTGTTTGATGTTAATAAGTTTTTTTTTTTTGAAGGCTTTCTTTTCTCTATAACCCCAAGTCCAAATTGTTTTTTTATCCAGTAATTGGTGTAATGGTTCCGCTATTGTCGCTTTGTGGGGTAGGAACACGTTATAAAAATTTATTAGTCCCAAAAATGCCTGTAGTTTAGTTTTGTTCCTTGGTTCTGGTGCGTCTTTAATAGCTTTGACTTTTTTATCAGTAGGGTGTATACCCTCTCTGTCTATTAAATAGCCCAGGAATTCGACGCGATCAGTCATTAAACAGCATTTTTCTTTTTTTACTTTAAGGCCAGATTCTCTGAATTTAGTTAGTACCTCTTTTAGTCTTTTTTTTAGCTGGGTCGCATCTTTGGCTGAAATTAGGACGTCGTCAAAGTATGGTACGACCCCTTTTATACCATTCAATAGGCATTCCATGAGGCTCTGGAAAACGCCTGGGGCTACACTCACTCCAAATTGGAGTCTGTTGCATTTGAATGCCCCTTTGTGGGTCACTATTGTTTGTGCTTCAGCCGTTAAGGGGTCTACTGGGAGCTGTTGGTAAGCTTGCACTAGATCTAGTTTAGCGAAAACTTTTCCTCCCCCAAGAGAATGTAATAAGTGTTGTATGACTGGCATCGGGTATGCGCTTTGTTGCAATGCGTGGTTCAGGGTAGCCTTGTAGTCACCACATATTCGAACCGACCCGTCTGGTTTAATTGGTGTTACGATTGGTGTTTCCTACTTAGCATGGTCAACAGGTTCTAAAACCCCTTGGTCTATTAGTTTATCCTCTATTTTTGCTTTCAGAGCAAAAGGAACTCGTCTGGCCTTTAGTCTCCTAGGGGCTACCTGGAGATCTAGACTAAAGGAGATTGGGGTCCCCTGATACCTGCCTAGGGAGCTGTCGAAAACGTCCTGGAACTCTTGGATCAGGTTTTCTTTCCAGTTGGTTGCGGCCACCCGGTCTACTCCGGTCATCCCGATGCCCAATGGTGTGAACCATTCGATGCCCAGGAGGCTTGGTCGGTTTTAGTCGACTATTGTCAATGGTAGTACTTCGACATGTTGTTTGTAGGTGACTCGGAAATGTCCTAAGCCTACTACAGGAATTCGGTTTCCTTGGTAGTCCTTGAGGGTTAATTTTGTCTCTGGAGTTCTTTGAGTTTGATATCTGGTACCAGTTGCTTGATGGTGTCCCATGACACCATTTATAGGAAAGACCCAGAGTCTCCCTCCATTTCGCAGGGATTGCCTTCTATTTTTACAATTATTTTTACTTTCTTCCCGCTTTCTGTCTGAGCGCTTCCGATTGTGAAAGTCTGATGTGCTTTCTCTCGGTTAGTGGCTCGCTTGTTCCACTGCCACTTTCTCTCAGTCTGTTTTGGCTCAGCTTGTGCGGGGGAGTTGTTGCGTCTGTTTGGGCTGTAATTTTTTTTATTTCTGCCGACTTTCTCGATATGCCCCCTTTTCTTGCAAGCTCTGCAAATGGCATCGAGGAATCTGCAATCAACTCGAGGATGGTTTCCTCCACAGCCAGCGCATTCCCACCAATTTCTTTTTTCGCGCTCTTTCTTGTTGGCGTATAGGCGGTGGACTTCGTCGTCTTCCTCCCCGGATTCTGATGTCTCGTCAAAATCTTCGTGGTGAGTGGTGGTGGGAAATTGTTTCTTCCCTCTGGCCAGGCTCATTTCATCGTTGTTTGTGTTCATCTGTTTCATTTTGACCCCCAATTTTTTCGCGGCTTCAGCAGCTGTGGCTTCGGCGATGGCTTCGGCTTCGGCTATGGTTATGTTGGGTTTATTGAGCAGCTTGCTCTGTACATTAGAGTCTCTTAAACCCAGTATTACTCGATCCCTCATCGCTTCATCTAAGTTCAGAAACTCGCACGCTCCCCCTATTTGTCAGAGGGCTGCCACAAAATCAGCTATGGTTTCGCCTTCTTTCTGGTCTCTTAGATAAAATTCATGCCGCTTGATAAGATTTGACACCACCGCTGCATAGTGGGCCTTTAGCATTCTTTGGAGCTCTGGCGAAGTCAATTGTTTCACATCTCGGGGCTTCGCCAAAGCCTTGGCCATTGTGAAGATTGTGGGCCCACAGTGTGTCAAGAAAACAGCTCTCTTACGCTGGTCTGAGATCTCTTCCATCTCGTTACTTTTCAAATACATCTGGAAACAGTCTACGTAGGATTCCCAATCCTCTTCATTGGGATTGAAGGGTGCGGGCGGCGCATTGTTTCCAGCCATTGTCTTCAGTCTGGTTTTATTTGTCGCCGCATGCTCAGTCTCGCATTTAGGATGATCCCATCCTCGTCGCCAGTGTTCCGTCCGGAAAAACGCAAGGTAGACCGGGTTCCAACAACAAAGTCTTTATTAGTTAACACAGTTCAGAAATGGAACATTGGCTCAAGCCGCGGCAGCCTTTTTATAGGGTTTTGTCTGCCGGCTTGTAGCCAATGACAGGTATTTAGTTTTGCCGCCATTTTGATAGTTTCGTGGATTGGTTCCTGTTGAACCAATCCCCATTCAGGTTTTGTAGCCAATCAGAATCCTGTATTAGGAGTCTACTATTCTTTATACAGAACAGTTCCCTTGGAGAAGAAACAAAGATGGGCACTGCCCCCTAAAGTAAGATACCACTGGACAGGGAAAACCTTTCCCGTTCCCTTTATTTCTGTATGATAACATTTTCCACTATCAGATGTTCCCTTATCATAGTCAACTCCATCTATCACCTTAGGGAGACTCGTGACTGTCTCTCCCTTTTGTGAGATTTAGACTTGCAATATTTTATCAAAGTAACCTTATAATAAGGCAGAATTAGCTTATCTGGAAATGCTTCTTGTCTGGTATCAGGATGGAATCAGTCTTTCAAGTTTGAGAAAAATTCTCTCCTCCTTTACATCCAAAACAACATCAGAAGGTCTCTGTTTGCCCTGCCCACATTCCTGTTGTGGTCTAAGTTGCTTTTTATCCTACTGATCCCTTGGCTGCATCCCTTTTCGCTGTTTCCCAAGGTTATTCACACATACTTTTACACAATTGCAGCATTGCTCAGGCAAGCATGCAAACTCTTTAAAGAGAGAATGGTGCCTCTCCATGTCATGGATAGGGAAGGAAGAATATAAGGGGAAGAAAAATAGAGGGAAAATGTTAGGAATTTGTATATATGTACACAATGATGAATAAAAACAAGGAGTTGAAAAATCTTGGGATAGCCATATGATTCTTCAAAGGATATTTGGCTCAAGTCTCTTTCAGATCTGGCAGCACTATTCAGACATTAAGCTTCTAGTTATAAATTTTAGGACTTTATTGGGAATAGTTTTAGTAATAGCTTTACTGGCATTCTCAGTTTAAAATTCATCCTATCTTACAGCATATACTGCATTTATATCAATGAACTTCCCTATAAAATACTCTAGGTGGGGAAGACACCTGAAAATCATCTAAACTAAGGGGTATTTTAATCGAAAGTACGCTCAGAAAACAGTTAAAAAAATATCCACCCTCCACTTTTGGGTTTTTCTTGCACTAATGCTTAAATATGCAAAACAGATTTGAATGTCTCTACTGGTATCTCTATAATCACAGTGTATACTGAACTTTGAACTCTAGAAGTGATATACCAGCAGTCACAGAATATCCTATTGTGTGAAAAATTGAGATAAAACTGAAAGTTCAGTCAGCGAGACTAAAAATTGACAGCTTATATCCACATTGCTGAGGTTTGTACTATATTTTCTTAGATTAAATGAATAAGGCTGAATAAAACAAATAACATGGCTAAAATAGTTTTTAAAATATATTTATTACTTCTTCCCACCGTCTGTTTAATTAGCTAACATGAAACATTATGCGTTAGTGTTGAGAGAAAGCAAAAGAAAAGCGGTAAGATAAAGTAGTAAAAGATGAAAAGATGAAATATAATAAAGATCAATCTATAAGGCATACAAAATAGGCCATACAAATTTGTAAAAGTAATTAGAGCGTTCATAGAGTAGGTAAAACATAACTTCCCTATCTCTTGTACCACTACCATCTTACACTCTTATCAAAGCTAAATATCTATCTAGGATTTAATTTTTAGTCCTATAATGAATTATTCTTGCTATCTTTTTCCGAGTCTCTTTTAGTTTGTTTGAATTCTTAAAATGAGTTCTCCAAAAATGTAATAAAGTGAAATTATTATTTTCCATTCTTTCAAAGTATTTTTTCAATTTCTGCAGCCTAAATTTATCTGGTTTGCCCAGCATATTTCCTACATATTTACTTTGCAATATATTTGGTTTGAAACTAATATCGTAAGGATGTTTTATAGATACTCTCATGAAACTCTTGGTATTGTTCATTTCATTCAGTTTCTTAAATGCAAAGCAATAAAGGAGAATATTTGTAGCTTAGGGTTGAAATGAGGGGCCTGGGTGCTCTCTGACGTTGGTTTTTTTCTTGTAAACATTTCATTACCCAAACTCAATAACATAATCAGTACTAGTAAGAAACTCCTTACTAACTCCTTACTAGTACTGATGATGTTATCTAATTTGGGATGTTACCTAGAAATATCTGCAATGTAAGCTGTCTCTTTAGAATTTCATTCTATTATTTTTATTTCATTTCAGGCTTATTGTGAATTTCATTTACGTCTTCTAGAGTATTAACATTCCCATACAATATTATGTCATCTGGAATTAGAGACACAATCATGATAATATGATAATACAGTGTGTATACTTGTAAACAAATGCAGAATAATTTGCATCTGCTATTTCTAATTTTTTGGATCCAAGTTACTTAATACTCTCATGGCAAGAAAATTATGTTTTTTAAATAGATTTAGGGTTTCACAAATGTAATTTTTGTAAAAAGAACCTCTTTCTCTTTCTCTTCCTCTCTCTCTCTCTCTCCCTCTTTCTGTCTCTCCCCCTTTCTGTCTCTCCCCCTTTCCTTCTCCTCCTTTCTTCTCCCCCTCCCCTCCCTGTTCCCATCCCCCTCTGCTTTTGACTCTCCCTCTCTCTCTTTCCATATACTATACATATAGTGTGTAGGGACAAAGAGTTTTATATTATATTAAACCTTAAATAGACACTAAAAGTATATAACAACATAAAAAGAATTCTATCATTTTTACATTTCATTAGGAAATAGTATAATCAAAATTTTGTATAATTGTAAAAAAAATGTATGATCAACATTTTGTATAATCAAATTTTTAGGTCTTTATTTTTACATTGAAACATAGTCCAATGGGTTTTATTACACATCACAGATTAGTCCCAGGAATACTCCCTCCTCTTCTTAAACCCCCCCCCCGCTTATTGACCATCTATTTATTAAACTTGTGATTAAGAGGTCAAATTATTTTGCTTTATTATAGTAATTCCATTGACCATGAATGAAATAATAAAGCTTACTATGAAACAATTAAATTGTCACGCAATAGGTAATAAGGTGAAAAATTACTGTTGTTTAGATAATTTTTTAAATCAGATTCTAAACTAGCCATTAGTCAAAACAAGAGGCTTTTTACTTCCAGTAAAATGACTGTTTTGTTAATTCAGCAACCCAAAAGTAAGTGCATTTAATGATACATTTAATGATGAAGGTTGCTTTGAGTTATGATTCAGCAATATTTGGAAATCAATGACATTATATGGATTTGTTCCCAATGGGCCTCATGCTTGAATAAATAGATTAAAAAATAATATTTTTGTTGGATTAAGGCAGAGGATAGATATGATGTAAGTTTAAGTATATACAGTATTTTATTGCATTCATCCATGCAAATTTTCAATGCACTTCAAACAATCACACTGATATTAGGATATACATCTGAATCAAGATATTATACATTCAGGTTTTTGTTCTTAGTAGTACATGCTTTCTCTTTCGACTATTATGCATACCTCAAGATAATGGAAGCAACAGTGTTTCAATGTAGCATAGCTGATATCTCAGATTATTTTGGTTGTTGTTACAAGTTTTCTGTACAATAGCTCCATCAAAGAAGAAAAGCAATGTGCTTAAATATTAAATTAAGATGCAATTTTCAATTATATTCCCTAACATCCACACTCTATATGACAATTTGGGGGAAAAATTTCCTCCTACTTTCCTGGTGACTTTCAGTCATGATAAATGTGTAAAACAATATTTGCATATACATTGTTAGGATTTCTTTATAAGAAGTTATACAGAACTAATAACTAGCTGATCACAAGATAAACTAATATATTAGAATAATGAGTGCCTGGTTTAGAGATAAGGATTTGGCTATTGCACCAAAAATAGTCACTGTGAGTGTTAATCACCAAAATTGAATTTTACTGTGTTCTGAACTGTGTACAAGTCTGACACTTTGAAATTGAACTAATCAATTTTCCTGCAGGAACACCAGCTTTGACACTGCGACCTTTACGACTGTATTACTGAATGGAAAGAAAACACACAAATGTCAGATACTGTATTAAGAATGGATTACATACATTGTGTTTGATTTAATATTGTCTCTTTGTTTTTTTTTTCTTTTTTTGGCATGGGGTTCACACAAGTTTATGTAACTACTTGATGACCAAAAGATGACAATGCCATGTAATTTTTCTTTTCACAGTCGCAAGAGAATTCAAATCTTTTCCCCAACATTTTAAAATATAATAGTTACATTTTCTCAATCTTGTCTTCTCTGTTTTGTTAATTATATGAACTATCCAATGTTTTCTCCTCCAAAGAAAACCAAGTGTGGAATACAAACCATCAGCAGTTCTAGATTATATCATGACCATCACCTAACTAGCAATAGCAATAGCACTTATATACCGCTTATAGTTCTTTGCAGCCCTCTCGAAGATGTTTACAGAGTCAGCATATTGCCCTCAACAATCTGGGTCGTCATTTTACCCACCTCAGAAGGATGGAAGACTGAGTCAACCATGAGCCTGGTGAGATTCGATCTGTCAAATTGCAGACAGTTGGCTGCAGCAGAAGTAGCTTACAGTACTGCACTCTAACCACTGCGCCACCAAGGCTCTTGTAATCTAAGTAATTAGATTACAGTAATCTCTGCTAGATTACTGTTTTTTCTCCATTACTGACATTGTTTGAGTCAATTTAAAATAATTATGGGGTAAAACTTGCCATCCTCATTCTTGCTTTGGCTGTTAGAAATTGATGAATGTTGTTGTCTTGCTTTTAATGTGCCACTTGTTACAGGCAAAGTTATCCATTTATTTGGATGGCTTTATTCCCACTCCTCTTTACTGTGTTACTACCTAGCAGGGGAATCAATGTAGATGGGAGGGAGGAGGACTATACAACATAAAAAGGATGGAATTGACTCAGAATTTTGCCTGTGTTCCTTTGTCTACAGTTCTTCCCATATCCCATTTGGGTACATAAGGTGATTTTAGGAAAACCTTAAGGCAGCAATAGAAGGAAACTGTGTCTTGACTGTGCATCCAAAGACTGTAGACTGGGTGAACAGAAACATATTACTAGCTGAACCATCACATTTCTTACTTGATTGAAATGGACAAAGGGAAATGGGAAAATAAGCAACAAAAACCCAATTCCAGGTACATACATGGGTAAAGGCAGAGTTGTAGAATCTAAAGGTAATCAATGCCTTCTGATGGCATTTCAATACACAATTGGATAAATAAGTTCCTTTTTCCCAATACAAAAAAGGGGTGGTATGCAGACTTTGTAAGTTAAAAAAGAAAAGAAAAGTAACTTCTATAAAAGAACTAATGAAAGAGTGCTAGAGGTCTAGGCAAGTGCTAGAAGAAAATGGCTCTGATGGAGACTGGGTAGTGATAAAGAAAGAAAGAAAGTCACCAGTACTGCTCAAACATATTTCTGGTCACACTACAGTTACTCATCAATTTCTCACCTCCACAATAATCATTGATAATGTGGTACAGATTTTACATACCCTGAGATTGTCCTGGGACAGTGTCATCTTAACAGCAAAAATGACTTTTATTTCAAAGATTCAGCAATAATTTAAGGCTGTTTCATGCATGGGTTGGAGTAGGATAAGGACAATAACTGTAATCAAGGAGAAGTGTTTGTGTTGTCAGTGTATGATGGTGCCATGGTAAAGTCTAACTATAGCCTGGTTCTTTATGGTAGGCAGTTAATTTATTAGATGCTATAAGAAGCCTTAAGATTAGACTAGTATTTATTTTGAATCTAGTACAGAGGTGGTATTCAGCAGGTTCGGATCGGTTCTGGCATACCAGTAGTGGAAATTTTGACCAGTTTGGAGAACCGGCAAATATTACCTCTGGCTGACCTTGCCCACTCACTCCTGCTCTTTCCTGTCCTTTATTCCATTGATTTTTAGCTCAGCCAATTTGCACAGCAGAGTGGATTGCCACGTCTCAGCTGAGCTAAAAAATAGCTCACCTCACCAAGGCGATCTTTGAGTGCTGCGTACATGTGCAAAGCGCATGTTAGGTGCACACTTGTCCAAAGCACACATGCGTGCACAAAGCATGCAGAACCAGTAATTTGGAATCGTACCACTGATCTAGCAGTGATACTATATCTCCAAACTCTTAAATTATATTATTCTGATCCAGTCCAACAGGGAATGTATAATTGATGTGGTTATCCAGTAGCAGGTGTAGATGGCTGAGGAGAGGGAGGACTCAGATAAGGGGCCAGGACCATTAGGGAATGGACTGCTGCCTTCAGAGATTGTGGGGGCTGACAGCAGCGATGAGGAGGTTCCCGAGGAGCCTGTGCCAAGTGCGCGTGCGCGCAGGACTGCTCACATGAAAGAGCAGCTGCAGCAGCACGGAAGACTTGGGAGAAAGGCTGCAAGGTGATGGCCCCTCCTTCCAGAAGATAAAAGCCAGCTGTGAATCGGACGTTCTTTGCAGGAAGCAAAGACGTTGTGAAACTCGAGCCTCATGGACACTGTAGTATCTTAGTTGGTATTTGAAGACTCTTGTGTTGTAAAATATTTTTAGGTAACCTTATCTGCTATTCTTGGCAGCCTCACACAGTTTTGGCGAGGCTCGTGCATATCAAAGTTAATTAGTTTGCAGCAGCCTTTTAACTGGGGATTCGTAAGAATTATTAAAAGGTTTCTGTTCCCTTTGGTTCATGTTTGTTTTATTGGAAAAGGGTTTGGGTCAGAATAATAGTAGTAAAGATACTGCAGAAATTTTTCATGAAATCTTGCTGCTTCTATAGTTGGAAAAGAAGGTAGAACATATGTACAAAGGCTAATTCTATTCCAGATACAGAGATAGATTAGGTTTTGGCTGGAGAGTGGTGTATATGAAGCAGCTATTCCAAAAGTTATTTTCCTTTTGGACAATAAAATACACAAAACCAAAGAGATACACTTCTGCCAAAAGAGCAACATAATTGTATGTATACAGATATAATCACAAAAGAAAAAGAAAGATTATAGTAATAAATTGCATAAATACATTAAATACAAAAACAGAACACAATATTTATTTTCCAGACTACTGAAAGCGTTTGCCTGAATCTGTTATGTTTTTGATGTGATTTTATAAAGCTCTGCCTCTGCATTATAAAACTGTCACAAAAATCCATTTAATGATCATGTTTTATTATGAGTTTATTACATTTTCAAGCAGAATTTAATATCAGTTATGAACTGATGATCATAAATATGTTGCTTCTGTTATTATAAAATACTGAACCACTTTAATGACTTTTTAAAAATACAAGAAAAAAAACTGAAAAGTACTTTTACTTACAGGATTAATGTAAGTGAAAGCATTTCTCCTTAGGTTTTTTTTTCAGATTGGAAAGTGAATATGTGTATATCATTCTTGGCTTTGTACTATGGCATATGAACTAGTTAATTTCAAATGTTAATATTAATGGATATTAGCTAATATCACAATATCTAACTTGCTCATGCAAATATTTCTGGGTGAGCATTAATTTAAAATAGTAATATGGACCAGGGAAAAATATATGACAAATATTGATATCCTACTGAATCATAGAGAAACTATTGGTAATGAGATAATAAGATAAGCATATTTAAAACCCACACCAGTGGAAAAGTCCTCTCCAATTTCAATTACCAAAATTAGTGAGCTTATGTTTTTGATTTTGGATAGTTGAATCTGATTAACTTTGGTTGGTACTAAATAATCCATGACCCACTAAGTCATTAATTCAGAGATATTTCCTTACCTAAACAGAAAAACAGAATGACCAGGAGAGAGCAAAAATGCAGTGGAAGGAGGACAGATTTCCAACTTCCTCCTGGCTTCCCTTGCATTTTCTTATGAGAAGCTGGCAAGCATCAGAAATATTTCCTCTCCTCTCTTTCCTCTTTCCTTTCCTCTTTCCTTTCTTCTTTCCTTTCCCCCTTTCCCCTTTTTATAGTGTGGTGACCAAAACTAGATGCAGTATTCTAGGTGTGGTCTTACTAAGGCTTTTTAGAGTGATATTCAATATTAGTAATCAATGTTAATTATTCACTTCTGTGAAATATCCATGGAGATTTCCTGCCATTTCTGCTTTTTAGATTTCAATGAACTTGGATCTCAACAAATGAAAAAGGATAGTAGGAAAATGGTAATACAGTAATAATTTCACAACAAAGAGTCTTACTGAAGTCCTATTACTTAATTGTATCCAAATCTATTTGGATGCAACATATTCATTGGCAAACGCTTACCAGTCACTTCACTAAAGTTCTAACTTGGCTGGCACGCTTTCATGTGGAATGGAAAATCGAAACAACATTCATATTTCCAAAGGCACCATATAAGAAATGTGTTGTTTAATATGTGGGGAAACATTAAAAAAAAACACTACCCAAAGGTTCCATTGTGGCTATCTACATTGGAAGCAGCTACACATCCAAATGTATTGGATTATGAAAATATTGTTAGGTATAAAGATCTACTATATGATACTGGAGAGCTTAAAAATAAGAACCAAGTACAAATTCAAGGAAAGGAGATAGAGTGGTGGCCCTTTGCACAAATACAAACCCATTATAAAAAAGATAGAGAAAGGAGAAGGCGGAGCTACGTCTCGGTGTTACAGCTGCGATCTCGGGGCTCTGAGATCTCAGCTGATATTTTTGCCTCTGGTCGGTTCTAACGGACCTAAACCGTCCCGTAGAGACGGGGATTGTGAAGGGCATAGTCCCAGGATCCCAGAGACATCGCAAAATCTCTGGTTTGATCCGGGAGAAGCCCTTTTGCTGGAAGCAGAAAGGCAGCCTCTAAAGCTGCTGAAGTCGGGACAACTCCGGAAAGAAAGGGATTTAAATGAGCGTGTATCGGTTGGGTGAGAAATTCTTTTGCATTATAAATTGATTAAGACTTGAAAGGACATCCTGAACAAAGAAGAAATCTGTGGCTTTATTTTTCTTTTGACTGAACCTGGGTTGAGCGGCGTTTAAGTGATGTCAAATTGAGACTTGGATTATTATTTTTTTCTTATTTTCTTTGAGGACTTTAAGGTGACTTTGTAGGTAACCGGATTGAATTTTCTCTTATATATATTTTTATTTTTCACTTGATTTTTATTTTTTATCTTTTTAACTTTCTTTTTAGGATAGAGGCTCCCTTTGACTATCTTTTTCTTTTGTTTGAGTTCTTTATAAACATTTTTTCTTTTGGCTGGGGGGGGAAAGAGTATTTAGAGATGCTGTAACACTGCCAACTAGAGGCTTGAAAATATTTTATTTGAATTGGGGAGAAAAGCACTTCTTTTCAAGGACATTTTAATGTGATAAGATAGAGGGAGAATACAGTAAAATATTATTACAGGTGCTCTCTTGGACTCTTATCAATATCTCAACATTTGAGGTTTGGCTTTGAAGCTGCTGGAGAAGACAGTCATAATAAGAGCCTTGGATAAAGAAATAAAGTGCAGTGTACAGTGTATATATATATATATATATATACTTTTGAAACACCTACTCGCCAGCCTTTTTGGTTAATTTTAACTCTAGCATTTTTGCTTTTTATTTCAAAGGGAAAGCCTCAGAGTTTTTTCTTTTTTCTTCTCTTTCTTTGCTTCTTCCATCTATTTTAATTGGATTAGGGTCTAGAAGAACCTGAAGACCTTTCTTTTTCCTTTTTTCTTTTTTCTTTTTTGGCTTTGGGCTTTTTAATATTGGATTTTTTCTTTTTCTTTTTGATTTTTTGGACTATATTTGGTTACTATACCAGCTGGATTTAAAGTCAAAGAGAGCTTGAAGACTTGGAAATATTAAAATGAGCAGGAAGCCAAAATCATTCGGCGTTTTTGCTTCTACCTCTGCTTCCCCACCACTTGAAGGACAACTTTCAATTCAGACAATGTTGAAGCAAGATAAGGAACAAGAAAAAGTAAATTTACAGATGATTATGCAAGGAATTCAAGATATTAAGATAAAAATAGATACCATGGACAAAAAAATAGAGAAATCTGATGAAAATTTTAAACAAATGATGGGAAAATATGAGGAGAGATTCCAAAAAATTGAGGAAGAAGGAAAACAAAGAGAGGAGAAGATTGGAAATATTGACACTAGATTAACAGTGATAGAACAAGAAAAAAATGGGATGTTGAGGTGGGAGATGGAAAGATCAGAATTTTATCTTAGATTTCAAAATATAGAAGAGGAAAAAGGAGAAAACTTGGCTGTGATAATGATAGAAATATTGGCAGATCTTCTGGAAATTACTGAGGAAAAAATGATGGACGGAGTAGATGAGATATACCGAGTTTATACAAGATATGCGATGAGAAATAAACTACCAAAGGAAGTACATATTAGATTTACTAAAAAATCCATCAGAACACAAATACTACAAGTGGCAAGAGAAAAAGTATTGAAATATAAAAGCAAAGAGATTGTAGTTTTAAAACAAATACCTAGAAGAGTGAGAGAGATGAGAAGAAAATATCGATTTTTGACCAAAATGCTACTGGAAAATGAAGTGAACTACAGATGGCTGATACCAGAAGGACTAATTTTTACGTGGCAAGAGCAGAGACATAGAATTGACTCGATTGAAAAAGCAGAATTTTTTTATGCAGAATTTTTTGGAAGAAAAAAAGAGGAGGCAGAGAAAGAGATCTCATTAATTGAGCTTCTGGAGGAACAACTGGAGACTGAAAAAGAGAAAGGAGTTGTAGGTGGACAGGTAGACAGTAAAGAACAACGTGAAGTGAGAGCTACGAGAGTTGTTAGACCTAAATATAAAGCATAATCATGGAAGAAAAAAAACTGATTACAATGAATATAAATGGACTTAACTCAGCTGTTAAAAGAAGGAAAACTTTTCACAAATTAGAGAAATTAAAATTTGATATAATTTGCTTACAAGAAGTTCATATTAAAAAGCAACATGAGCATTTGTTAGTACAGCCAAAATTAGGGAAAATATTTACTTCTTTGATTCAATGTAAGAAAAGAGGAGTGGTTCTCTATATTAAAGAAGATATTCCAGCAAAACTGATCTACACGGATGAAGATGGAAGAGTATTAATGGTGGAAATAATGGATAATAATAAAAAAATACTCTTGATTGCAATTTATGCTCCGAATGATAAACAAGAAGAGTTTTATAAAAAACTACATATGGAAATAATTAGACTGGACTATGTTAACATAATCATGATGGGAGACTTTAATGGAATTGTGGACAATAAATTGGACTATATAACAACAACAAAACAAAATAGAAAGATTCTCCCTAAATCTTTTTTTTAAATGACAGATGAATTAACCTTAAAAGATATTTGGAGGGAAAGAAATGTTAAAACTAAACAATATACTTTTTATTCTAATAGACATTTATCATGGTCCAGGTTAGATATGATTTGGATCTCAACAGAATTAATATCTACTATTCAAGAAACAAATATTGAAATAAGTACTTGGGCAGGTCATAGTCCAATGACAATTAAATGGAAGGGACAAAAAAAAAGATCGAGATGGACATTAAACAATACCATTTTAAAGGAGAAAGATTTTATACAATGGATGGAGAAGGAATTAGTCTTTTTTTTTAAAGAAAATAAAAAAGAAGATACCTCAATACAGAATGTTTGGGATACAATGAAGGCATATGTAAGAGGTTTGATAATAGACTATACAAGAAAAAAGAATATTAGGAAAAGACAAACCTCTAAGGCCTTGGAAGATGAATATATAAGACTTGAAAAAGAATTACAGAAAATACCACAGAAAAAAGATATTAAATTGAAACTGGATGTAATTAAGCATAAAATGGAATTAATAGAGAAAGAAGAACTGGCACAGAAAATTAGAAATTCTAAACAGAATTATTTTGAAGATGCAAATAAACCAGGTAGATGG
>BLBF01000017.1:30649867-30668335 GCA_015471245.1 Laticauda colubrina
TTCAGCAACAAATATCAAGCCTTTGGGTTCTTTTAATGACCCAATTGTAAATAATTGGCAGATTTAACTTTATCCTTTTCCTTCAATATTTTATTATTAATTAATAATTTATTCATTATAAAGTCTTTGTCCAGAGTAAGTCTTTTTCAGAGAAAGCACAGGAGTTTTCCACAGGACTTACTAATAAACCTTTACTTTTCCACTTGACAATTAGTTAATTACAACTCCAATTCAAACTTCTAACAGAGATTATTTCTACTAGGAGCATAAATATCTAAGTATGTTTCAGAAGAGTCATTGCTGGATTATAGGCAGTGGTGGAATTCAATTTTTTTTACTACCAGTTCTGTGGGCGTGGCTTGGTGGGCATGGTTTGGTGGGCATGGCAGGGAAAGGATACTTTAAATCTCCATTCTCTCTCCACTCCTGGGGGAAGGTTACTGCAAAATCCCCATTCCCTCCCCACCCCACTAACCTGCTTTCCAGTTCCATTCTTCTGTGCAGAGCAACAAAAGATCCACTGACCAGCTGGGACTCGAGAGGCAGAGAATAGATGGTGGCCGGGCCAGTCAGAGGTAGTATTTGCCGGTTCTCTGAATTACTCAAAATTTCTGCTATCGGTTCTCCAGAACTGGTCAGAACCCGCTGAATACCACCTCGGATTATAGGGGAAAGGCACAAAAGTATTCTGAATTTGATGACAGACTTATAGGACTACCTCTCAAACTTTTCTTCATGGTATGTGCTTCAATCCTTCTACAGACAAAATCCTTATTTGAAACTTATGGTCTCCTTTTTGCAAGAGAAACAATAAGAATATTTATAAATAAATAACTGAAAATGCCAGGTACCTGGGAGATAACTTGTTATGCAGAAAAACCAATAAACCAATCAATGTGAATTCTGTTGTCATTTTATGAAAAAAGCAACATGCCTCTTAATTATGTCAAAACCAGAGGCAGATTTGAAATGGATATTTGTTCTGGATTTAATTATTTTATATGGCCAGAGAAGCTCTTTGGGATAAGAAATGTGGATGCATTGTGTCTACATCTTTTACTGCCTCCAAGAATATATGTTTTTCAAAATATCTGGCTTTAAATTACAAAATTCAACAGGATTAGGTTCTGATTCCTTTGAAATATTTTGAGTACAGTCATAATTCCTTGCTCAACTGATTACAATTAATTAAACTTTAAATTTTAAAACATCCAGAGATCTCCGGATTACTTATTCATAATACCTTATTCTACTAGCTTTCCTTGCACTTCCTTTTTTCAATTCAGTTAAAATGTCCAATATTCAGGACTTTAGGAGTGGTACAGCGGTTCCACTTATGGGAAAACCACTCTTATACATTAGAAAAGAGTAGCAAGAAGAGAGCATTACAGGATGATCAAAACATGAATGGAAGTGTGAAATTACAATCACCAAAATAAGTGTTATTAAGTGAGACACTTAATTGAATTTTGCCCCATTTTATGACCTTTTTTTGCCACAGTTAAGTGCATCTGGCTTCCCCAGTTACTTTGCTTGACAGAAGGTTGCAGATCACATGACCCTGTGACATTGCAATCATTATAAATATGAGTCAGTTGCCAAGTGTCTGAATTTTGATCATGTGACCATGGGGATGCTGCAACAGTTGTGTGAAAACTGCTTATTCACTTTTTTCACTAAGTTGAGAACTACCTGTATGTGTGTGTGTATTGCAACACACCTAAAAGTGAATGGATCTTTTCCAAAGGTGTAAATATGCACATGTTACAGTAGGTTGCAGCATGTAGCAGTTTCTCCAATATAAAACAAAAACAACAACAACTCTAAGCAAAGTCAGTCTTGGACGAGTAGTTAATGAGAGATTACCTATTGTGGCCTATTGGCCTGCCCAGCAGCTGAATCAGAGGTGGAGGAGGCGTGGGATCAGGGTCAGCATCAGGGCAACTTTGGACTCCAAGGGGGAAGAGGGAATAGAGCTGGCATAGAGAGAGGTGGAGCCTGGGCCGTCATCAGCCCTCAGATGGAGAGTCAACAGCCCCCAGGTCTGGAGGTGAAGGTCTTCTTCTTGATGAAGAAGAAGAGGAAGAGCTAGATCCAGTGCCTGACGCGCAGCTGCGTAGAAGGCAGAGAAGGGGAGAGCAGGAGAAAGCCGTGGGCCATTCCCGGGGAAGGAAGAGCCACCACTGCTAAGAAGGCCTCACCCTAGCTCTGCGGATAAATGGCAGAAGGCAGAGATGAATAGGTGTGGCAGACCTATTCATCTTCCGGGGCTGCCGGCATTCTTAATAAAGGAATCTTTTAAGGTCACATCAGAGGGTGAAATATTTCTGGGATGGAAAGATATTTTGGAAGACATCATTGGCAAACCAGTTCCAGGTTCCAGGTTCCAAATGAACATAGCGCTAGCACTTAAGACTTATATACCGCTTCACAGCTCTTTAAATCGTCTCTAAGTGGTTTGCAGAGTCAAGCATATTGCCCCCGACAATCTGGGTTTTTATTTTACCGACCTCAGAAGGATGGAAGGCTGAGTCAACCTTGCACCTGGTGAGATTTGTACTGCTAAAATGCAGGCAATTATAATTGGAAAATGGCAAACCCATTTTTGTATTGTTGCCAAGAGAACTAAATGAATATGTCAATATAGTCATCAGGAGCCAAGTTTGACTCAAGGGAACCTATGGGGTTTTTTTTAGTGTGTGTAAAATAAATTATATTACATACAACAAAATGTAGATAGTAATGCCTCTTAATTATGAAAGTAAGGTTTGGGTATTAATATTCTAGGGAGAAGATGGAATCTGTAGAAATGACAGATTTAGAAGACTAAGAAGAAAAAAATACAGAGAACAGAACCATTGCAGTTAATTTTAGATGGTTTCAGAGTAGTGTTGGAAGTCCCCCACTCCTAGAAGAATGAAATATTTTGGGAAATATTAAAAAGGGTATTATTATAGAATATTATATTTCCCTAAAGGATAAAAGGAAAAACATGCTCTTAAAGACAGAAAGCAGCCTCCAAGTCTTTCTTAATAGTCCACAGCAGATGCCAGGACTTAAGAGATACAGAGCTTATTGAAAGAGAAAGACAAGTATTGAGACAACTCTATTCATAAGCAAAGCAAATACTGCAGGCAGAAATCCATTCAAGACAGAATATTTCAAAACTCCTTAGAAAAATGGTAGGATTAGAAAGCATCAGGATTAGGATTCGCTGAACTGGTAGTTGCAGTAGTTGGCTGGCCTCGCCTACCCTTCTCCTCCCAGGAGTCACCACACAGCTGGTTTGGATCCCAGGTAAGTGCAGGGCTCGCATGGAGGCTCGGGGAGGACAAAAAATGTGCCTCCCAGAGGCTCCAGAAAGCCTGAAACAGGCCTGTTTCCAGCCTCCAGAGAGACTCTGGAGCCCAGGGAGGCTGTTTTTGCCCTCCGGGAGGCTCAAGGAAAGCCTCTGGAGCCTGGGGACAGCAAAAGCGCCCCCCTGCCATGGTGTAGGCAACCGACCATAGGCCACGCCCACCACACCCATGCCCACCCCGCAACCGGGTAGAGAACCTGTTGCTAAACTTTTTGAAGCCCACCCCTGCTTAGTGTTATATCTAAAACTGATCCATTTTTTTTCTTTGCCATTCAAAATTGATTGTCTTCATGAATCAAAATAAATACAAATAATCACTCAGAGATTATTTTTATAAATAATTGAAATATGTATATTTTTATACATTGTGATACTTGTGTATCTTAAGTTTCTTTGTTTTTTAGCAAATCTTTACAACAGGTGTAATAATATATCATATACTTGGAGAAAGAGTGAATGAGTGGGTGCCACTGAAGAACAGATGATATAAATATAGATGATATAAATTTAAATGAAATAGTTCTGGTCATAGATATAGACATATATATAAATATAGTTGCTGATAAATTTCAACTGTCAACTGATTATTCCAACTTCTTAATAGAGAAACTATACTTCTATGATGCAACTTGTAGCTAAATTAATTTCTAATGAGATAAACAGGATAATTAAACTCTAAGATCAAATAAAAAGGATGAGCTAATTTTATGTGGAAGATTAAGTACAGTGCTGAAAAACAGCAAACTGGAAATGTGGCTGGAAATATTGTCTCTCGTAGAACTTCCTGCTGTGAATTTTATCAGATATCTTTATTGCATGGGTAATTTTGTGATTGAATATTTAGTGGGTACTGTGCAACCTGTTCACCAACCTTTGTTTAGAAATGAAGTGCAAAAGACCATTAACACTAAAGAACCAAAAATATTTTTTTTATGTTGTCATTTCTGTCATTGTCTACTGAAGTGATTTTCATTTACTTATTATTCGTGCCAGATTTTTCTGATGATCTAAAAATGCCATATTTAGGCAAGTTGTCACAATTTAAAATCATTTGAGGCTTTACACTTGAGATATTTTTCATTGCAGTCATAAACTTCAACACTTCTTTCAAGAGGAAAACTGAAATACAACAGAAACAATAATTTCATTATTATAATACTAATATCCCTCTGATGACAGATTACAGTACATCTGGCAAGTATTATTGCTGTAACAATGGAACAAATTACTAGATATTTCACACATAAAAAGAAGATATGCTGATGCATATGGCAAGTTTAAGTTATTTGTGTGTGAACAATATAATATGATTATATTTGATTTGAGATAAAATGGCAATTTACTTGTACTGGAAGTGGTTAAGTACGCAGTGTTTTTACAAAACAAGAACTAGAATAAAGGAAGCTGCTTCTACAAAAAGTAAGCATTTATTTTTGAACTTTTGCTATAATAATGGGTCACAAAAGATGAAATGAGAGGTAAATGATTGTGCAGTGACATCTTCCAATTTGGAACATATTAAAATTGAATGAACCGAGCAAAGTTTTTCAACCTTAGGTAGATGTGTTCACGAGCCATCTCGAGGGTGGGGGAGGAATCTGGGGCAGCTTTTGTTCCAAGAGCATCCAGTACAGTTGTAGGGTTAAAAAAATTTACTACCGGTTCTGTGGGCGTGACTTGGTGGGCGTGGCAGGGGAAGGATACTGTAAAATTTCCAATCAGAGGTGGTATTGCCGGTTCTCCGAACTACTCAAAATTTCTGCTACCGGTTCTCCAGAACTAGTCAGAATCTGCTGAATACCACCTCTGATCCAGTACCCCAAGTTATAATCAGAAACCAACATGGTTTGTCAAAAATATATCATACCAAACAAATACTATTGCATTCTTTGACAAAATGACTACATTAGTGGACCAATGAAATGCTGTAGACAACTCAGAAAGCCCAGGCTGCCTAAGGAGCTTCTGATATAATTCTATAGAGGAATTATTGTGTCTGCCATCTACACCTCTATAACCTCTGGTTTGGCACTGCAACCAAACAAGCCAGACACAGACTTCAACAGATAATTAGAACTGCAGAAAAAACAATTGCTACCAACCTGCCTTCCATTGAGGACCTGTATATTGCACAAGCCAGAAAGAGGGCTGTGAAAATATCTACAGACCCCTCACATCCTCGACCTAAACTGTTTCAATTCAAAACGACACTATAGGGCATTGCATGCCAGAACAACTAGACATAAGGACAGTTTCCCCCCCCCCCCATGCCACCACTCTGCTAGTATCCTAGTATGATTTATATTGATTGCTTATTTAGTATTCTATAACTATCACTAAGTGCTATATTTTATGATTTATGATGAATGTACTTTTATGATGACTAAGAACATGATTGACCACTTATTGCTTGTATGTGCACTGAGAGCTTATGCACTTGTGTGTCCAATCACACTTGGCCAATAAAGGTTTCTATTTGTATTCTATTTCTATTAGTATACTTGGACTTCAGTAAGACATTCAACAAAGTAGACCAACCTACTTCTTGGTAAGATAGAAATCTGAGGTTGTATTTATCTACTTTTAAGAACTATTAAGAACCAGATGTTTTTTAAAAGCATAAAACTCAAAGGATGTAGTAACTGTGACAGGGATCTAGGAATCTTAGTGGATAATTACTAAAATATGAGCCAGCAGTGTGCTACACCACCAAAGAATTAACACAGTCTTAGGCTGTATTAACAGAGGGATAGAATCAAGATCACATGAAATGTTAATATCACTTTATAATACCTTGGTAAGGTCACACTTGGATTATTGCATTCAGTTTTTGTCACAATGATATATAAAAATAGTAAGAGTCTAGAAAGAATGCAGAGAACGGCAACAGAGATGTTTAGAGGTCTGGAGACTAAAACATATGAAGAAAAGTTGCAAGAATTGGATATGTCTGGTTAATGAAAAGAAGAATTAGAGGTTCTATGATAGCAGTGTTCCAATATTTCAGGGGCTGCCACGGTGGTGGGATTCAAATTTTTTTTACTACCGTTTTTGTAAGCATGGCTGGTTGGGCATGGCAGGGGAAGGATACTGTAAAATCTCTAGTCAGAGGTGGCATTTGCCTGTTTTCCAAACTACTCAAAATTTCCACTATCAGTTCTCCAGAACTGATCAGAACCTGCTGAATACCACCTCTGGGCAGCCACAAAGAAAAGGGGGTCCATCTTTTTTCCAAAGCACCTGAAGGCAGGACACCAAGTATAGTAATAGGTGGAAACTAATCAAGAAGAGAACCAACCTAGATCTAAGGAGAAATTTCTGGACAGTCAGAGCAATTAACAGTGGGACAGCTTGCTTCCAGAAGTTGTGGATGTTCCATTACTGGAGATTTTTAAGAAGAGATTGGACAACCATATGTCTGAAATGGTATAAGGTCTCCTCCTTGAACAGGGGATTGGATTAGAAGACTTCCAAGGTCTCTTCCAACTTTGTTATTCAGTACCTTCCACCTACTCACTCATCCATCCTGACTCCCTGTCCCATGTTTAGGCCATCTAACAGGGATGTCAAACTGGATTTCAAGGGCCGGATCATCAACGTAGTTCTCCTCTGCGGGCAGGCCAGGAGGGAGAGACAGGATGGACATCTTCTGCAGCACCCTGCTGGCCAAAACAGGGCACACAGGACCATGCGTGCCCCCGTGACCCATTTTTTGCTTGGACAGCCTTCTGCAGCACTATGCTAGACAAAATAAGGCTTGGGGCATGTGCATGGCCCCCACACACCCTGTTTTCAGCCTGGATGGCCTCCTGTAGCATTTTGCTGGCCAAAATGGGGCATTTCGGCCGGCAGATGCACTGTGGGCCAGTCTTTTGCTATTTTCAGGCCGGCCCCACAGGTCAGATTTAAGCACCACCCGGGCCAGATCTGGCCCATAGGCCTTGAGTTTGACATCCCTGATCTAGAACTTTAGAAACTTCAAGATCTGTAGGCTTCCAAGTTAAAATCCACATCTTTTCAATTTCCTAAAATTTAAAAACATTGGGATAGAGTGGTGATTGTTACAATCTTGTTAGAGCAATGGATCCCAACCTGTACGTTCTTGATCTCTTTCATTTGTAGTTCCCAGAATTCATCATGATTAAGAAATTTGAGAATTTATGGTTCCCATATTACCCATATTACTTGTAGACTGGGAAAGCTGAACTAAAATAATAGTAAATGAAGATTCTGTTAATGTTTCCTTACAATAAAGATAGAGATAATTTTTTTCGGTGTCCTTATTGTTTGGACTGCCTTGCAAGGTTGACATTTGCATTTTATATATGCTTGTGCGTTGTTGAGGTTTTTAGCTTTCCCTTTGCCATTTTGTTTCTAGGTTGTCTGTTCCAAATTTGTAATGACTCATTTGTGGCTTTCTAACTCAGATATAAAAGACAGAATGCAAACTGACTTGAAAGAAAGCATCCTGGGATTCAGCAGTGTCTGTTGGATAGGACTAAAAAAAAAAGGTGACGGTGACATCATTGTGATCAAAGCCCTGCACATTTTGCATACATTGATATTGCATGTAAGGCTTTGATCACAGTGATTTTACTGACATTTTGACTTTTTTTGAAGGTCCTGTGTTGGGATTTATAATCACAGCATAAGAAATTCTTAGATTGTAGAATTGACCTTTGTACATGAAATAAATGGGGGGAGATATCTGGGTGGTATTGTTCAGGAATTTCCCTTTCATTAACATAATTTGACACAGAATTTAATTTGCTGAAAACATCTCTATTCGGAGATAAAAAGTATGTCCCTATTCTTTTTTATTCTAGAAGAGAAGAATATGAACTTGGTAAAATATTGAAGATGTTGATAAGATTAAGCTTTTTTTTTTACTTTGGTATGCAAGTTTTGAATATTACAATTGCCTTTGCCATGAATATTATTTTCAGTTTTAACAGCCAAATAGTGAATAGTCTAGTGAAGAGAAGGACCAGGGGAGACATGATAGCAGTCTTCCAATATTTGAGGGAGGGGTCAAGCTATTTTCTAAAGTGCCTGTAGGCCAGACAAGGAATAATGATAGAAACTGAACAAGGAGAGATTTAACCTGGAAATGAGGAGAAATTTTCTGACAGTGAGAATGATCAACCAATGGAGCAGCTTGCCCTCGGAAGATGTGGGAGCGCCATCACTTGAGACTTTCAAGAAGAGATTGGACTCCCATCTATCAGAAATGGCGTAGGGTCTCCTGCTTGGGCAGGGGGTTGGACTAGATGGCCTACAAGGTCCCTTCCAATTCTGATTATCTGTTATCTGTTAAATAGCCACTTCATCCTAGAATGCTAAATGATTGCAAATTTAGAATGTTAATTTTAGAAGCAAAACAAATTATTCAAAAATAAATGATAGATGCACACCCGCATGCATAAATAATTAACCTGTATATTTTAATTTGAACCAAAGCCCAGCATATTGCCAAATAGGAAAAGAATATATCTGCAATACAAGCTATAATACTAAAATCTACTTTTATTTTTGACAGTAATTGTGCTGAAGTCCCATGTTGGTGCTCAGCTATAGAAAAACAATTCTCCTAGATATAACCCCAGAAGCAGCTTCTTTGACAATTGGAAGGCATGCAGGGACCCTTATTTCCTCAGAAATGGAGAACTAGTAAAGTAATCTCCATGGAACAAGTGTCTCTGTGACCAAATCCTTTAATTACATCCAGTGGAAAAGCACCTGTGGCAATTAACTCCTCTGACTCCAGCGTAGCAATTTTAATTAGTTGTGGCAAAAACTTTGCAAACTTTAAAAAAACATGCAATTATACATATTACAATTTGCAAAAAGAAGTGCAAATGAGTCAGCATAGATTGTAGTATCTATTGTCTTCTGTAATAGTTTCCAAGCTACCATTAACAAAAGTTGTACTTGCAATTTGTATCTAAGTTGTACAAATTATCAGTTCTTTGAACTAGGTAAATTTGATGTAATACTATTTTTTCAAATACAGGTAGCCCTCTTTAGTGTTTGCCCCATTTAGTGACTACTAGCAGTTATGGCAATGATGAGAAAGAAAACAGTCCTCACATTATAGTTTTTGTAGAACTATAAAGCAAAAGAGAGCTGAAGTAAGATTATAAGCAGAGTCACAGTACGCTGAATGTGGTCCCAAGATCCCTAAATATTGTGTTTCAAATTTCTTAATTCTTAACCTAATCCCGAATGTCCGGGAAAGAGGTAAAAGAGTTTTTGAAGTGTTGGAAGAAATGTCCATCTGGGTTCAGTTCCAAGTGGGGAGAAAGACACTGGAAACATGGAGGATATTTGGAAAGATAGTTTAATGGTGGACAGTACAACATGGTTTGAAGTCCTGGGCGATCAAACACATGGGTGAGAGAGAGAGAGATTTATACCCTCTCTTGGGCTTTGAACTTGCTTCCTGTTCCCATGAAAGAAATGTATTCTGATTGGTTGTCAGACTCCCATGGGGCCATGCAGGGGTAACTTTGTCAGTTGTCTTGAGTCCCAGGCTTGGTTGAATCTTGCTGGGTGATGTTATGTTCCCAGGTGATTTTGCAATCTAGTGAGATGGGTAGAGGGCTAATCCTATCATATCCTGAGGGCCATGTCTTAATCCCATCACCCTGGAGCTGAAGGCAGGGATGGGACAGGGAGCTGCTCTGTCTTTAAAACATGTTTCTCCTTGTCTCATACAGGGAAATATAATATTCTGTCTTTTTAATATTTCCTAGAGTATTTCATTCTTCTGGGAGATGGGTGGATGCTAAATTTATACAGAAGGAAAGAGTTTTATGTATATTTGTTTATCTAAGCTAGGTATAGATCAAGCATAAAATTCTCATGTTCAAGAAATCGGTATTTTGTTAATCTGAGAAAGATCCAGGGTTGTGATATAGAGCCAGAATACATAGCTTCATGTCTCTTACAAAAGTTTCAATGGCCAGTTGATATTAAGCATTATTAAAGTATCATTTGAAAGTAATAGATTTTGCAGCAAATCCCTGTAGATGGCAGAAACGACCAATAGAAAACTCATTGGTGCCATCCAAAGACCAAGTTTTGAAGCCCAGATCCAGTAATCTGGTAAAATGAAGACTGGGAAAATAAAACAAAAAAGAAGCCTTTAATATCTGTTCATATTGCTGTAAACCACTGAAAATAATAGGAAATATGATGTTTAATAATAAACAAATACCACTGGATGAGGAGGGGAAAGAAGGAATCACACTTTGGGTTATAAAAAGTTTCCACATACTATAAATTAAGGCTTAATTGACATTGTGAAGCATCAGAAAAAGCTCTAAATACTGTGTTCCCCTAAAGTTGCAGCTCAATTTTTAGAGTCTAGTTCCTGCCATATCATCCAAAGAGACTCAACAGAGGCTTCCATCCAAAAAACGATCAAGCTCTACTATACACAGATATTTTTGAAGAAGTAGAAAGGCCAATTCTTCTTTTTTTACTATCCAAAATTAGTGTGTTATATCTCTTAGTTATCTGCCCAAAGTTCAGTTTTAGTCCAATGGTGTTGTTTGATAAAGGAAAGCACTGGGATAGAGGCTCAACTTGGCAAATTTAGAGCCCAGATCTAATGACTTTACAGGGAAGTAACTCCTTTAAGGTGTCAATTAGCTGGCAATAAGCCCAATTTTTCTGGCACTGTATAGAAAAGAATATGTAATTAAAAGAAAAATAACATGTTTTTTTTAAATAAGAAAAAGATGGGGCAAACAGCTTTAGTCAAATTGTGTGCCAACATGTATCAGATCAAGTATTTGGGTTTGGCTGGCTTGTTATCTTCGCTTCAAGAGGCTGCTGCTCCCTGGATAGTCCTTTGGGGCCTCCCTGAACAGCAATTAGGATTTTTTTTTCTGGGTAGGAGGATTCTGGACTTTAGTCAGGGGTAAGTTTTGTGAATGGAAGGGTATGGAAGAAAACATATTGTCTGCCTTGCTTGAAAGTCCTAAAGTCAATATTATCTTCCCATCTTCTATAAAAATTCTGTTAGAGCCTGGCTAGAGGATTAAGAAGGAACTATGTTTTGTAAGACAAGGCTATGCTTATAAAATCTATTACTTCTAATCTAATCTGTACATCCTGAATTTGTCTCTAATGTATGCATCTTTTCTTTTGCTGCTTAATATGCTTCTTAGTCTGCTACCATATAGTAAAAGGCATTTATTACTTAATTACCAGTTTATAGATGAATAGAAACAATATTTTCATGGAGCAAAATCAGTTAAAATATTCAATGTCGGCTGAAAGGGTGGAAAGTGCATGACAAAAAAAGATACATTTTGTAAACTTTTCACCCTGGAAAGCCTTAATTCATATATTTGATATAGTCACGCTCTCATTTCCCTGTCCAGACTTTTACAAAAAATATAGTTATATTTAATTGCGGGGGGTGGGTGGGGGGAATGGTAGCAGAAATCCTAAGAGGCAGCAGTATGCTTTGTATTTATTAGGGTGCATCTAAACCTATTGTCATCTGTCCATTTTGGCTTTCCTTTGCACATTCAATGGTTTACACCATGTATCAGTGGTTCATAGCATACCACTGTTTGCTGGCTGTTTGCCAAGCTTCATCTTTCCAAGAAAGTGAAAGTTCCACTTAGTTATCCTTCTCCTTTCAGTCAAATCTTGATGTGGGCTGACTGTTCATGGCCTCTGGAAGATCTTTATATTTCTGGAAGGTAGGAGAGAAAGAAGAGGATCGGAATTATTATTAGGCAGAATACACTAGAGACTAATAAACGAAGGATGTGCAGTGTAAAGTACCCTCAAGAATATGACAAGTTAAAGCTAATACAGAATTCATATGTGTATTCATTTTATTTATGACTGATGGATTCCATTTTGATATGGCTGAACAGTTACGGGTACCATCTATTTAAAAATGTGCATCAGGGGACGTGCTTGATAAATTATTTTGCATTTATGCTTGTTAACAGCACTGAATAGTAACATACCAGTTCACACGATAATAAATGGAAACATTGCATATCAATGTAAAATTATTTTTCTTTTATTACAATACATTGAAGATAATGGGTCAGACATTCTTTCACAATTAAAACTCTGCTTATGTTTATTCTTATGCTACAGTGCCTGTAATGGCTTATATTGCTGAAGTACAGATTTTTTAATAAGTTCATGTCTGCAAAATCAACATATAAAAAATTTAAAAGAGAAGAAAGGTTCATATTTTTTTCTTCACCTCCTCGGTTTGCATTTATAATAAATTGTTTACTACAGTCTGAACTTGGGCAATGTAGAGATGTCCCATTTTGGAATCAGATAGCTAGATAAACTTCTAACTTTATTCTGAAAAGTTTTTAATATTCATGTTGGACTTTTTTTTTTTTAAGAAAAGGGATTTTTGTTTAAGGAAACCACTATTTTTAGAGTAATTATTTTCCTAACCTGAATTAAATTCAGACTGCTCAGGGCAAACTGATACATGAAATTAAACTTTAATATCAAGATAGATGAAAGTTTTTTTCACGATCCAATATCTAACTGGAGGTCAGGTAATCAAGGGCAGGCATACATGTATATGCTCAAATACATGAGCATATGTATTTATGCATATGTTATATTTTATAACAAATATAAAGTCACCAGACCTCGCTCACCTTGTCATTTCCAGCTAGGTGCATCAGATGGTTAACCATCTGGCAGAAAAGATAATTGAAAAGGTCTTTCCTGCTAATTAAAATAACCTAACCTCAGCTTTTTTCAGTGAATAGTGTCATCTTAACTTATGCAGTTGAGGGATAGGCTGGGATTGGGCTCTTTTAAAAAGCTGTCAGCCTTCCTTGAGCAATCTTGAAAAGACAAGGAGGGCTGAGAACTACTATAACAAGAATAGCAGATCGAGAATCCCAGAACTGTAGGCTAGAGTTAAGGGAGAGCTACAGCTAGAGGCAAATAGACAGATATATATGCATACACACATACACACACACACACACACACACACACACATTAGATATAAAGGCCCTGTCACACTGCCCAACGGATGCAAAACGGACACAATGGACAAGAAAAATGTTCCATCCATTGCTATCCGCTCTCAGAAGGGGCAAAAATTTGCACAACCGGAGCGGATAACACGGACGCGGGGAGGACGCAGGGCGGATGGAAAGCGGATGTGGAATGGAAGCCCAGCGGATAGGAGCGGATGGCACATCCGCTAGGCTACCGGGGGACCTCAGCAAAGTGGACGCAGAACGGATAAAGCGGATGCACAGCGGATGCACAGCGGATGAAGCGGATGCACAGCAGAAGCCTAGCGGATGCCGAGCGTTAATTGCGCATGCGGGGAGGATGCATTGCGTCAGCCCCGCGGATATAACGGAAGCAGCTCGGAAGCAGGTCGCCATTCAGAGGAAAGACCTGCTTCCAGACACATCGACTGCCTTGCCTGTCCTGCCTGCATGTTTGCCTGCAAGCCTTGCTGCCAGCCTTGCTGCCAGCCAGTCTGCCTGCCAGCCTTGGTTCATGCCTGCCTGCCTGCCTCCCTGCCAGCCTTGGTGCCTGACTGCCAGCCTTCCTGCCTGCCTCCCTGCCAGCCTTCCTGCCAGCCTTGGTTCCTGCCAGCCTCCCTGCCAGCCAGCAACCCCACAACCATGCGGAAGCACAGCAAGCCTCAGCCATCTGCTGCCAGCCCTTGCAAGAGGGACAGGGCTACCATCCCGCCCCCTGGCCCTCACTCTGGTTCTGCTGGGGCTTCTGCAGCACGGGCTCGCTCTTCTGGGGCTGGGGCTTCTGCTGCTTCTGCTTTTGGAGGAGCTGATGACAAGCACTCCAGCACCAGCCACCTCCACAGCACCTGGACCCTTCACCCCTGAGACTGAGCGACCAAGAGGAGTGCCAGAGACTCATTTTTGTTTGATAGCTTCTTGTTAATAAAGTTTATTTTTGATTCATACACTTGCTTCATTTCTTTTTTTTAATAAAGTCTTGGTGGAAACTTTTAGAAATGGTTTAAGCCTTTGCATGCTTGTGGGATGGGTTAAGATAGCAGTGGGATGGGCAGGGATACCTTTGGAATGGGTAATAGCTGTGGGATAGATAAACCTCCAGTGCAAGCATAGTGGGACTGTATGGTCCACCCTCCCAGGTGCCACACCTTTGGCCCTTTATTATCAATAACAATGTAAGCATTGATCCACACATTTGAACATAAACACAACTCTTTATTAAATGCCCTGTTCATTGTAGGCCCACCCAACATACATGGCCCAATCTCATCAGTGTGATGAGACAGGCTGAAGGAACCATCCATTAAGCATCTACCATCCTGTCTTGCCACTCCACTGCTCCAGCTGGGGAGTTGCACCAGTGTTTCAAGAGGTTGCGCTGCTTCTTCCCTTCACGTGAGGCTCTGTTGGGGCCTTGCACATCCTGCGTGTCTATCAGGTTTTGCCCTTGCCTCCATTCCCCAGGCTCCATATCCCCATTGGCTTGTTGGAGGTCCACGAGCCTGTTCTGCAAGACTGGGTAGCGGGTGCGCATGAGATTGTGCAGGATGCAGCAAGCTTCCATGATTCTCCTCACGGTCTCTGGGCGATGCTGCATGGTGGTGAGAAGTACCTGGAACCTGTTGGCCAGGATGCCAAAGGCGTTCTCCACCACCCGCCTTGCCCTGGACAGCCTGTAGTTGAAGATCCTCTCTTCACGGGTGAGGTATTTGGAGGTGTAGGGCTTCATGAGGTAGGTTCTGAGGGAGAAGGCGTCATTCCCCCACGATGAAGTAGGGCACATCTTGTGTGTCGTTGGGCAGGGGTTCTGGATCTGGGAAGCCCACGATGAGGTTGCCTTCCAGCTCCTCCTTGAGGTGACTGGCGTTGTATACCTGGGCATCGGAAGATGAGCCGTTGCCTGAAGCATCGATGTACATGAACTTGGAGTCAGCATCGACCATGGCGAAGAAGACGATGCTGAAGAAGCCCTTGTAATTGAAATAAGTGGACCCCAACTTGGCTGGAGCTTTGCAGGCCACGTGCTTGCCATCTATGGCTCCAACGGTGTGGGAGAAGTTCCACTTCTGATACCACTGCTCTGCAACTTTCTTCCATCCTTTTTCAGTGGAGGGGCACTGGAGGAGCTCCTCCTTGTATTCTTCAATGATGGCCTGCACCAGTTCTCTGACCACAATGCTGATGATGTTGTGTGGCACCCTCCAGTCATACTGCATGCTCCTGTATGTGGTCCCTGAGGCCAGGTGGTGCAGAGTCAGCGCCACCTTGAGCCCAGGGTCCAGGCTGGGCCGGAAGTTGGTGTTTGCCTTGGTCAACCTGGGTGTCAGCCACTGCACAACTTCATCAAACATGGCTGGAGGCATCCTCATGAAATTCTGGAATGCCCGAGTGTCTTCGTTCCTGAGCTCCACCATCAGCTTGTTGTACAGTCCGTGCTCTGCTCTTCTGGCGAACCATCTTCGTACCCACACACTTCTTGGCCACCCCTTTTTCTTCCCGTAGTAGAGTTCACAGAGTTTGTAGATGGCTTCGCACTATTGCAGAAGGATGGTGGCTGCCAAAAGGACTGTGTTACGATCCACGGTGGACATGACTGGATGCTTTAGAAGAGGAAGAGTCAGATGAAGGCTGCAGAGGTCTGCAGCAGGGCTGCTGGTCTGAAAGTGAGATCCAGATGTGTTGCTCCCCTTTTTTATAGGCAGTATAGGTGTCCCTTTGCATCCTCTAGGCATCCTCTAGGCATCCTCTAGACATCCTTAATATCTGAGATAGGTCCCCTCTGCGAACGTTTTTTCCGTTTTGCATGCTTTGTTTCCACTAGGCATCCGTTCTGCATCCGTTCTGCATCCGTTCCGCTTCCTCCCTGCATCCGAGCGGATGCGAGTTGCGCAGATGCGCAGCGGACGCCTAGCGGATATAGCGGATGCGTAACGGATGCGTAACAGATGCGTAACGGATGCATAACAGATGCGTAGCGGATGCAGAACAGACGAATTGGATACATTTTCTGCGCAAAAGTTTTGAGCAGCTCAAAACTTTCTGAGTGGATGAAACGTCCATAAATGGATGCTGGACGGATAGAGAGGAAGCAAAACGGAGGCAGTGAGTACATCGCGTTAACCAACGGATGGCAAGCTTTTTGTCCGTTTTACATCCTCTTTGCATCCGTTGGTGCAGTGTGACATGGGCTTTAGAAACACCAATCAAGCAGAACACAGCAAACTCCAAGACCAAAAAACACAGATCAAGACTCCCAACCAATCAGGATGAAGAAAAAAACATTGTTGCACAGCAGTAGGCTAGCACCAAATTTAAAACAGAAACGGCTGTGAAAATCTGACTTACAGATGAACACAATACAGAAGCCTGATGATGGCAGATGAGATTCTGCCGAAATGTTGCTCCAACTTTAAAAGCACAACTACAATGACATGGGAAAATACCCGAAGAAAGCTGAATATTATATATATAAATACCCACGAAAACTTAAAAAAACACAAATCTGGAATATATATACATATATATATATTTGTTTTTTTAAGTTTTTGAGGGTACTTACATGTACTTACATTTCATTACATTACATTACTTACATTACATTACTTACACGCGGGTACTTACTTACAAACTCTATATAGAAGCCTGATGATGGCAGATGAGATTCTGCTGAAACGTTGCTACAACTTTAAAAGCACTACAATGACCTGGGATAATACCCGAAGGAAGCTGAACAGCACACACACACACACACACACATGTTTTTTTATTTTTTTAAGTTTTCGCGGGTACTTACATGTGTGCTGTTCAGCTTCCTTCGGGTATTATCCCACGTCATTGTAGTGCTTTTAAAGTTGTAGCAACGTTTCAGCAGAATCTCATCTGCCATCATCAGGCTTCTGTATTGTGTTTGTATGTGGGTCAGGGTCTCACAGCTGTTGGTTTTAAATTTGAGGCTAGCCTATTATTGTGGCAGGATGTTTTTTTTCTACATCTTGATTGGTTGGGAGTCTTGGTCTGTGTTTATTGGACTTGGAGTTTGTTTGATTGGTGTTTCTGGTTTCTTCTGTTTTGTGACTTTGATTGTCTGGCAACACTCTGTTCCTGTATTGGAGGCTTTCAGTGCAGTTTGGCTTCGTGTGAAAGGACGGCTATTATCTATTAGGAAGCTAGGTTTCATCTGGGTGCCTGGTTGGGGTGTGTTTGAGCTGGAGGTATCAGAGGGAGTCTGTTTGTGCCCAGGTGTTTGCCTGGCTTGTGGTGTGGAGATCTTTCTATTTGAGAGTGCAGGCTTCCAAATGATTGACAGTCTGGTGGAATCATCTCTTCTATTCATGCTTTCAGGTCTTTTTTCAATCTCTATGGCTTCTCTGATGATTCTGTGGCTGGGGTTTTCTATAGTGGCTAGGGTTTTAGTGCCATTGAAGTTGATGTTGTGACCTGTGGTTTTCATGTGTTGGACTAGTGAGGAAGTGTGTTCCAGCTTTTTTACTGCATTTTTGTGTTCATCCAGGCGGGTACTTATTCTTCTATTGGTCTGTCCAATGTATGTGGCCGGGCATTATGCACAGGGAACTTCGTATATGCCTTGGTTTTCCAGGTCAATTTTGTCTTTGGGGTTTTTAAGGATGGGTGCTATTTTTTGTCTGTTTTGAAGGCAGTCTTGATGTGATGCCTGTGTAGTATCTTACTGATTTTGTCTGTAGTACCTCTTATGTAGGGCAGGACAGCTGTTCCATAGGTCTGTTGATCTTCTAGGTCTCTGTTATGTCTTGATGTGTTTTTGTGGATCAAGCTGGTGATTTTGTTTTTGTGGAAGCCTTTGGCTGTCAATACTTTATATATATATATATATACACATACATACATACATACATACATACATACATAAAGTTTTCGCGGGTACTTACATGAATGCAGTTCAGCTTCGTTCGGGTATTATCCCACATCACAGTAGTGCTTTTAAAGTTGCTGAAACGTTGCTACAACTTTAAAAGCACTACAATGACGTGGGATAATACCCAAAGGAAGCTGAACTGCATCTATCTATCTATCTATCTATCTATCTATCTATCTATCTATCTATCTATCTATCTATCT
>BLBF01000017.1:30671631-30799858 GCA_015471245.1 Laticauda colubrina
CCCCCCCCCCCTTTTTTTTTTTTTTGCGGCTTAGACTCTGCTCCCCCCCAGGCTGACCCGCGTCTTCACCTGGATTTCTCCTGGTGTCAATCAATATAGAAATTGCTGCATTTCCAAGCGACATCGGGCAGCGGTCAGAAACCATTTCTAGAAATATCATTAACCACTCCAGGTGGAAATTTCTTCCCTCTCGTTTGTCATTCAAAGAGACAGCCTTCACAAGCGAATGCCTCCAGTACAGTAATTGCAACTGATGGCATTTAGCATATGGGCACCCTTAGCTCATTCCCTCTCGCCCTATAATTACAGTAATGCATTGATGTGAGTTAGCCTTGATCTGTGTGTATGTGTGTGGGGGTGTTGTTTATGCATCTCAGGTACTTTTTGCAACTGCTGGGTGCCACTTCAGTCTGTGCCAGCTTTTCCTGTTGATTATAGCCTTTATGGCTTCACCTTTTGTGTGCGCTTCTAGGAGAAAGTAAGTCCATCATATGGTTAAATGAATGATTATTTGTGTTCTGAATTTAAAGAAGCACAATCTACATTCCTTTAAAATCCCTATTACGTATGTCACTATTGATTGTCATATTAACAGTCTGTTCTCTTTTTGCAAGGAAGCTGTTCAGAAGATACAGTTTTTCTGATATGAGGATATTTCTATGTTTAGTGTAACTGGGGTAATGATGGGGTTGTTTTGCTGAAATATTATTTGTAGTTTTGTCTCAGCTTTAGGAGTTGTGGATATATCTCATTGACAATGCATACAGCATGTCCACATCTGTCTGTCCATCCATCCATCTTTAGGTGATGTGCTTTTTGTCTGAACATTATGCATTCTGTCAAAAGTTGCTGGACAGATAACACTGGCAGTGAGTTTTCTATGGAAAAAAGCTATTGTGCTATATAAGCTCTGCTAATACTGAATACTGCAAATTGAGAAATGGCTTACTGAAAAGTTTACATTTTAAATGTAAACTAGCTATGCAATACATTACAAATGGAGTTGTACATTACAATTACTAATGAGTTAGAGGTGTTGGATTCTAGAAATACAGCCCCTGATAATGGATACATTCTATCCATATTACTCTTGATTTTAATGAATAGGTATAATCAATAATTTACTTCTATAAATGTCTTTATAACTTTACTAGTTAGTCTGTGACCGAGATTATATTATCAGGGTCAATGCTTGTTTTGGAACTAAACCATTGTATTGCTTTCTTTTTAATATATTTAGGCCAATCCAGTCATGAATATTCCATGAAAACAGAATGGCTTAATTATAGGTCCAAAAATAACCCCTTAATTGCCTTTACTATGGAAATTAGCTATTTCTTTGGCATACTTAGTATTTAAAGAAATCTGGCAAAAATGTTGGGAGATGAGATGTTATTTGATATATTTAATTTTCAATATTTTTCTGTAACTAACATGATTAATTTCAGTGTTTCCTACTTCCACTAATATTAAAAAGTTAGCCTTAAATAAATGCTGTGAGTTTGTTTAGAGAGCAACTTTAAGAGAACTATACAAATATATATATATATATATATATAATTTTTGTTTGGAGATAAGATTTATATGGTTGCAGATACTTTCACTGATTCATTATGTTCAGCAGTAAGCAGTGTGTTATATCCTGAGAATAGCATAATTAGTTTGAGATGGGATTTGCATGACAAGTATTAACATTCTGTGTTTTACTGATTAGCCTTTTTTTTTTAATTGCCAAGCATTTCATTGCAAAAAGAGGCTGTTTTTGGTCAGTCGTTTTAAGATTAATTGAGAGAATAGTTATGTTTTACAAACATAGGAGAAAGTAGACACTTTGAAGCATGAATATTGATAACATCATATCTTCACCACAGGGTGACCTGTATGGAACAGAAAACTGCAAGTTCTTGTGGTTGGAGGCCTTATGCCACATTTTGCATCCTTTTTCTCTCTCCATTCTTTCCTTTTTTTAGCAAGCAATTGGGTTATTGGAATTTCCAAAATTTCTGTCACCTCGAGCCCTCCAATAAACTTGACCATGATATATTTAGATATAATAACATTTCTTTCTCCTTTGTTATTGCAAATAAAAAAATGCAATATTATTGTATGAAAAGGAACCACATTCTTGGGTAACAATAGTAAATCATTGCATTTTGGACTGTATTTACAATGATTTGGTTGCTCATTTAGTTGTGTGAGCCAGAGTACTTGATGACTTCTTTATTTAAAAATGTAAGATTTGATAGCCCTTTATACAATTTTTTATGATTAAATAAAAATGTTTAACCTAATGATGTTCTTATGTGATGAGGAAATGAATGGCAACATGAGAAATCTCATTGTTGCATACCAGAAAGACATAACCTATTTTTATTATAAATATTGTATCAGTATTATTGATTCATAATACAGATACGTACACGTTTTTATAAGGATGTTGTTACTGCAAATAATTCCTGTTACTGATGTCCTGTTTCTCCAATAGTATTCCTGCTGCAGGATATTGCTTGGAAATACATTTGTGCTGAAATTGCTGTATTTTTTTGGGAATTCACATACATGTATTACATGTATATCCTGTTGTTTAGGTTGCTTATACTTTGAGATAATCTAAATAATAGTTCCTCAATGACCAGTAGTATAATTAATCCCAAGAAACACTTAGAGGAACATAATGCACTTTGTGTATTTTCTGTATCCATTAAAAAAAGTGTATAATGTGCAGTTAGTTTGCAATCAATTCACTACATTTTTCATTGACATAGCAATAATATGTTGGTGGGGAAGCAGCTTTTTATTTGGCTGCACTCTAAATGCACTTTACTGCATCTACAATTATGTTTATGCAAGACAAAACAAGCTGAGAATCTTGCAAAATTACTGTAAATCGGATTGTAGGCATTTAATGAAAATATTTCTGTTTGAAGACTATCTTAGGGCCCTTTTAAAAAGGCAAGGTAATTCACAAATGCATTATAATGTATTGTGCATGTATTTGTGTGCCATTTTGATATTTATTTTTTCAGTATTCTTTTATGGCTGCTTATAAAACATTGCAATGAAGATTGTTACCATTAAAATCTGCAAATACTTTATACTTTATTCATAGCCAATTAAAGTAAAAGATAATACAAGATAAGACTTTATGAGAAGATGAATAACATAATGAGATTTGAATCTTTTGTCCTGATGGTTGAAAATTATGGGAATGAGTTCAGATTAGACTGAAGGAATTCCACTTTGAAATTTGGAAAGTTGCTGCTAATCGGTGTGTCCAGTACTGAGCTAGACAATTCAGTCATCTGACTAGGAGTAAGTCAGCTTCTCAGATTGCCATAATATTTGGAGAACTAAGAAAGCAAAGTGCATGAATGCTGGTTGTTACCACTTCAAACTCTTAAGCATGTGATAGAATATTTTTCCATTATGTATCTTCTCAGAAGCCTTCTGTAAGAAAAAGCACACCTGGGAGGGATGCTAAAAGTAACAGTCCCATATTAAAGTTACCTAGTAAATTTCAATGTGGTTTATTATTTATTTATTAAATTTATGGTATAGAATGAATTGTACAACAAGGTGACAGTGATACAATATTACCTATCCTTTTCTCAGCCTGCCTTGAAGATATATTTTGCAAACTAGTTTGGGCAAAAATGGAATTAAAATCAGTGGTGCCTATTTAAACCACTTAAGATTTGCAGATGATGATGTTCTCTTTTCACAAGACCCAGAAAAGCTACAAAGACACATATAAGAGCTGCACAAAGCAGGAGAACCATTTGGCTTAAAAATAAACCTGAAAAAGAGCCAGGATATGTTTAATAAATTAACCAAAGGAAAAAAATATATCTGGAAAAGAACTAGACATAGTAGACTGCTACAAATACCTTGGCTAATGGATCTCAATGGAAGGTGATACAAAAACGGAAATTGAATGGTGTTGGCAGGCATTTGGCAAGTTAAACGTAATTTTCAATGCCTCTATGCCTGAAGAGAAAAGTTTTTGATCAGTGTGTGCTACTTGTTTTAACATGCCAGCAAAACATGGACACTAACCTCACAATCAGTACAAAAGCCATGAGTGATTCAGAGCCATGGAAAGATACATGGCTTGGCATCACAAGACAAGATAGAAAGATAGAAAGCATGGATCAGGGGTTGGATTCAAATTTCTTAACTGGTTTTGTTGGTGTGGCCTAATTTGTGGCTTGGTGATCATGTGACTGGGTGGGCGTGGGCTTGTATGTAAATATTGTTAATATTTATGTAAACATTGAGTTTTTTATTTAAAAAGAGCAACTTATACCCAAAATCAGGCAAAGCAGGCAGGCAGATTGAGTTGCTCATAGAATCACAGATTCACTTAGAGATCTATCTATTTGCAATCTGCTACCTGAGTCTGTCACATCAAATTTGCTAGTAAGCAAACTCACAAAATTGACTCACAACACACCATGTATGTAAATATTGAATTTTTTTAATTAAAAAAAAAACTTTCACCAAAAATCACGCAAAACAAGCAGGCAGATTCAGTTGCTTACATCACAGATTTACTTGGAGATCTATCTATATGCAATCTGCTACCTGGGTCTGCACTGAAATTTAGAAGCTTTAGTCCTAAGGAAGGTTCAGTTCTGCTTTTAGATTAGCTAGAAAGCAAGAAATCTAATGATTTCCTGCTTTCTAGCTAATCTAAATCTCTTAGCACAGCAGAACAGCTGATGGTCGGGAAAAAAAAAGGAAAAATAGCAACTTAGCAGGCAAGGTTGATGGCATGCCAGGTAAGGAGTGAATGGGAGGGGAGGGCCAGCCAGTGGCACAATTTGCCGGTTCTCCAAACTGGGCAGAATCATAACAACTGGTTCTATAGAACCTACCCGGCCAGGTAGAATCCCGTACCTGACATGGATTAAAGAACAAATGAAACTATACAATGCCATTAAAAGAGTAAAAGAATTGAAATGGAAATGGGCTGATCACATAGCAAGAAGAACTGATGGCAGGTGGACTAAGACAATCATAGAATGGATTCCACTTGATAAAAAGTGTCCATGAAAGAACTAAAACAAAATGGATCGATGACATCAGCAAGTATTGTGGGCCCAAAGGAAAGCTCAGGACCATATTAGTTGGAAACTGGAAGAGACCTTCATTCTGCAGTGGATAGTCAATGGCCAGAATGATGATGAAATTTATATACTGCCCAAATGTGATTCACATTAAAAAGAAGAAAAATACAGTAATAGATTAGAATAAGAGAATAAATTTATTAACATTGCTTATTTTTTTTAACGTGAGCAATTTCCGCAAATGCTTATGACAGTGCAATGATCTTCCACAATGTTTATCTTTACTGATACAAATAGTTAAAGAAGATTTATTTGGGAGATTTGTTTGTTTACTTGTATACCATTTATGGACAATTCTAGGAGGTGAAGTACATATACTGTACAAGAGAGCATATTAGTTACCTCTTTTTATTAGCATTGAAGAACTACATTCCTTCTCTTTCATTCTCTGTCCCTTGCATAGCTTAACTGTAAAAAGACAAAATATGGGATGAGTGGAAGGCTGAGTTCTCTTTTTAACTTGAGTTTTCTTTTTAATTTTCTGAGTTGCTCTGAAAGGTAATCAATTAGAACACCAGGATTAAAATGTTATAAAAATAAATAAGTTAGATTTTCTTAAATTTTGAGGTTATGGTCCTGAAAAATAAATTAGTGATAACTCACATACCTCAGTGATTCTGGCGAGGCTACTGTATTCATAACAAACTTTGGTTTCAAACCACAGTTTCTTCCTTTATTGCTCCTTCAGCTAATCATTATATATAATCTAAACCAGAATTTCTCACCTTTGGCAACTTTAAAATGGGTTGAAATTTCAGCTTTAAAATTTCAGCTTCTATGGAGGAATTCTATGAATTAAAATCCACCCATCTTAAAGTTACTAAGTTTGAGAAATACTGGTCTAGAACAACATAGAGGATGTAGGTTTTAAAATCAGTGTATATTTTATCTTGAAGTATGTAAAACATTGTGTAAACCTTTCATGATAAATGGTTGCATTTTTATATAAATTAAAAAAGATGACAAACATAGAATAAATTTTGCAGAATCAAACATAGAATTAAAGTTGCAGTAAAGGTAAATGAGACTCTGTGGATTTTACTCCACGAATCTTTGCTGACTATAAGGGCATGGTGCTCTTTTCTATTTCAGATGCATTATTTTTATAAAAAATATACTGTATATAACTTATGTATTTTCATTGTGTGTGGTGCAGACACACACACACAAACACACACACACACACACACACACGCATGCACACACACAGACAGCGTGGTGGCTTGCTTATAATCTGTTAAATCAAATTCTGTCGTTCCTAGCTTCTCATTCACAATGAGTTCTTGAGTTCAGGAATGTTATGTTTCAAAAACAGAAACCTTTAGCAGGATTATACAAGATAAATACCAAATTACACAGTGACACGCCAAGTTGATTTAATTATTATTATAGGCATATATTTCCTTTTATTATAATATTGTGAAACAGTCAAAAATGCAAATGTCTTAGTTGATAAGACTACTGTTGTCTTATGACCTTCAGATTTCTTTTCAGAAATTGAGTATGGTGCAAATAAGGACATTCATGATTTGATTTTGTGAAGGTTTCCAATTTGTTGGACAGCTCTTAATTTAGCATTGGCAGACAGACTACTGCTGTCAGAATATATTTTATTGACACTTTGTTAGCTATGCTGTGTATGTTGACCTTTGACAAAAAGCCACTGCTGCCATATATCTTGCAGACTCTGAAAAAGAAAGAGGAAGAGGTATCTTTCCTTTTCTTGTTCTCCCAAGAGAAACAAAGCAAAATAAATAATATGAAATCTGAAATCATTTTAGAAGAAACTGAGGTTGCAGTTTTAGAATAAGGTAATGCTCTTTGTAGACATGCATATACTTTGACTTTAGTTATAATATTGATGCATCCCAATATTTTTCATTTTCCCAGCAGGGGATTAACCAGAACTTCAAAACAATTATTATATTTGATAAATATTTTAACCTAAAATAGTTTTCCTTGACATAAAGCAACTTTTACAATATGCTTAATTTGCAGTGAAAAGCGAGGATGGAATAGGCATTTAATGGCTCTGCAAAACCATTAAAATGTGTATTTGAACACACAGAATCACACATAAAGCAGGTTTTTATTGTTAAAATAGTGCAGCTTTGTGGGGATGGCTGGCTTGGCTGATTCAGAAGCTGCTTCCAGCTGTCTCCATGTATATGCATGCATAGCTACTTCACCTTGCTGAGAAAGTATTGAACAAAATATTCAAGTCAGAATAATACTAGATTTGGATTAAAAAAGGATGGCTTTTGAGGAAAAAAAGGGAAATCATATTGAAATACATACTCAGTATGCATAGTCTTGCATTACAGTATATGTCCAAGAATTAGGGAATGAAAAAAAGAAGATGCAGTTCAGCCATCTTTTTTTAAATATAAAGCATCTCCAGATCCATGTATGCTTTCTATATTGAGATATGGACATATTTTAAAATTTTAATATAGAGGCATGTTTTTAAAGAATTTTGTTCTTAATGAACTGATGATACTTTCTAGCATTAGAGCGTATGTGGACATCAGCACTGAATGTGGGGTGATGTGTCCTAAAGCCCAAAGTACATAGAAACTATCTCTGAGGATGGACTCCAAAATGAACCCAAAAGCTCATAAGACAAAACCTCTGGTCCTGGTGACCCATCTAGATTGGATACGAATGTGTCTTTTCCCTTGACAGCTTGCTGGGGCTGGAGGATGTAAGCAAATGAATAAGGGAAAAGAAAATGTCAGAGAGAGAAATAGAATATTGGCTTAAAAACATAGAAATGTGTTCCATGGTAGAAGTTTCTATTCCTAAATGAAGAAAGAAAAGGTCAGGAAAAGGAATATATAGTCAGTTTTTCATTAATACATAAAACTATCATGTTTTAAAACTTAACATTACTCGATTAATAATTTATTCCTTTCATGTCATATTTAAAATTCAAGATAAACATCACTAATTTATATAGCGATGCTCTAATTATACATAGAGCAGTGTTGTATCCTAATAATTTAAAAACATGTTTCATAGTAAAATAATGTGTGAAATGTGATTATTAATGCCATCAAAAGAAATAAGACTTTTCCCACATATTAAGCTTTTTTAAAATTTAGTCGAATCTGCAATTATTGCTTGATTAATAGGTTTATTTGAATCTGTTACTGCTTTCTGTAATATATGGCAGGGGTTCCCAAGCCCTGTCTGATGGACAAGTACTGGTCCACGGCCTGTTAGGAACTGGGTTAATAGCTGGAGGTGAGTGGCACATGAAAGAGTGAACCTTTACCTGTATTTTCAGCCACTCCCCAGCATTAGCATCCCTGCCTCAGCTCCACCTCAGATCATCAGGCATTAGATTCTTGTAGAAGTGCTGTAAACTGACATGCAAGGAATCTAGGTTGCATGGTCCCACTTCCCCTCTCAGTCCATGGAAAAATTGTCTTCCAGGAAACTGGTCCCTGTTGCCAAAAAAGTTGGGGACCTCTGGTATGTGGAAAAAATCCTGAAATATAGTGGTCCTTTGACAGTGACAGAGGAAATGGTGGATTGAAAAGAACAACTTGTTTATGAGGCCACAACAATGTTATTTCCTTTAGGAAGTTACTTTTCTCCTACAACTTGGAAAAGGATAAATAGAAAGATAAATCTACATTGTTTGGGAAAATAACTTCTTCGCTTCTTTGTATAAGTAGAAAAGAGAGACAATTTGGTGTCGTGGGTAAAAGATCAACTAGAAATGGAAAAAACTATAAGTTCTAGTCCCAGGTTAGGCAAAAGACAGACATGATGACTTTGAACCAGTCACTTTCTCTCAGCCCTAGGAAAGAGGCAGTGTGAGCCATTTATGAAAATGTTGCCAAGTAAACTGCAGAATCCTCTCTAGGTAATCTCTGAGAATCAAATATGAGTGAAAAGAAGGTTAAAAAAAACAGAAGCAAATTTCAAAAATACTTGCAGTATCTTCAAGAAACCAGGCTATAAAAATATGTATTAATATTTTTAATTTCTTTACCAAGATTTCTAATTTTGAAATATGGAAATGGGAGTGATAACACTCCCTTCGGTTAACTCTATATATGTTTCTTGTCTTTGTTCGATAATACAAAATTACTTTGTCACATAAACCTGGCAGTATAAATTCAGGAGACACATTTGATTTAATAGACATAGCTTGACTGAATGTCAAATCAATTAACTACATATCTAAGAACGCCTATATGCTCAATTATAGAGAATGATTCTAAATCTATTTTATACAGTGCTTCAGCACAATATTAGTATTTTTTTCAGATTTCACTTACATTAAAACCAAACTCTTAGGCTACATGCAACAATGCAAGCCTTACTGTTAGGTTTATTACAACTCATTGAAGATGCCATTAAACTACTACTAAAAGAGTCCATAAAACATACAAACATACTTGGAGTTTTTAATGTTACTAAAATGCATACCAACAAAAAACTTTACATGTGGGCAATTTGAAGTAATACAATAGCATGACAGATCAGTATTCACATGAGTTAATTGAACATTTGAATTGCTAAACAATTTGCCATGATATTAAGATATATTCCTGCTCTGCTCTGCCTCAAGCATTTAGACAAATAGATTAGTATTATTATTTTACCCTGAAGAAAGGATTCATTATAGAAGAAAGAAATAAGTTCTGAAGTAGATTAAGTCAAAAGATAGAAGTTTGCACATACAACCAACCATAGAAGAGAACTGCAGGAAAGCATGACAAGCTCTCCAAATTTCATAAAACCCAAATGGGATTTATTTTATGTATGAAATCTTTGTATTCTACTTACTTTTTTCCTCCTATTTTTCAACCAGGAAGCATGTGAAGTGAAATCATAGCTTGTAAAACCAATCGTCCCATGATTTTAATCTTCCCACGCTAAAGAACATGATCTTATGGGGTACATGTATGAATTATCTATGTATGGATAAAGACTTCAAAATTCTAGTAGTAATTCTATTAACTTCAGCCTTAACCTCCAAAGTTCAGTAAACCTTATTTAAGTAGCAATTCAAAATTAAAATGAAATTAATCAACTCTTTTCTTATCTGATGCCTGTTATAATTTATTTGCTTTATTGCAGATTGTCTTCCAGCCATTTGGGAATAATGGTCTTCTATATCCACAGTCAATATGTATAATCAACATGTTCTTCTTTGTCTTATATATAAAATGCATAAATCCAACATGAAAATAATGATCCTATAGCTGTCTCGTAGACAGAACAAAAAGACCCAAAATACCAGAAAATGCAAATGTTTGGATGAATTGCGTTTCTCTTAGAATGATAAGTCTTGATTCGTTAGCTTGTTCTGGTGTGTAGGGACTCCCAGTGAATTTGTTCAGTAGCAAATTGTCACCTCAGGGCAACATGAGAAAAGGAAAATACTTCTTTATTCCTGTGTTCTCTTCCATGCTTTTCACAGAAGTCTTTTTACAATAACTTTTTAAAAAACATAACAAGTGAGGCAAGTTGGTGAATTCAGTCACAATACTGAGGTTTTCTCAAATAGACCTCTCAGGTATGCCAGATGATTGTTCATCCAACTTCTTTTAATGAATATACTGTGACAAAAGAAATAGTGTATATGTGTGCTTTTACAGAACCAAAAATGATATGATATTAACATTATATCATTTATATGATATAAAGCATCAATTGATTCTCTTTTATATTTATAGTTAGCAGCCCAGTGTTAATAATTTATGTTTCTCTTGATGCATTACCCAAAAAGTCACCATTTGACATTTTGACATAGCCACTTCTGCACCCTCCTAGTGTCTTCTGGGAATGTGTGTTTACATCAAGAAAACACTTCTGTTGGAATAGCTGTTGAATGACTTGCAAAGGTCTACTGGATACTTATTCTACAAAATCTCTCTCTCGATAGTAACTAAGAATCTTATAGTATTCACACATCACATCCAGATAATAGTTCTTCAGAAGTTTGTCTTAGTGATTAAGGATATTGTTATCATTGTTCAAGCAGGAGGAGAAGCTCAATAAACTGAAAAATTGCTTTTGTCTAAACTGATGTCTAAACTGATATCTTGAAATTCTTCCTGTCTAATAAATTAAAGTTCACAAAATAACATTGTTACAATAAAGCCTTTATATTTTCTACAGTGCACCTACTTTGGAATACTATGTTGTAAAAATTGATCCAATTTAAGTTTGTTGGATGTTTAATTTTTTAATTTTAAATAAGTGGAAGGAATACAAATGAAGTATGTAAAATTTTGGATTGTATTGTGAGAATTCAGAGAAATTGTTCAATAAGAATTATTAGTATGATATAAAGTTGCAGTGTTTAACATTTGAGATACTTCATTATACAGAGGTATAGAGTGCTATTGATCAGATCTAAATTATGGTGCATAGTCTTACAGATTAGCTATATTTGTCATGTATCAAAGAGCTGAATTATCATTTTAAGAAATTCCTGATTTGTCAGAAGAATTAAAGCTCTATAGTTTAATAAAGATATATTTAAGTCAGGTTTTATTGTTCGACTTTGGTTTTATTATAGTGATCCTGGAAATTAGTAAATTTTAGTAGTTAAATTTAAAATATAATTCAGTAATTAAACTTACTATATATTTTTTTCATCTATGAAATTTATTAGGTGGTGGCATTCACTCAGTGGTTAATAATACTGGATTTTTGGTTATCACGCATTATTTATTAATGTATCATAATACTTCATTTATTTTTGAGATTGTTATGCTAAAACCTTCTTAATTTGAAGAAGTTAACCTTTATTGCAACAGGAACTTGTAGTAACTAGAAATTAATATTAATGTTTAATTTTTATAGAATTCTTTCTATAATTAATACTATATATGGGTGAATCCACCATTTGGCCCAACTGTATTCTGCTCTGTTACTCTGCGAAATGGACATTCAGTGTGGGTTCCATTGTAGAATGTCTGCTAAGCATCTTTTTTTTTAATTACTCTTTTTCAGGTGATTGTTATGCATGATGTTCCTCCCATATGTCTTACAATCTATTTATCTTTAGAAATGGTGGTTTTGGGTTTTTTTATTTTAATTAGATTTTATTTCATGTTTGCTGAATAATTTCAGGAAAAAAGTAATGTTGAATTAATTCAATACATGATACAATGTAATGTAGGTGATTTTTCAATATTATATTTGTTAATTTAAAAATTGGCCTACTTTCCATTATAAATAAACTCATATGCTTATATTATATGTTTCAGCATCCTTTGGAATTTGCATTTTCCCACATATTTTCTGTTTATTTAAATGTGTTAAAAGCTGTCTTTCAGAGAATTCGGATTTGCTTCTTCTCTAGAGTGATTTACATCCACTTTACTGTATGGCACAGCTGGCATGCTCTAATCAGATTCAGTGGCAACAGAAATAATGCACTCATTGAATTTATATCAAACTTAGGTTTAACTGCCAGCTTGTTACTTCTACACAAATTAAATGGTAGTCTGTATTATAAGGCAAGTAACACATATATACACATTTTACCCATTTATGGAATAATGAACTTGTTTTAATAATTACGTAAAACTTTATATAACAATTTAAATTTTGGGCTGACATAAGTTCAGTAGTTTTGATATCTTGAAATATAATTCTTCAACAAAGAAAGTGTTTTTTATCATAGCTATGAACAAATAAGTAATCTAAGATGTGACATACTTATGTAGCAAGACCATATATTGCCACAAAATATTCCTAACAATTTCCAACAAATTGAAACAATAACAAATTCATACATTTTATGCACGTGGCTTTCTTTACATTTAAGATCTCCTTGCTGTACAAATGACATAAGTAAGGCTTAACCTTTAGCAATGTTTCGTAATCTTTTGTTCAATTCAATATGCATTGCATTAAAGAAAAACCAGAACTCCCAGCTGGCTTAAAAATTATATTCGCTTGAATTTAACTTGTATTTTTGACTGGAATTTACATTGTATTTTTAAAACCAAGCATAATTTTAAATCAAATCTGCTCTTTTCTTTTCAGGAGAAAGTCCTGAAACTCACTAAACTAAGTTCTTACTTGATTTTATATTAAAAAAACAAAAGCAAAAGTTTCTTACAGATGAAGCTTTCATTCATAGATTGGATCACAATTGGACCCAGGTCATTTGCAAGCAAAATACCATCCAACCAATACTAGTTTGGGCTTAGGGCAATCATGGTCTTGAAGATACAAGAATTGCTACAAGAATTGTTGTCTCTTTGCACTCCAAACATGTCATGTCACTGACCATGTTAGCAGAAAAGTGAGAGGAGTTGAAATCCAGAACATTTGGAAGGCATCTGGTAGAATAAGTTGTCTTGGAGTCATGCATTATAAAATTGCCAAATTCTTTCTTACCTAAAGAAGATATCCATTACAGGAACAAGTAAATGGAGTAAAAGGCAAAATCACTGACGAGAGTTTTTAGTCATTTAAATTTATCCCATTGAACGCAGACCCCATTTCTAATGGAATGACATTATCAATTTAGAAACATGTTTTAAAGTTAATGATTCTAAAGTTCACATATCTACTACACTAGGCTCCTGTTTCAAACACCTGCAATTTAACAAAAGCTGCCAGGATTATTAACCCTTCCTCCTTTGGTTTTTTTAATATGAAAATTGTTTGGAGGTGGAACTTGGGAACTTAACATCTAAGTTCTGCTAAAAGTTTGAGAATGAGATTCATAAAACCTTTTGTCACTTTTCTCTGGCTCTTCATAGCAGCTTCAAAAAACATACTTCTATTAAGCATGTCCCATCAAAATGAGTAGGGTTAGTTTTAACTTTATTAATTTATAGTCAGACATACAAAAAAAACCCCTATATTCAGGGTGACACATATAATGTATTGTGAATGTATCTTATCCTATTTGGATTATTTTATTTATCCATCATTGAAATCTCTAAAGTCTGTGGGTTGCAAACATAGCTAATACTGATGAAATCAGTTATCTACCGTATATCTCTCATTAAATGTTTACTTTTTTACTATAAAGAATATAAAAATGTCTACATTTTTCCTTTCATTAATTCCTTAATATATTTATTTTGTCTAGAAAAATCCATAGTGTAAAGTACTCTGTTTAGCTCTGCTCAAATGTAGTTACATAAATATATTAAAATGAATTAAAATAAATATTTGTATTTTAGGTAAAGCAAATTTATGTTGTAAAAAGAATGAGATACTTATTTTATTATTCAGTTATCCTTGCTAGATTTTCCTATCTGCCGACGATGATCTTTCAGTTCTTGTTTCATAAATATGCATATTGTGTTCAAGATCCCATTTAAATGCATGCATGAATAAGAAGCACTGAATTTGATTAACTTTATTAGCCATAAATTATCAAGTGTATTATTTTATGTTAAATCCCTTCTAAGAGAAAAATATGGCAAACTCTTACCTGTGTGATTTGTGATTAATTCTACTTATGCTAATGCAAATTTCTATGAGTATAGTGTTTTAAATGTTAGTAGCAGGTAGTAGCTGTGATATGTTGCAGCTTTTCATAGCTTTTGCTATCATTTGCATCCTTTAAAAAATTATTTACAGCTTCAACTAATTACTTCTTAGAATGTAAAGCCTATCACATTCACACAATTCATTGAAGCACATTCAGTTTGAATAGAATAATTTTTCAACTTTTTGGTGTCACTTTTATGGACAAATAACACTTGTAAATGATGGATAATGGGCATCAGAGTGCTGTGTGGTATCAAATGAGCATGAATAATGTTTAATGGGAGATAGAAGATTAACTCATCTATGACCTAATTGGCTGTTTTGTGGTAAATGTAAAATGGTCCATGTCTATTATAAATAATACTGAAAGAAGATACTTCCTAATTCCTTCCTTATTAAATATATTGTCTTTTTCACTGCCTGGTTCAAGCAGGAAAAGAGACTCTAATGATAATCTTGCTATAGAAATTTAGGGATTGAAGAGAACAGATGGTAATTAATAATGTTGTACACTAACAGAATAAATCTCTGACTTATCTAGAGTCACAGTATGTGGAAACATACGCTGACGGGGATACACACTCATATACACACCTTTTTCTCACATACACATGAGCATGCACGCACGCACGCACACACACACACACACAAACATATGTGTTTTGGGTGTAGAATCCATTGACTTCAAGGATTAGATCTGATTTTCTTTACATGCATGCTGGTACCTGAAAAAAAAAAAACTTTCATTCTTTGTAAATTTGATGTAATCAACAAGATTAAATTTGATGTAATCAACACACTGACCAGAAAAGGCAAAATAAAATCTAGCTGCTTATAAAAAAATATCAACCTAGTTGGTCACAATCTCTATATATTTTGCAGTTGCCTAAATAAGTAGAAAGGAAATGAAACAAAAAACACCAATAAAAATAATCCAATTTCAGAAAATTAACTTGAGAAACAATATGGAGGTGATGGTGGAAAAAGTGAGTATTTATTTAATCGGAAAGAACAAAGAAAGTAACAATTTTTTATAGTTGTTTCAATGTATAAAACTTCATTCCTTTCATTGTTACAGGAATTGTCAGCTTTCCTGGGTAAATTAGATCTAATCTATTGAGTAATTAGGTCAATATATTTCATGATATTTTGAAAAGTTTGACACAGATGTTAAGATAGTTTGTTTAAACAAATTTTCCAAAATTATTAATTACAAAAAGATTTTTAGAACTTCCATGTGAATTGATTTCTCAACAGTTATTGTATTATAATTATGAGCTTTGTCTCATAGAATTTAGTATCATTTCTAATAAATTAGGTATTTCTGAATCTGAAATGACATGGGTTCAAATCAAAATGTCAGTAAAAAATTTAATTCTCATAAACTGTAAGGGGATAGCACTAGACAAGTGATATTTATCTTTCTGTACAGAAAATGCTAAAAAATTATCAGTCATCCAATAGCTCATCTAAATAAAAAATACCAGCATCCATACAAATCTTTCATTTGGCAACTTTAGGTTCTAGATTATGCCACAGCATCAATTGGACATAAGAAAAAGGATCAAAATGCTATTTTCTAGAAATAGCACGCCACAATTTTCAAACTGATATTTATGGTGGTAGGAAATGTATCTGATTTACTCTATTTTGAATCCCAGTCTAAAAGTAAAGTACATGAATATTCCAAGAAAGAGAATTTATAGGAAGTGAAGTTGACCAAACTTTGAACTAATCTAAATAACATCCATTTGCAATTTGGGAAACAGGAGCTCCCAATGTTTAACCAACACTTTCATGTTTTGGAGAAATTGTATTGAAAATTTCAAAACAATGCATGAAGTTTTCAAAATGTTCTCCAGGTATTGTGGAAATATTTCTTTAACTTTGTCATCAACAAAACATTATATATTTTTCTGGTTAAGAGTTTAAAATATTTTTAAACACACATACACACATACAGTATATTTAGATTCAGCCAATTATTTTTTTCATCCAAAAATGAGCATACTTGAGTAGTTAGACCAGAATGAGCATACTTGAGTAGTTAGTAGACTATGAAACGTGGCAATTGGAGATAGTATGGGTTTTTTGGGAGGGGGGCTGGTGGCTATTCTCATTGGGCTGAATTATTATTAAATATTTTCAAGAGAAAGAAACAACATAATAAGCACAACATGGTAAAAAATATTCAATACTTGACTGTAAGAGAATACTGTCTTTTTTAGAGGAAAAATGTTGCATGCTGCTTTGCACTGAATTTGTCCAATAATTTGAACTTTATTTTTTTTTAAATAAAAGACAAGTAAACTTAGATATTTGTTTGGAAACAAGCATGATCATCCCAAATGCAAGATATTGGCTTTTAATGCAAGATATTTAGGACATCCTAGGACAAGTACACAAAATTATATAGATTTGCATTATAAAAACAAGTGATTTAATGAGTATCCAAGACAGCATCAGCACCACCATTTCAACAGGAACAATGGAATAAGACAGGTTGGATATCTAAAAGCTCCTAGATTTGATTACTTTAAATACCAAGTTTATTCCTTGTTGTTGAACTATTGTTTCTAAAGCAAACCTGGGTTTCTTTGACTTAAGATGCCAATTGTTAAGCAGCTTATTAATGCAGTCTTTAAAGTGATGGCCTCTGTTTCAAAAACCTAGGTTGGTTGTCACTTGAATCTCCTACCTAGAACAACGAGGTAGAAAAGCCTATTCCAGTCAATCCTTTTGTTGTGGTTTTACATTATAAATCATTCAATATTATATAAATAATTAGGCAACAGTTTTTCTACATTAGAATTCGTGTTCCCTTTCAAAGACAAAAAATATACGGGTGGTCAATTTTTATCCTTCTAGTTATGTCCAGCTCTCTCCCACCCTTGTTGGTTCTTCATGGTTCTAGCTCCAAAATTGACTTTTCAGTTAAAATTCTTCTTTATCACTTCATTATACTCCCATGTGTTTCTCCTTCTTCCTTTGAACTTCCTTTGGCATGTCCTTTATTTTGAGAGTTATTGCCTTATTAATCATTTCAGAATGCAGTAGACTGTTATAATGTGCCATGATAGTTGAAGCTTCAAGATAAAATATAGACTTTTAATGGTTCTGCAAATATTATTCTAGTGCATTTGCATCTATTTTACTGCTACTTTCAGATTTATAATCATTTGTTGATATTCCATATTGTACACATCAAATAAATAGATAGAACTGATTAAATAGTCACAACCAAGCTGTCTGAATGACTTAAGTCCAGTTAAAAGGGGGAAAATTTTGTTGTTTTCATTCCCACTGAACTACAACTGACTCCTTCACCTTCATTTCAAAATTGTTTCAGGGCCATAAAGGATACCCTACTTTTTCCTAATAATGATTACAGTTCATACTCACTAACTTAATAAAATCAGCAGTTTTGTTTCTTAGACTCCTATTGTACTGTGGTACAAATTCCAGAAAAAAAAATGTTACGGATTATAAGGCATTTAAAAAACTATGTTTGAACTAACTACATTAGATGATTGGTAATGGTAAGGATAATGTGTGATTTTAAACTTTTTCTTCAACAGTGGCAGTTTATTCACTGCCAGGTAGTCCTTCCTGTTTTATATTTTCATTTATTTATTTTGTTTACCTCCTGAAACTACTGAACTGGAACTGGACATGAATCCTATTTGTATAAGAAGAAAAGGATGGGGTTTTTTGGTTGCATTCCAGAATGAATCCATTGGTTGTCAATGTTTAACAAAACCAAGCAAGTAATAAAAATTGAGTGTTCTGATATACTTTTTATTTACTGTCTTAAAAAGGCCTCAACATTATGCTCAAATGTAAGCCTTAAGGTAGATAATGAATGCAGTAAGAAGAATCCACACTGATTTATAAAATTTAGAGGTTTTTTTTAAAATGACTATAAGAGCAATATATATATATCCAGTATATTTCAGTATGGGATGAATACATAATGTTCTTCTATTTGCAGGATATAAAGCATGGGAATTTATGTTCAGATAAGCTGCATTTTTAAAAAACTAAGTTCAAAGCAGAAGATCAGAAAATGTGTTAGAACTTATGAAAGGTGAATATGCAGTACAACAAGTATTATTGAAATAGGAAAATAAGCACTCACAAATAAATGAATTTCAGAGAGCAGAAATGCCAAATAATGTTGAATGCAAGAACAAACTTAGCTGTTAATAGGCAAAAATGACAAAGTGATCCACTGATTTTAATTTATCACACAGAATTTGTAAGATGTAAAAAATATATTGAACAAATCTAGTTTCACCCTGCTACAATATATAATTTTTAACTTAAAGATAACTAAAAGAAGGAAAACCTAGACACTTGTGTAAATTTGAAAGTATCAATTGAACAGTCTCAATTGTTAGGTCTTGCACAATATAATACCTTTGATTGATTGATCGAATATCCAGGCAGCTCTTGATAGAATGACTCAGTAAGGAAAAAGTGTTAAAATATTAAAAATAAAAGATATAAAGGAAAAACTGAGTATATTTCAATGGCTCAGAAACTAAACATCTCACCCCAAAGAAACACTGACACTGGTTTAAAGCTTTGAAGAGACATATTAAAAATAACAGATGGTCTCTGTCTTTCACAGACTCAAATACTGTCACAACATCCACAAACTAGGAAAAAGAGCTGATCTAATTCACAAATTCCTCCATTTTTGAATGTGCATTGTTACATTGGGCATATCCCAAAGGAGCAAAGCTAATGGTGCAATACCACTAGTTACATCATTTTGACAAAAGCAGAACATTCTTTTATTTATTTTGTTTGCGAGATCAGGATATTTTTTTACAGTTTAAAAAAATAACAGTCAGTTTTTAAAAAAATCTAGCCTTCTTAATCAAGCAAATTAACAATTAAAAATTAAGAATGGGTGATAAATTACTTTATGCTGGGTGTCAACTAATTTCTGACAATTTCTGCACTGCCTTCCCTCCTCTTTTTCTCCATGTAGGTAATATATTGGAGAAATAGTTTTTTCATGTTTTAAGGAACATCAAATAAGAATTCTTCTTGATGGTCAGTAATTGTCAGAACAGATAATCCTTGTTATATAACCAATTGCTTAGCAATGATTTGAAGTTATGATGGATGACCCTGAAGGTACACATGACCTGGTTGTGAAGATTTGATGGCTGGACCCACCCATCCCTTATCATGTCACCATAAGTTGGGTGTTTGGTAGCTGGTCCAGTTTTGGATCGGTTTGCAATGTTCTGCAGTCACATGACCACATTTTATGTGGTTTTGCCAAACACCGGTATATATTTCTGTTTTTTTGGCAAAACTGGCCTCTAATGGACCATTGGTTTACTTAATGAACATAGCATTTGCTTAACAGCCATGTTGGTTGCTTTACAACCATGGTATTAGCTTAAATTCCACTGCAAAAAATTGAATCGAATAGAAAACATTGCAAACATTGTTTTCTATTTACAAAACATTGTAAAATTGGCTCAGTCTTTTGGATGACCCTATTTATTACAGTCCTAACTTATGAACATGATGGGCAGGCTCCATTATGGTCGTAAGTTGAGAACTACCAATAGCCATATTAGATATAATTTTGTTATGTTATATTTAAGACTGCAAATAAAATAATTAATTCACTGATAACTGCCAAAGCTATTAAATAAGATGAAAATGCTTATAGATTTGTTGATCTATTTCTAGCAATGTAGCTGTATCATTTTAATTATTGTTATTTATACAGTAATGTCATACTGTGCTATTTGATACTGCAAAGTGTTATAATTAATGTAATTTTAATGTTAATTATAATTTTACATCTAGATTTTAGTGATATAGTGGTTTTATACCTTTGTATTAATAATTGAGCTTTTGTTCTTTATTTATTAACATTTATATCACCCAATTTTATATTTCCCTGTGGTTCCCATAATTTAAATATTTTAATGATATGGTGATTTTGTGTTATAATTTTAGGCCTGAAAGAGAGGAGGGAGTAAAAATAAATTGAAGATTTTTTTTGTCTTAATTCTCTTTTTATAAAGAGAGGGGAGCAATTCTGACCAGTCACTCACTCATAAGATTCTGCTATTACCTATAATAATAAAGTGTTATATCCAAATACCTTGATGTATGCTTTGCATTCATCTCATTTTCAATGTTATAGTAAATTCTGAATGAAAAAGCCAAGTAATTATTATAATATAATATAATGTAATGTAATATAATATAATATAATGTAATATAATGTAATATAATAATATTTGTAACATTATTTCCTGAACTATAATTAGTACTGATAGAATATCCACTTTTCCTGCTTTCTATATTCAATCCTCTAAGGTACCTAAAGAATAGAATGTTGGGAATGTAATTATATAACTATCATTGTACTAAAATAACATATTGTAACAAGATTTTAACTAACAGAATAAAAAGGATGATGAGGCTATATTAGTTTCTGTTATGTTGCTGGTGAGTTTCTATGGCTTGACTTGCAAGTTTTGTTCTGTCTTTATCTGTGTGCTGCCCAGAGTCCCTTGCTAGGGTGGCCATAATAGATAGATGGATGGATGGATGGATAGATAGATAGATAGATAGATAGATAGATAGATAGATAGATAGATAGATAGATAGATAGATAGATAAACGGAGAGATAGGGAGGGAGAGATGGACAGAAAGAGATAAAGAGAAATAGCTGGATGGATAAATAGACCATAAATAAACAAAGATGGCCAGAAGGATAGACAGCACCTCATTGTCCAGTGAAAATTTGTTAAAGTGTTGTTAAAGGATTAAAATCAACATTTGGGAAAATACTTAGTTAGAAGCAATCTAACCAATATTTCTTTGCTCTCGTGGGGCAAATCAAAATTGGAGAAGCCCAGCATGAACCAGTCCATTTCTTACAATTTTCTTTTTTTTTTTTAATAGAAAATTTTTATTTCTTTTCAATAAACAAACATACATAAACAAAACACAAAACATCAAAACATAAAACTTCTTTTTGGAAAGCGTTTTAGTCCCGAGTTACAACTTTTTATACAGACATAAATTCAAAATTCATGCTCACTTTTTATCCAATTTCATATCTTATTTACCATTCTACATTTTCTATATAGCTTCTCCCCTCTTTTCACTCTCTTAATTCTATTTTATTTATTTCATTTCAATTTAAATCATTGTGCATATTTCTTTTGTCTGTTCTATTTCAATTTTCTATTATCTTTTCTCATTAACACAAAATTTCTCCTGTAATTACTGATTGAAGTATGACTCCTTTAAATCTTTCCCCTAAATTTAACACTTAAAATAATATATACTTTTCATTCTGATTCTGCTTAGTACATTGTAAAGCTACTTACTATATTATAGAATAAAAAAGAATAAGTTTATAATATAATTAAAACAATAATCCATAGCAAATTAAACTCTATTATTAAATCCAATTTTTAACATTATTTCAGGTATAAATACAATATAATCTTATGTACTTTTGCAGAGTCTCTTTTTTTAATCATATTTTTACCCACTTTTTCTGAATAAATCTTGTTTCTTTACATCTTGTTTTAAACCTTTGTAACTTCTCTTCCCTTTTTCTCTTCCTTTCTTCTCCGATCCTGTCTTTTCAGCCCCTTGTCTCTTAATCTCCACCTTCTTAATCTCCACCTTCTGTATTTCTCTTTTCTATTGCTTTCTGACATTATGTTGATTTTTCATCTTATTTTTCCCTTTTTTGGTTGTTTTTTTAAGTCTTAAATTCTCCATTCTCTTTCCCCTCTTTCCCTTTTCTTCCCCAGCTAAAATTGTTCATTAAAGATGGCTTCTTCTTCATCCCAGTCTTCTTGTTCTTGTAGTTTCTGGTAGGTATAAATCGCCATTTCTAAAAAATGGAAAACAGAACCAGAAGAACTCTTCCCTTCTTGTTCCTCTTCTTTTAGCTTTTTAAATTTAATTTTCAGTTCATCAACAAGTAGTGCCATTGTAAAGTTTTTTTAAACAACCCAAATATTTTTAGTCTTTCAAATAATAATTTCCAAAAGTCCCAAAGTCACCAAGCAATCCAAATACACACAGTCTGTTTCATTTAGCACTTTCTTCTTTTTATATTTTCTCTTCCTGGGGTTAGAGTTCAGTTATAAAGCTCCAGTTGAAATATATCTTTTAGATGTTTTGTTACAATTTCGCTCTAATCTTATAAATTCCAAGCAGCCTCCTCCAAGAAAATATTAATGTTAGTTCTTTGCCTCTCCCTTCCCACTTATAGAAAAAAAAGTGTTTTTTTTCAATGCTCAGAAATCTTTATTGTCCCCTTAGCTTCAATTTTCAATTTAATTACCTGCTGATGCCAATACGGGTTTTTCTGATTTCTCCATTCATTTGCTATCACCGTAAGGAAGGAGAGTGAGAAAAAACAAACTTTCCTGTTTTACTTTCATTCGCTGCTTCTTCCGTCTTCATAGGGAACAATGTATCTTTAATAAAACTTAAATTCCAGGGTATTTAAATATTACTTGTCATCCCGGTTAGCCAAAAACTTTCACTTTCTCAGCTTCCTCCTGCACATTCTTATCCGGATGAAAGCTTCTTTGTGGCGGCCATTACTGACCGCTGCTTCACCACTTTCGGAAAAGGGAGTTAAGCCAGCTGAGGGAGTGGGGGTTGCAATTCTCCTGGACCCCTGCTGAGTCTCCCCTATCTTCAGTTACCTCTATGGGGTAACTGTAGCCCCCAAATCCAGCTGGATCAGGGGCACTCCAGCGGTGAGCGCAGCAGGAACTGCGCACGATCGTGGATTCCTGCTGCCGCAGAAGCCTTGCAAACTGGAAGTCCCAATTTCTTACAATTTTCAAGTGCCTTTACAGAAGAGTGTGGCAGACAAATGAGCTTTGTCTCTCAATAATAGCAATGACCATTACTGGATAATTATCATACTTTATGCTAAGATTTTAGCTACATTTGACTAGGAGAGGAACAATAAAGTGAGAAATGTGCAAGTTGAAACTAGGTAAATCTAGAGTTTATAAGTATATATCCACTTTTCAATTATTTGCCAGCAATTTGGGATGGAACAATATGGCTTTGATCAACTTTGAAAAAGATCTACCAATGCACTGAAAGATGACTGACCGAGACAATGCACATTAGAGAATTTGGAAGAACTGCTCTAATATTGTGACTTAAGAATTGATTGTTGGAAGAATTGAGGCATATAGGAAATAGTAAGGCTGGGATACTTGTAGTTTCCAAAGTCTTTCTTCATCCCTATCCTGCTTCTAATGGCCTTCTCAGACACTAGCCCTCTGTTTCAACAGAGAAGAATCTCATTTATGACTCTACTGTAGAGCCCCAGGATATTTAGCCAAAGGTTGCAATACTGAATTCCAGATTGTGAATCATCTGGAAAGGGCTTCACTTATAAAACTGCAGGCCACATGACCAGCTTCCTTTGAATTATTCTAAAATGTTGTCTTTAGGAAATTTTGTAGACTCTCCTCCACAATTTTAACAGAGCTACCTACCAGACAAGAAGAGCTTCAGCAAATGCATTCTATTTTTTCTGTTACCTTTTGTTCAACTTCAGGTTTAGAAATATCACTCTATTTTATAAACTTGAGCACCCTAGGCAATTTCATAGATGAGATCACAATACAGCAGTTGAAATTGCCCATGATTATTTGAAAAATCTAGGCTGGTAGAAACTATTGACAGGTGTGCACCACGAGCTGGTTGTGTTTTGCAGCAAAGCAGGTGTTGGCATTTATTGCAATTGACAAGAAACAATCATATAGAATTCTTGCCATTCTACAACAGCCAGTAATTGCACACCAGTCACTCAGAGCAAGGAACAATTTTTTTCCATCTCAAAGATGTCAACAGCATTGTTTGCAAGCTTCTCAATCCCATTCTTTTCCTTCTTCTACTTAGCTCTCTAAACTCCATTACGGATCATTACTGCCTTTTATTTCAGATATGCGGGACTCAGTTATGTCTCTTTCTTAAATCTTAAACTAAATTTGGGATAATATAGTTTCTCTTGTTATACTGTCAGAAAGATAATTCATGGAAACAGGCTTTTAAAAACTGGTTAATTTTTTCAAAATCAAGTGGAGGTATAGATTATATAGATTAACAATTATTTCTTTCTGCCAGAATGGCATGGACAGCTAATATCTGTTAGCATTAGTATTAGAACCAGGATAAAAGACATTTTTTTCTCACTTGTGCATGCTTTTATCTTTTTTTAATTGTTATTGAATGTCTTTGTTTTATTGTTGTGAGGATTCAGACTTAATTGAGATATGGGTACCATGTAAGCCACCCAGAGCCAATGATTGAGATGGGTGGCAATAGAAATTGAATAAATAAATAAATACAAATTTAATAACTTTTATTATCACTCTAACTTAAAATAAATAAGAACATGGTCTTTAGGTAAAAGTTCCTGCATATTTTTAGTTAGAAAGTCTTAGATAACTGGAAATCAAAATCTCTGAGATCATGATAATCAATATACTAATCAATATATAAATTAAATGAGACTGTCTTATTCTTACAGAAAAACAATTCATATATTCAGATTTGTTAATGTATATGCTGCCAGGAATTAAGGAAAAAATGAAGCATTGTCTGTTCATCTAGTTTATCTATCTATCTTTCTATCTATCTATCATCTGTCTATCATCTATCTATCATCTATCCATCCAGCCATCCATTCATCCCTCCATCCATTCATCCCTCCCTCCCTCCCTCCATCATTTGGAAATCTATTTAATTCAGTTAGCTATACTTTCTCAAGTCACTAAATTTAAATACATAATTAGATAAATGAAATAAACATTTGTTGTAAGATGTTCAAAATATATCTCAGAATAGGGTATATTTTACAGAAAAGGGTATATTTTAAATGTAAGTCATCATTATGCTATTTATAAGTGTTTAGCTTCTACAGATTTTGAAATGCTAGCAGCAATCTTTTTATTTCTTGTAATATTTGCCCAAAATTAATATTGAAAGTAAAAATAAAACTCATTTTTTTGGATATAGACAAAGCATGTTTTTGTGGGCCTTATGTGAAGTGCTCTGATATTGTCCCAACTATTCTGGAAGTGCACCAAACTCAGCCATATTCTGTCTTCAGCCATATTCTGTTTCAAGATTGAAGTGTTTAAACACTTTGCATATCACTAGAAGCATACAAAAGCAATCCAGTGTCTTTTTGAAAGCAATTCACACTTGGTATTACATGCGATAAATGTTTCTTGCTAACTGAATCAAATAACATGCTTTTGTACAATTTCAGATTATAATACAAGTGCATAAAATGCTGTATAATTAAATATGCCTTCTAATTAATCATTGTTTTTCTGTTAAACAAATTTTCAGTGGCAGCATTCTTGCCATTATTAACCTAATAATGGAAATTGCAATTATAAAAGTAAATTAATGTAGTGGGGAAATTTTACAGAGTATCATTTAAATTAAATATGACACAAGTCTAATGTTTAAATGCTGTATAATTAATTTGTTCAGCTCCTGACAACTTACAATAATATAATTTTAGTGGCTTTATTTATGATTCAAGATATTCTTTGATAAACATTAAATGAGCCATGCTTTCTTTTATTTCTTTATGGTATGCTATACATGTAATGAACAGGAAACCCATTTACTTTTTCAAGTAGTATGTCACGATCGTTAAAAGATTTGGTAATATAAGAATGCTTTCTGTGTAGCAGTACAAAGAGAATCATATCTGAGAGCAATAGAATATTGGAATCCCTTGTGTTCCTTCTCTCAACACATCCATAGTTCTGCTAAATTCTTTGGATTAGTATTTGCATTTGAAAATAAATATTGCTGAAGTGCTTTCTTTTTGTAAGAGCTCTTAATGGGAAATTGAAAACAAAGATCCAAAAGCGATGAAAATATAACTAAAGCAACAAGAAAGAGCTTACTAAATTTATTATGTGACCATGGATATTAAATGCTGCACATTATAATTCAAACTAACCAGATGACAAAGAAGAGATGGGATAGAATAAAATCTGGTTCAATATTTCACTCTGATAGGCTTCATTTAATTCAATGAACAGCATGTTAAGAAATGATCCTTGGTAGAACTTGTTTCAGGTTTATATATTTTCCAGATAAATCTTTTAATTAGTCTTCATGTGCATATGGATACAATGAGGAAGGCCAAGCTAAACAAATAGAAAAACCATCATTTTGGTCTGGGATGATTTAATGATGAAATTCAGACATTGTACTAAGACCTTATGTGATTTGTTTTGTTTTACCATGTTTCATGAATTCAGCTGAGAGTTATTCGGCATGTTGTGGGAACCATCTTGTCTTCTCAAACAAGAATGGTGGATTTCATGGTTGAAGCAGAATCTTAAATCTCATGAAGCTCTAGGACCATATTAAGCTTTGCATTCACCAACTATATAAACACTTCTGCTGTTATATTGAGAATCTAGATTTTTGTTTTTCAATTCCTGATCAAGAAAGTGTGTCTCAGGAGATCTTGCTGGTATTTGTTTTAGAGCTGCCAACATTATTCTGTCTTATTTTGTGAAATGTACATAGTTTTTTGTTCATTTGCAAAGTAGGCTTCAAAGTAGGCCTTTGAAGCTGTAAAGGCAGCTATAGCCCTTTGAGAGTAGGCTACTTTCTGGGGTTGCTGTGATTCTAAGTACATGTAGTCCTCCACCTATGACCAATATTTTTGTTTCTATGTGAGACAATAGAGTTTTGCTCCATTTTGTAAACTTCCTTGCCTTTTGTTAAGCAAATCTCTGCAGTTTTTAAGTTAGTAAAATGGTTGTAAATTGAATCTGGCTTCCCCATTGACTTTGCTGGTCAGAAAATTGCAAAAGGTGATCATATGACCCTGGATACTGTAGCCATCATAAAAATGAGCCAGTTGCAAGTGTCTGGATTTTGATCACATGACCATCGGGATGCTGCAAAGGTTGTGTGAGAAATGGTCATAAGTCACTTTTTTCAGTGCTGTGATAACTTTGGTCACTAAACAGAAGGTTGTAAGTCAACAACTACCTATAGTACTTCTATAAGGAGCTGATCTAAAGAAGGCTTTGACTGCAATAGCAATCAATGAAATGAAATATAACTTATGTATGTCTTCCACAATATTTATTTTATACATTTGCAGTCTCTCTCTCTCTCTCTCTCTCTCCCTCTGTGTGTGTGTGTGTGTGTGTGTGCGCACGCACGTGCACGCTAAAAGGAAAATTAGGTTTCTAATTTTTCTGAAATGCTAAATAAGTTCTGCAAACAAAACAATTTTTTTAAAAAAACCTAATATCTAAATATTTATACATATTCATCTAAGACTATGACTGGTAAAAATTAAATTCCCAAGTAGCTATTGAATTTAAGTGCACTTAATTGGAAATGACATTGAAATGGCAGTTCAAACTCATATTCAATACGTGCTTTGATTTCAAGCACTTACGTGTAGTCTAAAATACAGTAAATCATGCGGAATGTCTGCTACAATTCTTTTAAAGTCAAATGAAACATAACATGACATAGCACATACATCATCTCTTGATTAAATTTGATGAACTTCAAGTCATTACCAGTAAATTGGAAATGCTACTTAGTTAATGTAATCCAAATAGACAGCTTTCGTGAGTCATAGGATATATGGCTGCTAATACTTGCCACTGATTATGAAATGCCATATTTTCCTGTCCCTTGGAAATAAAATATAACACCCTGCTACTTAGGCATCCTTTGCTTTATATAGGACAGTTAGTTTTGAAATAAATAAATTTGAGTCACACTGGTAACAGGAGAGTGCCTATATATTTTGAATTTAAACTTTTTAGAGCATGTTTTAAAAAAAAGTTTTGAACAGTTTAGATAACCAAATTGAAACGTTTATGATCAGGTTAGACTTATTAATTTCCTTATAAACTTATTAAAGAAGACAATATTATATTATTTACTGTAAGTGTGATTTTGATTGTTGCAGCAGAGAAATACATTAAATAAATATTATATTCTCCTAGGGACTATAACTCAGAAAAAGAATTGCCTAGATTTATTTAATAAAATTAACAAATGAAATATACTTACAAATACTAACCTAATTGAAGTGTTACATTAAGGTATAATTTGTATTACATTAAAGTATCATTTACTGAATAGGCCACAGGTAGCTGAGATCATACAACATGCTAAGCCATAAAATATTTGTTTTTTTTTAAATCATTCATAAGCTAGGCAAAATGTGTTTTATAAAATATGGCTTAAAATGCAACAATGAAGCTAATTTCATTGGTGTTAAGCCATAATATGCAAATAGTAGTTTATTATAATATTTGAATCAATTCTCTGTGTATGTCAGTATATGTTGGAGATGATTTAGTAAAATTCTAAAGTTTTCCTGAAACAATTTTCTTCTCTTGTAATTTTGCTTCCATCTGTACGTAAGTTATTGTTACTGGAAGACAGTGACAGCATTGATATTTATATGACTAAAATAATAAGTAGTAGTCATAAATCATGAAGAGAGAAGACCCTTTTTATAATATAATTGTATTAATTTATTTATTATCAGAGTAAAAAATACAAATGAAAAAGAGAATAGTGGAAAAATGGGAAAAGGGAAAGAGTGAAATGTAGAATGAAGGAGGAGGAAGCATTAACTTCAGACTATTTTCAATGCAATTGAATGAACATAATGTTAATTTTTTACTTTACAGCCTCAATTTTTTACTTTGCATATTCAGTGTACACTAGCCATTTATATAGCAAAAAATTCAAGCACAAAATCTCAGTAAAGGAGAATATTTGTAGTTCATGGTTGAAAGGAGGGCTCCTTGATGTTCTCTGAGCTTGGTTTTTTTGTTGCAGATGTTTCATCACCTAAACTAGCTTTGGATAATGAAACACCTGCAAGGATTTAATCAAGCTCAGAGAGCACCAAGGAGCCTTCACAAAATCCTGAAGCACTTTCCAGATATATGTGTTCTTGATTAAAGCAGTTAATTTGGCCAATAGTTTCCAACCATTCTTCTATTGTGGGGATTAGTTTGTCTCTCCATTTTTAAGCATAAACCATTCTTGCTGCTATAGACATGTAGAACAACAACATTCAGATACAGAAGATTTTTCAAATGAATATGCAAATTAAACCAGATACTTTTCTTCTAGGTTTTATGGACAAAGAACTTGAAAAAAAAAGTGAAGAGTGAAGAATCAATTAATCTAAATTTTAAAATTGCCTAGAACAAAAGTTTTAAAACTCATTGCATAATGAAAAATGAAATTTTAACCAGGTCTTTTGGTGAAGGAGAAGTAATTTATTGGATGTAAGATAAAAAGCTGTGAAAGTAAACATCAGTCTCATCTCAGACACATGTCACTGATTGATGTCTTCCCTACACAGCTGCCTAGAGGTAAAGTCTTTGGAACAGCATAGTAGGTATTTTGTCTATGGAAAAGAACACTTAGTTTCATTGTTGCTTTTTTGATACCAGTCTATAAGTCTTTATTTTCAATCAAAGGAAAAGCAGTAAATCAGAATAATTGCTTTACCCTGTGGCATTTCTGTTTGTAAAAGGAAGAAAAAATAACATAGAACCTTCAAATTAACTTTCATTTGAACTAGGTAAAAAGTCTAAAAAATTACTTGCATCCAAATATAGCATTTTATTAATCATGTCACCACTCTATGAAAAGCTGGTTTATTCCTTTTATGTGTACTGCAGTATGTTTTCATTTGAAAATATTTTTAACATTAATGAATGGAAAGTCATCACTCCCATAAAATTCATGTAAGCTATTAAAACAGAAAGTTCATAAGGAAGTTGTTTTTCTTTCGTTAAAAAGAAACTGACTTAACTATTAGCTATGAAAGGAGATAACTGGCATATCTGAAAATTATGAAATGCCTCCTGACAGAGGAACTCTGGGAGTTGAGGTCCACACATTTTGAAATGGCCAGGTTTAAAAACCACTGTCCTAGTGTTTACATACCTTCAGTCCTGTTAGAATAATCCTGACTTCTGGGGCTAATATGAGTTTGGACCTTTCTGTAGCAATGCTGTTACCTTTGTATTTGACTGCTCTTTGATATGTACCTTCAGGGGTGGGATTCCACCAGTTCACACCTATTCGCTAGAACCGGTTGTGAACATTCTAAGCAGTTCGGAGAACCGATTGTTAGAAGAAATTACTGGCCTAATCCTGTAAGGAAGGCAGGAAGGAAACATTCTGGTGTTGCTTACAGAAACTGCCTCTCCATTAACCCTTGTTATATTCTTGGTGGGACTAGACTTCCTGTCTCAGGAACATCTCTGGAGTTTTTTTCCCCTCCTTTGCTTGTGTGGAGTGATCATTCAAAGTTACAGTGGCACTGAAAAAAGTGACTTATGGTCCTTTTTCACACTTATGACTGTTGCAGCATCCCCACAGCCAGACGAGGAGATGCGTGCCTGGATGTGAGTGATGTTGAGTTGGCCATGCCCAGTCAGTCACATGACCACCAAGCCATGTCCACCCAGTCAAATGACCACCACTTAAGCCACCAACTAAGCCACGCCCACAGAACCGGTTGTTAAAAAAATTTGAACCCCACCCCTGTGTACCTTGTGCTGTTACTGTGTTAGGCTGAATCTATTTTTAATCATATGATAGGTAGATAAATGTATAGAATAGGTAGGAGTATAAAACCACTCATATATGTTTGTAGGTTTTAGTAAATAAAATAAACTGTGAGAAAAAAAATGTATGGAACAAAAATTATTAGGGCAGTATAAATGCTTCTAGAAACTTGACTGAAGATTTTGACAATGGTATGTAGCTGTCTTTCCACAGATGGAAGTAAGCTTTAGGAGAGCTCTGAAGTCTGTAGTGTTATGCTACAAGGACAAGTATTTTATTATAAACTATAAAAATAATGTTTTTACATAGTTAAAGTTAGATGCAGGGAAACTGTGTCAGTTGTAAGCACAAGGACCAGTTACTTTTTCAGTGTTGTTCTAACTTCAAATGGTTGCTAAACAGCACAGTCACTGAGTGATGGATGTGATGGATAAGACTTTCTTTGATGATAGTAGAATTACTGCTATTATAGACCAATAGTACTGCTGCAAATAAATGTATCATTTTTGAAACAATTCTGACTGGAGTCAAGGAGAAAATTCAGTAAGGTTGAAGAAGAAGGATTGCAACAGGAATACAATCAAAAGTCCAGGATGCCTAAAAAAAAATAGAGAAATGTTTAGTGAAATTCACCAACTTGTCTTAAACTTTGCTGAGCTTTTATCAGAGCTTGTTTTAGTGCTCTCCATTTAGCAGTTCCAGAGGAAGGATTTAATACTGCAGCCATGCAGAAATTTTGTCCTTGTGAATTTGGGAAGGTGGGACCAATTGAAAAGATGTTTTTAGCAGTAAATTAATAGTGATCTCGAATTGAGCCTATCTGCAGGCCTTACCAATAAATATGCTTAGCCACCTTCATGATTTTGTACTTATCACCTTTTTATAGACAAAAACCTGAAGTTATGACATACAGAATTATTAGATACTGCTTTCTAGCTTCAACAGTTTGCCACCTTATATAAACTTTGGAAGGTAGGACTAATGCATAATATAACAATTTTAGCATTCATATTTGGAATTTATTGGGAATGTTTTATGTTGGTATAGCTAGTCTAAAGACAGTAATGAGCTTTCCTTCCTTCCTTATTGTATATGAAATCCCTTGATCAAACTGGTATTTTTAAATGTATCATCTTGTCAATTTTTATCACTTTTGGGGTCTTGGTTTGCACCTAAATACTGCTACCAAATTTGATTAGTTTTTGTTCTTTTTTGATGCAGTGTCTATGATCTTGACAGAAATATGCTACGAAGAAAAGAATGGGAAAGGAGAAATCAGGAGACACAGCATGAAGACAGCATATTTAATACCAGTTATTCTCTCTTCAGTGAACCATACAAGGTATGTACTGAATACTTCATATACTTCTATACTTCTATATCAGGTGTGTCAAACTCAAAGTCTGCAGGCCGGATCCGGCCCACGGAGTGCTTAGGTCTGGCCCACAGGGCTGCTCTGAAACAGCAAAAGACCGGCTCATGGGGCCTCTCCCAGCAAAAATGGAGCTTGTCTGGGCTGTGCCTGGCCTTCATGAGCGCCATTTTCACTGGCAGAGGGTTGCAAAAGGCTGTCCCAACCGAAAACAGAGCTCACAAAGACCATGTGTGACCCTCCCAAGCTCCATTTTCGTTGGCAGAATAATTTGGCCGCAGGTGCCACTGACATGAATGATGTCAAGCTGGCCCTGCTCACCCTGGCCACGTCCATCCTGGCCACCTGAGATCAAACACAACCCTGATGCGGTCCTCAATGAAATTGTATTTGACACCCCTGAACTATATCCTTCCCATCTGTTAAATTGACTTGTTTATGGAATAGTGAAATAGATTATGTATATTTTTTATAAGGCAAAGGAGTTTAATATTTGCAGATTTTTGTTCATTGTGCCATCCAAGTTACATTGATTCATTTCCTCATCAGTTCTAAATGTGATATAGTTTTCTGCAACCTAATTTTACTAATTAATTTGTTTTACGTTGCTATTCCTCTCACAAAGCTACTTGTGAGAATGACTGCTTTCTTAACTCTTTTGGACAATATAAATCAAAATTAAATAATTTGATCCAGTAAAGCGAACAGCACTAATTATTTTATGTTCTTTCCTTAACTGAACTGTAGAAATAGATTATTATAGATAAGTATAGTTTCACATCATGCACTGACTTCATAAAGCATGCATTTATGTTAATGATTGGTTAAGTTTAGGTGCTTGTTATTTGGAATATATTCAGCCATATATTCAGCTCAACTTATGGCATATTTGTGACCAGAATTTAAACAAATTAAATTGTTGATTATTAAACAAATCAATCTTCACCAATTGATTTTGTTTGGCAAAAACGAATGGTCATAAATCATAATAAGGCATTGCAAACATGGTAAATATGAGTTATTTACTAAGCATCCAAATTGTAATCATGTGCTCATGGGGATGTTGCTACAATTGAAATTTTTAGGATAGATCATAAATCACTTCTTCTGAAGCCATCGTATCTTTAAACCATCATTAAAAGAGTGATCATAAATTGAGACTACCTGTGCACTGAAAAATATAAACTGTTTTAAAATGAGATTACACTTGTATAGTGCCTAATCAATATATTCCCTCCCTTTTTAAAGTAAACCCTTCAGATAAATTGATAAACTATGCATATAGAAAATTAAATGTTAACCTAGTACCATTTTTGAAGAACTGAACATCATTCTTGTCTTTTTTGCAGGATTATGTTATCATCCACCAGAAATTTCCATTCAGGCTGTTGTTTTTTCATATAGTTTTGCATGGAATAATCAAATATTTTTCTTAACCAAATAAGACAAGCATCTCTTTGAATCTGTATTTCCCAGGCCTTGGCTTCATCCCACTTTGCTGTTTTATGTTATGAACACAACTTTTTGTTGTTTCCTTTTCCCTATAGTAGGGGTGTTAAATTCAATTTCATTGAGGCCCACATCAGGATTGTGCTTGACCTTGGAGGGTGGTGGCCAGGATAGCTCAATGTCACTCATGTTGGGGGTGCCTGTCATGACCCAATGAGCTCTGCCAGCAAAAACAGGCTCCTAAGCTCCATTTTTGGCTGCGATGTCCTCCTGCAAATGTAATGAAAATGGAGCTCAGGATATGGCCCTCCTGAACTCTGTTTTCACTGGCAGAGACACCATAAGCCTTTCCTTCACTGTTTCCAGGGAGGCCCCGTGAGCAAGATCTAAGCATCCCACGGGCCAGATTCGTCCTGTGGGCCTTGAGTTTGACACCCCTGACTTTTCTAGTGTTAAATACCAATGATCACAGCAGCAGAACCTACTTCTTAAGATGTATTATACAAAGCTAACAGGCGGTTAAAGATACTGTTTGTCAGCTGGAAAGCTGACAGCACAGGTTCGATACCTGAGTGCTACGCAATGGAATGACTTTCCATTACTTGCCTCAGCTTCTGCCCATGTAGCAATTTGAAAGCATGCAAATGCAAGTAGATAAATAAATACCATTTTGGTGAGAAGGTAACAGCATTCCGTGCACTTTAGCGGATAGCATGCTCACCACATGACCACAGAAAATTCTGGCTAACTCAGCTTAGAAACAGAGATAAACACCACCCCCTAGAGTCAGATATGACTGGACAGGGGAACCTTTGCCATTATTTTTAGCCAAAGAAAGGGCATCTCGTTACTTAAATTATAACTAGAGAATTAGTTAATGTTTAAGTCTATAAAACAGGCAGGTCAGTAAGGATGCTTTTTCACTATTTATGTAACAAATAGCTAACTACTTACATACAGATAATCCTCAAGTTACGACAGTTCATTTGGTGACTGTTTAAACTTATTCAATAATACCCCCCAAGTACTTACGACACAGTTCCAAAGTTATAAATGTTCAGCACCATGACAGTTGTTCACCCTTACAAATGACCGCAGAGGCACTGCAACATTCATCCTGCCTATCCCCCCCACCCCCTCATGTTCACTTAATGACCTGCACATTTGATTAGCGAATGCGTGGGCAAAACCTGGGAGTTTTCACATTCATTTTATGTGATCCAACAAATTCTCAGGTTACGAATGTAATTGGCAGGCTCCATTACATTTGTAACTCAAGGACTACTTGTATGTGTGTGTGTGTGTGTGTGTGTGTGTGTGTATATATATATATATATATATATATATGTATGTTTTCTTAGGTTTTCGCGGGTACTTACATGTGTGCTGTTTAGCTACCTTCGGGTATTATCCCACGTCATTGTAGTTCTGTTAAAGTTGTAGCAACGTTTCAGCAGAATCTCATCTGCCATCTTCAGGCTTCTGTATGGATTCTGTATATATTATTTATTTACTTATTTACTTATTTATTATTTAATAAATATTTATTTATTAATTGCTTGAAAAATGAAGGGTTACAAAGAAATATATTTACCTGAGCTAGGATTCCTTTGAACTGGAAAGTTCCATTATGTTTTCACAACATATGTAGCTAATATGTATTGTGAGTTATAGAATATCTTGAAACATAAATTAATCAAAACAGCTGTATTTTGAGAACATCAATAAAGTAAAAATTACATAGCATATTAGAGACATACAGATTTTAGGTCTTTAACCTGAATAATTATATAACGTTACTGCTGTTACATTGGTCTTTAAAGTTTGAATTTATTTACAAATACATAAATACTATGAGTTTGTAGGACAATAGATCTATGTGACTTATTGAACCTCTGCTATATGTTCCCTGTCTAATGCTTACCAACATTCAGAATAAATAGAATTATTAGATGGTCTCAACCAATAATCTGTATTTTTAACATCATCAATCCTAGACTACAGAGTTACTGCACATTCATGATTCAGTAATTTTATTTCTTGACCTTTTATTTATTTTGATTATTTCCTTTACAGACGAATAAGGGGGATGAACTGTCTAGTCGTATCCAGAATACACTGGGTAACTACGATGAAATGAAAGAATTGTTGACCGATCACTCCAATCAAAGCCAGCTTGTTGGTGTTCCAAAAGCCTGTATGTCACAGGCATCTATGAACAAAATGGAGGAGCACTTTGCTGCTGAAACCATGACCCACACTCAGACTTCTGTTTGCAGTCCTCAGTCTTCTTTGCCAGTGGCACTTTCTGGACAGCTAAGCAAGAATGCAACATTAGGTTGGCAGAAATCTGGGCGTTGCTTAGAAAATCAACAGAGGGGGGGCAAGCATAGGCATGGATTGTCAGATTCACAGAGTAATGATTTCAAAATAGCTAACCAAAAGAGCAGCTTGGAAAAGATTATGCATTATGTACACAGTCCTTCACCATCATCTTCATCCAGTGCTATTCAAAGTCCTATAGCATCCTTAATTGTAGAAAATGTTCAAACACAACAGCAGTCAAAATTGAGCTGTGCCACAGAGACTGGAGTCCAGACTCAAGAAAGACCAGCTATTCATAGCAATGGACACTGTGTACAAAATTTTCATCCTGCACTTACTTCAAAACCAAATATAATTCAGCAGAAACCAACAGCTTATGTGAGGCCAATGGATGGTCAGGATCAGGCTCCTGATAAATCTCCAAGATTAAAGGTGCCGGATGAAAACAGCATGATCTGCACCTCATACAGAGAGATGTCTTCTGTTAAAAATGAATCAGCTAGGACCAAGTCAAAAATGACAAAGTGTGGCATTTCCAAGCAAGAAGAGGTAAGTTAAATTATGATGCACCTTTCATAACAAACCAATAAAGAATAACTTTTCAGATATTTTAGGGTGATACCCCATGTAGCCTTTTCCTTTCAGGAAGAATGTTTTGAATTTCATTTCCAGTGTTTTATGACTCAAACTGTAAGTGACAAACACACACATAATCAATATTTTGATATAATAGAGTTCCATCTATTGTGTGGTAATGAGATGACTTCATTCAATATGTGCATTCTTAATGGTTTATGTATTTTATAAACTCTACAATTGTTCAACTATTCACATTTCTTTGAAAAGATGACTCTGATTTGACCTCTTTTCAAGAGTTTCTGGTAAATGACTTTTAGTGAATTGGGTTTTTTAAAAAATGGAACTATTGTATATAGAGCTAACAAGGATTTACATTACAAATGGGTAATATCTTCATATTTGAGGACTGCCATTAGCCTTGGAATAGATTGCTGGGAGTTCACTCCTGAAAGAAGCTATAAGAAAAGAGAAAAACATGAATTGAGCGAAGTAAAAGTTAGGTTAATTTTTTAAAATCCATTTCTCCAAATGAATACTTTTAAAAATTGAATCAAATCACATAGCCAAAATGCATCATCAAATGTTATGACAATACCCAAGGATTTTCTAGTTAGGAGTCACAAAATCTTAATGGCAAATGCAGATTACTCTGGAGGCAGCTATGATGAAAATATAAAATTATTTAGAAGCCAGATATATAGACAGATTTGTCAGAAGGAACTTACATAGCAAGGATAGTATTAATTTGTGATCTTTCCATTCATAGGGTATGTATATCCTTTCAGATGTTGTACGTAATGTATGCATTTATTACTTTTTAATTTGATAGTTAAAGTTCTGTTGTTGCCAAGAAAAACACAATTTAGTGAGGCAAACACAATCTGTGATTGCTCAAAACCCTCACTGATCCTAGGTACATCTGCTAAGGCTTTAGCTGTAGTTTCGGTTTCCGAGATTTAAGCATGTTGAATTGACATAATATTGCTTTAAATCTGATCTTAAACAAGTAGGCTTTTAAAAATATAGTTATTTCTGCAGTGTTTAAGTTCTTAATTTTTTTTTATTCTCAGGAACCTGATATATCTTCAGTTTGTTAAGTTGATTTCAGTACAACGAAGCACAGGAAATAGCATTTGAATACAAATCACAGGATATTACTTTTAAATTTGCAGGAAAGCTTGATTTCCTCTACAGATCTATTCTGTATTTAATATAGTTAATCAGCTCCAGAAGGTTCTTGGTAGCTTGACATAAAATTAATCATAACAATTTCTAAAATTTAATGTAGTGAAATATCTTTAAATATTAAATACAAGAAGTATATTTCATTAAATTAATTTTTGAAATGTTCATTCAAATGTGATTTTTGAGTCATTTTTATCAGTATTAATCAGAATGCATACTCAAATATCCTCCACGTTTCAAAAATTATCCTACTTCTCAGTATAAATTATAGCCTTTCAATTCAAGTGTTGCTGTTTCTTATGTAGAATTTTACTGTAAGCAGTTTACAAAATATATTATTAGAATGATGTACTGAATAGAAAAAAAAATAGGTCACAGAGAAAAATCTGCTTTGTAGTATTGTATATGAGCTGCAGTGGCGCAGTGGTTAGAATGCAGTATTGCAGGCTACTTCTATTGACTGCCGGCTGCCTGAAATTTGGCAGTTTGGTGTATGTAATAAATAAATGTATGTAATATATTTAGTTAATTTATATCAATTTAATATGGTAATATTTAACTTTGATTTTGTTTTACTTGTCAATATAAATTAATTATATTATCTGTTGAACAGTTGTATATTATCTTTTTGAAATCTGTTTTGTTCATTTTTGTTCTATATTTTTAAAAAAAATTCAGTTAAAAATACTTCATGACAATTGTTTTAAAACTGATGACAAAGAATATAAAAATAGTTGAACCAAGTACAAATATAATCAGTCATTTAGATTGTTCTAATTCAGTGTGAAAATATATTTTGATAATTAGTTTTCTATATAAATTCATTGTTTCATTTGATGACCCAGTAAGCTAAGGTCTTCTAAGTAACCACATTTAACTAGATATTAAAAATAGTGATTGTGGCTTTTCAGTTTTTAACCTCAGTTATTTTTCTAATTGAGGGAGAAATCAGAACACCATTTTGGTCCAGGGGTTGAGGCACCAGGCTTAGAAAAACTAGGAGGAGAAAGAAATACTAGATACGTTTGCTACCTTGAATTATTTATATAAATAATAAACATGTCATTAAAAATATTTTAAAAATAAGGTATACATGCTTGATTTAAACTATTACCTTAATTAAAATGTACATTAAACTAAGGATATAAGTGTGGTTACAGCGTGAAGGAATTTTTGAAATTTGCTATGGATTGGAAAAGTTGTAATTCCAAAATATCTGGAGAGTGGCTAATTGGAGGTGGTCAGATACACTTGTTTCAGTTGTGGCTGAAATAATATTTGGTTTTCTACATTTATTGTCACACTTACTGATGTATTCATTAGCTTCGTTAGCTATATCATCAATTTCAGAAATTTCATTTCATAAGCTGCTTTCCTAAATATTTGTCAGCAACTCTTTATTAAAGTAGGTAATTAAGTTAGCAATATGAAAGAAGCAGATTAAGGCACAGAATGTTTATCAAACTTTTGCATAACTTTGCCTTTTGCATAGTGCCTTATTTATCCTTTTGTCACATCTTGTTTGGATTATTGCCCATGCTTGCAGAGCATTCTGAAATGACTTGTTCAGAATACACCCATGTAATAGTAATAATATATTCAATAACTGCAAGAGAGATCTTGGAATCCTAAACACTTAAATATGAGGCAGTAGTGTGCTGCAGCTGCCAAAAAAACGAACACAGTTCTAAGCTGCATGAAAAGAGGGGTAGAATCAAGATCATGTGAAGTGTTGGTACCGCTTTATAATGCCTTGATAAGACCACACTTGGAATATTGTGTCAGTTTCGGTTGCCATGACATAAAAAGATGTTAAGACTCAAGGAGTACAGAGAGTAGTAACAAAGTTGATTAGGGCACTGGAGGCTAAAACATACAAAGAATGGTTATAGGAATTGCAAGGGTGGGATTCCACCAGTTTGCATCTATTCGGTAGAACCAGTTGTTAACATACTAAGCAATTCGGAGAACCGGTTGTTAGAAGAAATTACTGGCCTAATCCTGTAAGGAAGGCAGGAAGGAAACATTCTGGTGTTGCTTGCAGAAACTGCCTCTCCATTAACCCTTATTACATTCTTGGCAGGACTAGACTTCCTGTCCCTGAAACTTCTCTGGAATTTTCCCCCCCTCCTTTGTTGGTACTTTGCTTGTGAGAAGTGACCATTCAAAGTTACAATGGCACTGAAAAAAGTGACTTATGACCATTTTTCATACTTACGTCTGTTGCAGCATCCCCACAGTCATAAGAGGCCAGACGAGGAGATGCGTGCCTCAATGTAAGGGATATTGAGTTGGCCACACCCAGCCAATAACATGACCACCAAGCCATGCCCACCAACTAAGCCATGGCCACAGAACCGGTTGTTAAAAAATTTGAATCCGATCCCTGAGAAATTGGTTATATTTAGTTTAATGGAAAGAAGGACCGGGGGTGACATGATATCAATGTTCCTGTATTTGAGAAGCCTCTATTGAAAGCCTCAATCTAAACTATAGAGAGAATTTCAAACTATTCTTCAAATCACCTGAAGGCAGGACAAGAAGCAATGGATGGAAACTAATCAAGGAGAGAAGCAACCTAGAACTAAGAAAAAATTTCCTGACAGTGAGAAAATTAATCAGTGGAATGACTTGGTTCCAGAAGTTATGGGTGTTCCAATACTGGAGGTGTTTAAGATGAGATTGGACAACCATTTGTCTGATATGATACGAGTTTTGAATTACAAGACCTCCAAGGTTCTTCCCAACTCTGTTATTTTGTAAATACCTCTAGCTTTGCAAGCTGCACTGGCTCCCAATTCAAGATGCTTGTTGCTGCCTACAAATCCTTACATGGGGGGTCCAAGTCATTTGCAGGACTGGTTTGTTTCTGCTCATCCCTCCAGAATGGGTGGACTTGGTATACTTTGAGTCCCATCTTCTAAGACCTAAAAGTCATGCATTCTCTGTCACTGTGTCTGCCCTGAGGAATAGCAATCCCCCAGAGATCCAGATAGCTTCAACACTGTTACCCTTTTTCTTGTCATTGAAGATGTGGCTGCTCTCACACTCGTGGTCTAGGACATTAAAGGCCTGGTCCCACTGCACTTACGGATGCAAAGAGGATGTAAAATGTTAAAAAAAGCTTGCCATCCGTTGGAAAACGCTATGCATCCGTTGTGTACTCATTGCATACGTGTTTCATACGCTCTATCCGTCGAGCATCCGTCCACTGCAATTTCATCCACGCAAGAAGTTTTGAGCTGCACAAAACTTTGTGAACGGATGAACTTTCCGCCGCGTACAATGTACATCCATGACATATACGGGCAACAAACGTCCTATGTCCGTTATCATCCGTTAAACATCCGCTGTATCCTCTGCATCCTCTTGCCATCCCCTCAACTCACATCCGCTGCAGCTGAAAATGGAAAGAAGGAGGAAACAAAAGGTATATAGAATGTCTATACAGCGTTAGTTGCATGGAAATAGAAAGGACGTAAGAATATGCATCTCGTATATAAAGGATTAAAAACGGACAAAACATTTGTATCTGGGATGTATCTCGTATATTTAGGATGTCTGGAGTATGTCTAAAGTATGTAGAAGGACACCTAGCAGACAACCGATATTTTCTATAAAAAGGGGGAGAAAATCATCTGGATCTCAGTATGAGTCCAGCAGCCGTGGTGTACAGACCTCTTCACCCTTGGTCTTGGTCTTCAACATCATCAATTGTTCTCCACCATGAATGATGAAACAGTACGTATGATAGCTGTGCTCATTCATCACCAGAACCAAAACCTGTTCAGACTGTTTCAAGTTTTATACAAAAGGAGAAGAAGGAGACATCCAAGAGCTGTGTGGGTCCGAGGATGGATCATGAGAAGAATGGAATTTGGACTCTATGACCAGTTGATGGTGGAGCTGAGGAATGAAGACCCTCGTGAATTCCAGCACTTCATGAGGATGCCACCAGCCATGTTTGATGAAGTTGTAGAGCGTCTGAGACCCAGGTTGAACAAGCCGAACACCAACTTCCATCCCAACCTGGACCCTGGACTGAAGGTGGCACTGACTCTGCGGCACCTGGCCTCTGGAACCACATACAGAAACATGCAGTATGCATGGAGGGTGCCACACAATAGCATCAGCAAAATAGTCAGAGAGGTGGTACAGGCCATCATTGAAGAATACGTGGAGGAGCTTCTCAGGTGCCCCAACACTGAACAAGGCTGGAGAAAACTTGCAGAAGAGTGGTTTCAGAGGAGGAACTTTCCCCACACCGTTGGAGCCATAGATGGGAAGCATGTGGCCTGCAAAGCTCCAGCCAACTCAGGGTCTACTTATTACAACTACAAGGGCTTCTTCAGCATCATCCTCTTTGCCATGGTTGATGCTGACTACAAGTTCATCTACATCGATGCTTCAGGCAACGAGTCAGCTTCAGATGGCCAGGTATACAATGCAAGTGACCTCAAGGATGGGCTGGAATGCAACCTCATCATGGGTTTTCCAGGTCCAGACCCCCAACCCAATGACACACAAGATGTGACCTACTTCATCGTTGGTGATGACGCGTTCTCCCTCAGAACCTACCTCTTGAAGCTGTACAGTTCAAGATACCTCACCCGTGAAGAGAGGATCTTCAACTACAGGCTGTCCAGGGAAGATGGGTGGAACGCCTTTGGCATCCTGGCCAACAGGTTCCAGATACTTCTCACCACCATGCAACATGACCCAGAGACTGTGAGGAGCATCGTGGAAGCTTGCTGCATCCTGCATAATCTCATGCGCACCCGCTACTCAGTGTTGCAGAACAGATTTGTCGACCATCAACAAGGGAATGGGGACATGGAGCCTGGTGAATGGAGGCAATGACGTAACCTGATAGACACTGTGGATGTACAAGGCCCCAACCGAGCTTCACGTGAACGGAAGAAGCAGCGCAACCTCCTGAGACACTGGTGCAACTCCCCAGCTGGAGCAGTGGAGTGGCAAGAAAAGATTATAGATGATTAATGGATGCTTCCTTCAGGCTGTCGCATAACACTGATGAGATTGTTCCATGTATGTTGAATGGTCCTACAATGAATAAGGCATTAATAAAGAGCTTTGTTTATTTTAAAATGTGTTGATCAATGAATAAATTGTTATTGATAATAAAGGTCCATATGTGTGGCAGCTGCAATGGTGGACCAAACAATCCCACTATGCTTGCAATGGAGGTTTATCTGTCCCACAACTATCCTTATCTGTCCCACAAGCATGGAAAGGCTTAACTATTTTTCAAAGTTTTCACCAACACTTTATTAAGTTAAAAAAATGAACCAAGTGTCTTAAGCAAAGATAACCTTTATTAACTTTCTTTGGTATACTTTATGACTTTATTAAATAATCAAAATGAACCAAGTAAACTGTATTAAGTGTCTTAAGCAAAGATAACCTTTATTAATTGTCTTACGTAAATTTTATGATTTTATTAAATAAGCAAAATCAATCAAGTAAACTGTATTAAGTTCTTAAGCAAAGACAACCTTTATTAACTTTCTTAGATAAACTTTATGACTGTATTAAATAAGCAAAATGAACCAAGTAAAGTGTCTTAAGCAAAGATAAACTTACAAGTAAACAACTCAGTCTCTGACACAATTCTCAGTCACTCTGAGTCATGTCCATGGTCTCAGCTGTTAAGCGGGCAGGGACTGTGGAGGTGGCTGTGGCTTGAGTGCTGGTCTGAGGCACCATTGGGGCGCTTGGCCCCGAAGGTACAACAGGTGGTGGTGTGTTCAGGAAGCTATCTGAGAGCTGACTCAGTCCCGTGAGGTTGAGAGGCCCTTCATCAAGGACTTGAGATGTCAGGCCCAATACTGATGACAGTTTGTCCGTTGACGGGCTTGGCTGTGGGGTGGAGGAAGGAGGAGTGTAGTGGGGCTGTCTGGTCTGCAGCTGGGTGAGGAGTGGCATCTGTGGCGTGTAATGAACCTGGGCCTGGACTGGGAAGTTCTGCTTCTGCTGTGGGAAGTCCTGGTAGTCATAGCCTTGGTAGGTGAGGGGCTGTTGAAAGCCGTGGAAGGGCTGTGACATTGCCTGGGGTGGAGGAGCAGACCTGGACTGGGTAGGAGCAGCTTCAGCTGGGCCTTGAGGGTTGAGCAGAAGTGCTGTGATCTTCTGCTTTATCATATGGTACTGGGCCTCGGGCAGGTCCCTCGGGTCTGGCTCACGTAGGTGATGAAGGTGTTCTGGCCCAAGGATGCTCTGTCCAAGTGGACCAGCTGAGAGAGAAGTTCTGTGCTGGTCTTCATTGTGTCCCTGATCTCCAACAGCACACTGTGGTCCTGGCCCTCCAGCCTGCCTCTCTGCCTGCATCCTCTGGAGCCGGGGGTGGGGGTGGGGGTGGGTTGGCCTCTGGTGGGTGCTGCTTCTTCCTCCATTTGTGACAGCAGGGGATCCTCCAAGTCTGCCGGCATGGGGAGTGCAGCTGTCGGGTGTGTCTCTGCCGTGGGGCCCTCTGAAGATACCTGCCTGGACAGGGTAGCTGGCTCCTGGCTGGAAGAGGACTGGCTGTCTATGGGCTGTCTGAGGGACAGGGGTCTCAGAGGGGCTGCTCCTCGGTGGCGGATCTCACCCTCCAGAAAACTGCACTTGACCATGATGTATATCTCCTGGTCAGTGAGCTTGACAGCGGCCTGCTCGGATTTCTTGAGGTGTAGCTTGCCATACCAGGTGTATGTGCTTCCACCATCCTAGGAGTACTTCTGCAGTGTACCCCAGGCTCTCTGCCTTGTCTCTCCAAGCTTCCTGGTTCTTCTTGGTGTCCCGATAGAGTCTGTGGCCCTTTATCCAGAGGTACCCATTCTCCCTCAGCCACTCCAGCACCTCATCCTCATGCTCCTCGGAAACGGTGTACTGTTTCCTCTCTCCCTTCTCCTTCCCTTGCCTCTTCCTCCCTCTGGCAGGGGCTTGAGCAGGGCCTTCAGGGGCTTGAGCAGCAGAGCCTTCAGGGGCTTGAGCAGCAGGGCCTTCAGGGGCTTGAGCAGCAGGGCCTTCAGCAGCAGAACTTTGAGGGCCTTAGGGCTGGTCCACCACAGCAGCAGCAGCTTCAGAATCAGTGCCAGGGGGTGGGATGCTGGTTCTTGCCTTATTCACCTTGCCAGGGCTTGAACGAGTAGGCACGGGTTTCCTCTTCTTGCCTGACTGACGAACCATGGTGTTCCTGCAAGATGTATATGGCAGCACGTCTTTCCCCTGTATGCTGACTGCATGCGTGCTGCATCCTTTTATATCTGTGGAGCTGACGCAATTCATATTCCCTGCATGCGCAGTGAACGCTTTGCATCCGATATACATCCGCGCGGCATCCCCTTTGTTTCCTATAGACGTCCGTGATGCATCCACTTCATCCGCTATGCATCCGCCCCTTCCGCTATGCGTCTGCTTCGAAATTCTCCCCCGGAACCCCTTCAGAGGTGTCATCCGCTTCCATCCGCTTTCATCCGCTAGGTTTCCTATGAACATCTGTTTAACATCCCCGCTACATACTACCCACGTTCGTTCTTTTCTGTTCTGTTTATTGAAATTTTCGCCACTTTTTGGAGCGGATGACAACAGATGGAGCCACCCCCAAAATTTTGCTCATCCGCTGTGTCCTTTATGCATACGTTTTGCATCCGTCGGCCAGTGGGACTGGGACTTTAGAGAGCCCTTGATTTGTTTATGTGATTTGAAGGAAAAAGTTTTTCTGTGCAAAATGCAATGATGTCCTACAATATCACCACAGCATCAATATCACAAGTCCATATTACAAATGATTTTCTAGAAGAACTCCAGGGTCAAATACATCGAACAATAATTATATACAAAGATAATAAAATTCTTTGCCAGCAAGTGCTTATTAAAATCTTGGCATTAACCATTTGCAGGTAATTATGCTTTACCACATTGCTTGTCTACAGGATGGCACTAATGAAACAGTAGCTTAATTACTACTATTGGTATGGTTGCTCATAGGGTTAGAAAAATAACTATACCTTTAGTTAAAGGTAAGCAGATTTTTCCATAGAAACAGAGGGGTTTTCTAATAGCTAGTGATTGTACCATTGACACAGACGTAGCTGCCTAAAGTATATATATTATACAATTATTTTAACCACTTCTGCTTCAAATGTATCCAAGACCAGGTAACTGAATATAAAGATAATATCTATTTTAAGAAAAGTCTGAAGAAGGATTGTTTATAAAATATTTATTAAATTGGTATGCTGGCAAATCTAACCAAAATCTCCATGGGTAACACAAAACACATGGAGCAATGTCACAAGATGTCAGAAGACACACTGTGATTGCTAATGTATACAATTCCACACAACATTCTAGAAAAGCTCCGTTTTCATTAACTTCTGGGAAATGTTCAAAAAAGGAGATAGTGTATCTTTCACATAATGTTAAAAAATGTGTTCTTGAATATCCTGGTCTGTTGCCTTCAATAAAGGTTCATTCCTGGCTTAAGTTCTTTTACTACATAGCAACATAAGAATATTAAGGGCCTGTCACATTGGCCAACGGATGCAAAACGTTTGTAAAAAGGACACAGCGGACGAGAAAATGTTGCATCCGTTATTATCCGCTCTCAAAAGTGCCCCAAATTTGCATAAGCAGAGCGGACAACAACAGAAAGGAACGGACGGGGGGAGGATGTAGAGGGGATGTAAAACGGATGCTCTACGGAAGCCTAGCGGATGGAAGCGGATGGGAGTGGATGGCACATCTGCAGGGCTTCCGGGGAGCACAGCGAAGCGGACGCACAGCGGAAAGAGCGGATGCAGAGCGGATGCAGAGCGGATGCAGAGCGGATGACGCGGATGCAGAGCGGAAGCCTAGCGGATGCCTAGCGGATGCAGAGCGTTCACTGCGCATGAGGGGAGGATGCATCGCGTCAGCCCCGCGGATATAAAGGGAAGCAGCTCGCAAGCAGGTCACCATTCAGAGGAAAGACCTGCTGCCAGACACAGCTCCAGCCAACCAGCCAGCCAGCAAGCCAACAACCATGGGGAAGAAGAGAAAGCCTCTGCCATCTGCTGCCAGCCCTGGCAAGAGGGACAGGGCCACCATCTAACCCCCTGGCCCTGACTCTGCTTCTGCTGGGGCTTCTGCTGCTGGGGCTGATTCTTCTGGTGCTGGAGCTGCTGCTGGTGCTGCTCCTGGTGCTGGGGCTTCTGCTGGGGCTTACTTTGCTGGCGCTGCTCCTGGTGCTGGTGCTTAAGCAGTATAAGCTGGCACTGCTCCTGGTGCTGGTGCTTCTGCTGGTGCTTACTCTGCTGGCCCTGCTCTTGGTCCTGCTGGTGCTCCTGATGCTGCTGGTGCTCCTGGTGCTGCTGGTGCTGCTGCTGCTTACTCTGCTGCTGCTGATCCTGGTCCTGCTGGTCCTGCTTTTGCTGCTACTGTTGTTGTTGCTGCTGCTTTGGTGGTGGTATGGAGGAGCAGCCCCTACAACCTCGAAGCCCCTCTGATGAGGGCCCATATGGCCTTGCAGAGGGAGGAAGAGGTATACGCGTGAGCGGGAGAGGAGGCAATACTCCATTGAAGAGGAACATGAGGATGAGGTGCTGGAATGGCTGAGGGAGAACGAGTATCTTTGGCGGAAGGGACACAGGCTCTATCGAGACACCAAGAGGAAGCAGACTGCTTGGAGAGAGAAGGCAGAGAGCCTGGGCTTCACTTCGGAGGTGCTCCTCAGCTGGTGGAAGCACATGCACACCTGGTACGGGAAGCTGCACCTCAAGAAATCTGGCCAGGCCACAGTCAAGCTAACAGACCGAGAGACCTACGTGATGGCCAAGTGCAGCTTCTTGGAGGGTGAGATCTGCCACCGAGGAGCAGCCCCTCTCACAACCCTCTCTCTCAGGCAGCCCGCTGAGAGCCAGTCCTCTTCTGGCCAAGAGTCAGCTCCTGTGTCCAGGCAGGTATCTGTGGAGTGTGCCACGATGGAGAACCCCCCAACAGCTGCACTACCTGTGGCGGAGCATGTGGAGGACCCCCTGATGCAGTGGGAGCAAGGAGAGGGCACTTCCACCTGACGCCAACCCACATTCACCCCCAGCTCCACCTCCACAGAAAGGCAGAGAGGCAGACCGGAGGGGCAGAGCCACACTGTCCTGCTGGAGATCAGGGACACCATCAGAAGCAGCGTAGATCTCCTCTCTCAGCTGGTACACACCGACGTCATTGGGCAGGGGGCCTGGATCTGGGAAGCCCATGATGAGGTTGCGTTCCAGCCCCTGCTTGAGGTGACTGGCATTGTATCCCTGGGCATCTGAAGATGAGCTGTTGCCTGAAGCATCGATGTATATGAACTTGTAGTCAGCATCAACCATGGCAAAGAGGATGATGCTGAAGAAGCACTTGTAGTTGTGATAAGAGGACCCTGAGTTGGCTGGAGCTTTGCAGGCCACGTGCTTGCCATCTATGGCTCCAACGGTGTGGGGGAAGTTCCACTTCTGATACCACTGCTCTGCAACTTTCTTCCAGCCTTCTTCAATGGAGGGGCACTGGAGGAGCTCCTCCAGGTATTCTTCGATGATGGCCTGCACCAGTTCTCTGATCACAATGCTGATGGTGTTGTGTGGCACCCTCCAGCCGTACTTCATGCTCCTGTATGTGGTCCCTGAGGCCAGGTGGTGCAGAGTCAGCACCACCTTGAGCCCAGGGTCCAGGCTGGGCCGGAAGTTGGTGCTCTGCGGTCTCAGCCGCTCCACAACTTCATCAAACATGGCTGGCGGCATCCTCATGAAGTTCTGGAATGCACGAGGGTCTTCGTTCCTCAGCTCCACCATCAGCTTGTTATACAGTCTGTACTCTGCTCTTCTGGCGATCCATCTTTGGACCCAGACACTTCTTGGCCGGAGGGATGGAGGGCAATCCTAGATTTAAAATGACTTAATCATACTCTATCGCAAATTGAAAATGACTACGTTACAATCCATTCTGCTTATCATTAGAAAGGGTGACTTTTTAACTTCCATCGATTTAACAGAGGCCTACTTACACATACCAATCAGACCTTCACACACCAAATTTCTCAGGTTCTGCTACAACAACCAGCATTTTGAATACATCGCTCTGACCTCTGGGTTGTCATCTACCCCCAGGACTTTTATAAAGGTTCTGGCAGCCCTGGTCACTCACCTTAGGATCGCTTCTGTGAGACTCCAATGCTACCTGGATGACATCTTGATATCTTCCTCATCCAAGTAGGCAGAATTGTCTCCCTCCACATGCCTAGCTCACCTGGGTTCGAGAATAGACAAAATTGAAGGAAGGGTGTTTCTATCCCCCAAGAGACAGGAGAGCATTAAGAACTTAGCTCAGCTTATCAGATCCCTCAAACGGGTTCCTCTAGCCGATCTGTCTAAATTACTGGAGAAAATGATTTCCTGTATTTCCATTATTCCCTGGGCCTGATTCCATGCTAGGTTGCTCCAGTGGTACCTGCTTCTGTTTCAAAGAGCGGGACGAAGCAACTCCAAGGCCCGAGTATTAGTTCCAACAAAAGTCCTTCTTTCACTGCACTGATTGACTGTTCCAGCCCAGAGAACCCAGACAACCTGACAACCCAGACAACAGGGGTTGTCCACTGCAAGAGTCCCACAGACTCACCATCATTACAGATGCCAGCCTGTTTGGGTGGGGAGCACAATTCCAGGCCCTCTCGACTCAAGGGCATTGGTCAGCAGCAGAGCAGTCGAACAGCATAAATTGTTTAGAGCTCAGGGCAGTCCACCTGACCCTTCACAGTTTACTTCCGCACATTCGAAGGAAACATCCTCATTCTTACAGACGTTACTACAAAAGCATACATTAACAACCCAACTAGGGAAATGCATGCAAGATATAATGCTACACTAAAAAAAAAAAAAAGAAACCCTGAAGAGCTGAAAATGCTAATTTGATTTGTTTATGTAATATGTCGCTATGTAGTATAGTTTTTCCCATATGCATCTGTATATTTATTTTGCTGAAGACATAACTAAAAAGTGTTTAATGATAAAATCTGTTCTTAATTATGAATAGCAGCTGTCAGAAAGGATTCCACACACACCCTGCTTTTTTCTGAAATACTCATTTTCATCTGTATTTGTCAGGGCTGCCAGTGCTAAGGCAGAAAGCTTTATGGCGGATTCCAATTTGTTTTTTGGAAGATGGGAGCAAATTGTTTCAGTTTGCATGGCAGGTTTTAATTTTCCTTTCCCTAGTATTGTTTCTACCTAGTCCAAGAGGCCTATAAAGTAGCACAACAAATGAGTTAGCTATTAAGTGCTACGGTAAGTATTTTAGGCAGAAGTTCTTATAAATTCCCCATGCCTTATTGAAGAAGCACAAGTATAATATCATTATTTTCAGATAGATACCACAAGGGAATCATTTTTCAAAGCCTTTTGCAACAAAAAATATTGTATATCCTTATAAAGTGATAGCACTTTAATTCTAATTATTATTAATTAGAATAACTATTTTAGTATTCTGGTGAAGTACAAGCTCTTCATCAGATTGTGAGATTCCATGATACAATTTTAATATAACCTCTATATATATACAGCTGCACGTATTGGAATAATGCTATAGAAACCCATCTAGGATGTTTATTTTCTCATAAATAAGTTCTGTAGGATGTGCTTCCATGTTACTATGGGTCAAAGCTCTGTTATACTAATCAAGAATTACAGTCCTGTGTGGATATATGTCAGATTGCAGAGTTATTAACTTTTTCTTCTTGAAGACAAACTGACATAGCATGTATAGAAACTGACAGGTGAACTTTGTGGACTATACTAGGGTTGAGCAACTATTTTGATTCCAAGCACACTACCATTCTGGCAGCTGGATTGGGATCAAATATATATGCATATTTATTATCCATAGATAAGATGATACTCATCATATTCACGTACCATACTTAGTGTTACTAGGGGAGGAGGTGAGGAGATTTCATTTTTCCCCATTTCTATGAACTTCGCTTTTCATCAATGATGTTATTAAGCTGTAGTCAATCACAGAGTTACTCAGACCCTGTAACAGTTATTGGCTGTTGTGACAGCTATTCTGAGATAATTTTTGATCCATCACATATCTTCCAGTTGAAAAATCTAAGACAATACTGTTTCAAGAAGTATGTTTGGTTCAGGTTTTATTTAAAGCGATAAAACCAAGGAAATTGGTCCATCTTTCTGTGTACCAGAGTAAACTGTTATTAAGCAAACTTAAGCTGCTTCCTAGTTCTCTTATATATTGTTGATCTGATGAGGCATGTTTAGATATTCATGTTCAGATATTCATGTTCAGATAGAATTTAGAGTGGGAGGAGAGCATTCAAAACCAGTTGCTATATTCATACTATTAGCTGCTCCCTCCTCTTGATAGCTGTATATTTTATACTAATGAGAAAGTTGTCCATTCACAAGATTCTTTCTCTCATTCAGAAACTTGATCCAAACTGCAAGTGTAGATCCATGTCTCATCAATATTCTTTCTCATTATTAGGGGGAGTTCATTAGGGAGATTGTTTGAATAGGCTGAACTTCTTGTTGCTAGTTCTAAGTTAGTATTTATTAGCCATTTCTCTAAGTTGAGTCTTCCTGCCCACAAAAAGAGCGTAAGTGAATAGAAATAAGGCATTATTTTTGTATATTAAATATTGTGTTTTCTAATGTATAAATTATCAAGTAAATTATATCCAGCAAACATTTGAAATTAAATATCTTTGTATTCATTTTCATTTTTGAACCTTTATTTCAAAATAAAATAAAATTATTTCCACATGCCCTAGAGGTAAACACCAAACAAATTCAAAAGCCCCAAAAGTAAAAGTGGCAGACTAGAAATAAAATAAGAGCAGGCATTTCTATTATACTGAATGTTTCATCTCCATGGTTTTATTATGAACATATTATTGGGCATTGAAAATCATTTTAAAGTAGAATATAGTGTTAGATGTAGAACTAAAAACATCGTTGCAAACGCTCCTGTTTTTCTCAGGCATTTTGGCACCAGTTAAATAATTACATTAGATTTCAACACATTTTAATGTTGTGAAAAACATTATGTTTAAACCATTTTCTTTTCAGAAGGTTTGGTTGTTAACATTTAATATCTTGATTAATCTAATTAATCTACAAGAGTGTTTTCCTATTGTATCTTGTCATTAAAGTTGCCAACATGATAAGGTGTAAATTCATTATAGTGTGATAACTGATAGGTTGCAAAATATGCTGAAATTACAAAGCAAGGAGAAATGCCTGCATACTCTAATAATTTATATTCTAAAGATACATCCTGTACTTATTAATATTACATTAATGCACACTGATGTCAATATTGTTTGAAAGGTCAGAACACAGAGATTCACAGAACAATATCCTTCCCCATTTACCTTTAACAAAGAGATGCAAAATGCATTAAATTTAAGTGAAAGAATCACACACTGCTCAAAAAAATAAAGGAAACACTTAAACAATACAATGTAACTCCAAGTCAATCACACTTCTGTGAAATCAAACTGTCCACTTAGGTAGCAACACCGATTGACAATCAATTTCACATGCTGTTGTGCAAATGGAATAGACAACAGGTGGGAAGCATAGGCAGTTAGCAAGACATCCCCAATAAAGGAGTGATTCTGCGAGTGGTGACCACAGACCACTTCTCAGTTCCTACGCTTTCTGGCTGATGGTTTGCTCACCTTTGAATGCTGGCGGTGCTTTCACTCTAGTGGTAGCGTGTGACGGAGTCTACAACCCACACAAGTGGCTCAGGTAGTGCAGCTCATCCAGGATGGCACATCAATGCGAGCTGTGGCAAGAAGGTTTGCTGTGTCTGTCAGCATAGTGTCCAGAGCATGGAGGCGCTACCAGGAGACAGGCCAGTACATCAGGAGACATGGAGGAGGCCGTAGGAGGGCAACAACCCAGCATCAGGATTGCTACCTCCACTTTTGTGCAAGGAGGGACAGGAGGAGCACTGCCAGAGCCCTGCAAAATGACCTCCAGCGGGCCACAAATGTGCATGTGGCTGCTCAAATGGTCAGAAAAAGACTCCATGAGGGTGGTATGAGGGCCCAACATCCAAAGGTGGGGGTTGTGCTGAAAGCCCAACACCGTGCAGGATGTTTGGCATTTGCCAGAGAACACTAAGATTGGCAAATTCGCCACTGGCGCCCTGTGCTCTTCACAGATGAAAACAGGTTCACACTGAGCACATGTGACAGATATGACAGGGTCTAGAGACGCTGTGGAGAATGTTCTGCTGCCTGTAACATCCTCCAGCGTGACCAGTTTGGCAGTGGTGTGGGGTGGCATTTCTTTAGTTGGCCGCACAGCCTCCATGTGCTCGCCAGAGGTAGCCTGACTGCCATTAGGTACTGAGATGAGATCCTCAGACCCCTTGTGAGACCATATGCTGATGTGGTTGGCCCTGGGTTCCTCCTAATGCACGACAATGCTAGACCTCATGTGGCTGGAGTGTGTCAGCAGTTTCTGCAAGACGAAGGCATTGATGCTATGGACTAGCTCACCTGTTCCCTTGACCTGAATCCAATTGAGCACATCTGGGACATCATGTCTCGCTCCATCCACCAATGCCACATTTTACCACAGGCTGTCCAGGAGTTGGGGGATACTTTAGTCCAGGTGTGGGAGGAGATCCCTCAGGAGACCATCCGCCACCTCATCAGGAGCATGCCCAGGCATTGTAGGGAAGTCATACAGGCACGTGGAGGCCACACACACTACTGAGCCTCATTTTGACTTGTTTTAAGAACATTACATCAAATTTGCATTAGCCTGTAGTGTTTTTCCCACTTTAATTTTAAGTGTAACTCCAAATCCAGACCTCCATGGGTTGCTAAATTTGATTTCCATTGATAATTTTTGTGTGATTTTGTTGTCAGCACATTGTAATGTAATATGTAATTACAATGTAATATGTAATGAACAAAGTATTTAATAAGAATATTTCATTCACTCAGATCTAGGATGTCTTATTTTTGTGTTCCCTTTATTTTTTTGAGCAGTGTATATGACCTAGGTGGTGGCCACCAAAAGAATTAAAGGTGGGTTGCCCTATTTATTGTACACAAAAATGCTGATTAAAATGGTAGAGCTGTGAGTTCATTTCTGATTTGAAGATAGCAATTAAGTAGGTTATTACCTTTTTAGCAAGATGGCATAATGTCTATAGTTTCAAATGGTTTCAGTAAGTTAACATAGTATATAACTATCATTATCCTTCTGACTATTCACTGATCATTATATGTTTGCAATGAATGGACATCTTGGCTGGAAGAGTGTACTCTTCTGCCTTACCTCCTTCCTATTTAAGTGTAATAGTTTCTGGTTATGTGGAAAATACTTCCGCTATTACCTCCTATCTCCCTGGAAAAAGAAAATGTTTTGACCAGACTCTTCTTCCCCAACAATAGAGAAAGGGGGAGTGCTCATTCTGCACATTTTACCTAGCTATAAGTAGTCCTTGACTTAAAACAGTTTGTTTAGTGACTGTTCAAAGTTACAATAGTACTGAAAAAAATGACATGATCATTTTTTACACTTATAACAATTGCAGAATCCCCATGGTCACATGATCAAAATTCAGATGCTTGTCAACAGACTCAGATTTATGATGGTTGCAGTATTCAGGGATCATGTGATGAGCTTTTGCAACCTTGCAATAAGCAATGTCAATGGGAAACCAGATTCACTTAACAACTGTGTTGGAAACTTAATAACTGCAGTGATCCACTCAACAACTATGGCAAGAAAGGTCATAAAACCAAGTAAAACTCACAACAGTCTCACTTAGCAACAGAAATTTTGCGTTTAATTGTCATAAATCAAGGACTATCTGTGCAATCCATGACAATAATAATAATAATAGTAATAGTGATACTAATAAAATAATAAAGTTGAAAAAGTGAAACCAATTCTATAGGATATTTCCTAGATCTAGAATAGGAAGGTTCAACCCTGGCAACTTTAAGACCTGTGGACTTCAACTACCAGAATTCCCCAGCCAGAAGATTTTGTCAAAAAGTTGCCAAGATTGGACACCCGTGCTCTAGATCAGGGTCTCCAACCTTGGCAAATTTAAGCCTGGCAGACTTCAACTCCCAAAATTCCCCAGCCAGCAAAGCTTGAGTTTTACTTAAAATAAGAAGAAAGAAAACTCTCCTTTGGTTTGGATAAAATTGTATGGAGTAAGCATTTAACACTGCTGAACATCAAGCAGCACCTTAAGCACCATTCTCCCATAGATAGGTATATACTGTCACTTTTGTGTTGGAAACACCAAGACGCTTTCAGATTGAAAGGATTGCTGGTGACATCATAGTTACCTAGAGGATGCCCATACATGGAGACTGAATACTGATTTTATGTGTCAGATCTCAGCTCCAGGAATTTAAATTAGAATATGTGCAATACAATGAGGCAAATTTCTTGAAACAGTAATCAGATCTTCAAATATCAGAATTCATTAAACAAAGTAGCACACCTGAATACAGATCCTGGCCTACAGTTTTTATTTCGGAAGAATTTTCCTGAAGCTTGTTTCTCCAGATGGCTGGTGCTAACTAATCCTTGACTCCTATAGAGTTGCAATCATCAGTCAATATTTTAGTAGCACTTCTTTCTCATATCTCTCCTTTTTTCCCCAACATGTTATCAAGAAAATTGTTAATTAATATTAAATGTACAAGGAGAGTTCATCTCGTGGTTTTGAACCAGTAGTTTTATAATTAGAATCAAATAAATGTTTTCAATCAGCTAACTTTTGTGAACTATCTTGGCATGTTATCAAGAATCTTGCCTGCATATCAGTTATATCAGATGGCATTAATATAATAAGAACTGACATTTCATAATATACATTCAAGTTTTCAAATCAAATAATTTGTTAAATTTTAAAGTTAGTCCTCATATGTGATCTAATTTCAAATATTAATGATCTGTTGCTATTTCTGTAAATTTCAATAGATTTCTTCCTTTTGAAAGATTGAAGTGAATGACACAAATGATAATTCTTGAAATAAACCTACCAAATTTGCTCTTCGTGTCTTACGTTGTAGGATATTTATCTTTCTGTTAGATCGCGGAAAAGAGACTCGAGACCAGTGTGACTTTCAGCTCTTTATTTAGTTCCTAAAGTCTGTTCTAACCATGGAGCCACGGCAGCCTCTTTTATAGCGGCTGCTCACAGCTCGCGGCCAATGACGGCTCTTTGAATCTCCTGCCGATCCAGCGGACCAATCACAAGGCGGCAATGTGAACCAATCAAGGTAGCATTTCAGAACCAATCACCAAGCAGTATTTGCGGCCCAATCAGAAGAGGGTATTGCAAGTATGTAAATATAGAACACTTTCTAATGCCTATTTCAGTCTCGTGCCTTTTCCTCCACTTCCTGGCAATACCATATATAGGCATGTTTACATTAGTCAAATGAGCAGATGAGCAAAGTGAGATATATTAGCAAAAATTATAAGTGTATGACAAGTTTATCATCACTGAAGTTAAAGACAGAGACAGAAAGACAGAAAGAGACAGAGAGAGAAAGGGTGTATATATCCTGTATATTGATATAGGGAAATACCAGTCAGACTTTTCATATTAAACAGGATTACCTCTGAAAATACTATAACATGTTTTTTTTCTTCAGCAAATCTTAACAACAGGAAAGCAGTATCTTTTCTGTGTTCTTCTTTATTGAAGCTTTGATAACCTAAAGCAGGGGTGTCAAACTTGATTTCATTAAGGGCCACATCAGGGTTGTGTCTGACCTTGGGGGGCTGGGATGGGTGTGACCAGGGTGGGTGTGGCCAGCATGACATTACCAGTGTCAGGGGTGCTTGTGGTGGTCAAGCGCTCTGCCAGAGAAAACGGGCTCTTGAGTTCCATTTTCGGTTGTGATGACCTCCTGCAACTCTCTGCCAGCAAAAATGGAGCTTGGATGACACGTGTGAAAGTCGCAAGTTCCATTTTTGCTGGCAGAGGCACCATGGGCCAGTCCTTTGCTATTTCCAGGATGGTCCCAAGGGCCAGATCTAAGCACCCCATGGGCCGGATGTGGCCCCCGGGCCTTGAGTTTGACACCCCTGACCTAAAACAATGGATTTTGTTCCTTTAAATCTTCAAAGCATTTCTGTAAGGAAGAATCTTGATTTTTGAGCATGACTGTAAATGACACCAAAAATTATTTGTTCTTTTTATAATGCTAGCTGATTTTTCTCTGATAAATCCTAATGTGTAATTCATAGCTACAGGTTTCTATTTTCATTTTCTTTATTTATCTTTATATTAGATTTATATTTTAATATAAAATTTCATAATTGTGATAACATATTATTTTGTATGTGGAAGAACAGTACAGACAAACTTGGGTAAGAGATGGTGATAAAAATATACACCATCAAGTCTTCTAATGAGCCTAGGTCTTTGCTACAATAACAAATTCAAATGTTTGTGTGACTGCAGTTCTTTTTCTGGTATTCTTCTTATGTTGCCACTAATGATATCATAATTTTGTATAATTCTTTTTTATGGGGTGCAGGGCTTTCATCAAGTAAATTATTTCTCATAGTAACAGTCAATTAATTTTTATTATATTTTACTAGGCTTATTTTGTTCTTATGCTATAGAGTGAATTCATACATATTTAAACATTCTAATTAGGATATGTGTATGTGTGTTTAAGAGAAGGAAGACAGAAGATTATCTAGACACAGCAACTGGTGGAGTTTATTTTTATTTATTTGAATCATGTCTTTATTACTTTTACAAATAATCATGGTGGCAAACATATCCAACACACTTTTCTCCTCCTATTTTTTCCACAACAATCCTGTGAAGTAGGCTGAAAGAAAGTGACTGGTCCAAAGTCACCCAGCTGACTTACAACCATTGAGGATTATGTATCACACCATCTATGTTATGCTGTTTTTTTCTTTTTAATGCATTTTTAAAATGTCTTGATTGTTTTGTGGGGTGTGGTTGTGTATTTTTTTTTAGATTTTTTTGTAGTTTGGTATTTTAATTTTCTTTCGAATAGAAAAAATAAAATAAAATTAAGTATAAATGTGTAAAGTAAAACCAATTCACATTTAGGTAATAAATACTTTGTCCTTGTGGAATATGCCTCAGCAACAAAATTCTGCCTGATGCTACACTACATTTTTTTCGGTATGTAAATGTGAAAGAAAAAAAAATAGAATTTGGCTCTACAACTTGTGAGCTAAAATGTTAAATGCAATCCTGAATCGTGACAGCCAATCTTTTTAAGCTTGATAATTCTTTCCTGCCTGTCTTGTATCACGGAAATGATGAAATTGTCATTCTCCAGTGAACATAATTATTGGGATGCATTCAAGTTGCTGTTGGACTGAAAAGGAATAGCAGTCAAATTAAAACACAAAAGGTAAATAAGGTAGAATCCTATAACAAAGAGAATATATCATGTGCATTTTGGCTACTAATAATTCCAGTACCTGGTGTATCCATTTAGCTTTGTTACTAACAAGTTAGAAGTCCTGAAAATACTCAAAGAAATTTTTGTTGAATATGAGGAGGGTTTTTTTTTCTCCTGTTCAATCACATCTTGGAGACTGCTAGGATAAGTCCCTCCAGTTTTCTTCCCAGTTTTTTCTAGAGCTGAGGCTTTTTCTAGAGCTCAAGGTCATCCAGCTGAGTTCGTTCCTAAGGCAAAACTAAAAAAGTGTTGGTTGTTCCCTGATATGCCCATTCTCCTCCATGCTGCAGCAAGAGCCCAAGGTGGGTAGACTCCTTCTTATGAGATCATTAAGCTGAGTCTGTACTTGTATATAAAAAGCCAGCCACCGGGAGAATCCCCAACTTGGACTCAGCTTCTTTAAGTCACAAGCTGTGTCTCTGAAAGCGTTAGCGTTTTATTCAGTGATTTTCTACAAAAGCTACCCTTGCTTCAATCAGCTCCTGGGCATCTGGGCAGCTGCAACTTCGGGAGAGCGGGGCTCCATTCTCCTGTAATGTTGGGATAGACATTTTCCCAAGTGCTGCTAGGCAAGCAGGGAAGCATTTTAGACCTTCCCCACAGTTTGTCTGATCATAAAACTGATAACAGAGCCAGCTAGCTGATCGTGTGGGAGGCATTTCTTCCTTCCCTGGCTGATCGCTCGGGGCTTGCAATAGCTTAAGGAGAGAAATTCACTTCTTGGAGCCATCAATGAGCAGCAGCCATATTTGAGTGCAGTCCCTTCAGACACGAGGTGAGTGGCCATTTTAAGTGGCCTGGCGGCCATTTTCAGGGCTCCAAAGACCCAATTCCACCCTCTGCCATCCTTAAGCACTTTTGAGAGCCATTCTCTCAATGCTTGAGCCTTGCTTATTTTAAAATGGATCAGGACAGTGCTCATGCAGAGCTTTCCCCTCCAGTAGAACAGGCCCTCCAACCCACTAAAGGGAAAAGATGCAGACAACATACTATTCAAAGGGAAGTGGTGGAAAAAATCAGAGCTAAGTCTCTAGCCCCTAAGAAGACAACTCAGGCTGAGTTGAAGGCAGAGAAACGCAGACATGCGGCTCTAGAGAGACAATTTAACAAGACTATTCAACAAATGAGAGGGCAACTGCAACAGGTTTCCCAGCCAGCTGAACATCAGGGTTTCCAGAGAAGCCTCCCCAGGGGAGGGGAAGTTGTTCATGGAGCCTTTGGAAACCCCCCCCCCCCCGGTCTGGTCCCCTGAGGCAGTTCAGCAAATTTCCTCCATTGTAGCTTGGGTTGACCATGCTGCTGCAGTGGCTGCACTCCTGGTGGAGTGAGCGGTAATGCCTTGGGGTACTGGTATCAAGTGAGAGTCATATGACTTAGTGATGGTGGCCCTTAGCCATCTACCTATGGTAGAGGGTGAAACTTTGTGCCCCAACGTGTTAGGCTAAAAGGACACAAAGAGGGCTTCTGTCTTTCTGGAGGGTGCCATGCGCTCTATGTAGATGTGTAAGGCCATTCTTACGTCCAAGCGGTACCATTGGTGTTCGAGCCTGTGTGATGGACGTGAGCAAAAATTTGGGAGCACCAGCTCTTGGGCTCTATGGAATGCTGAATTAACTTTTGGAATGAAGGAGGGATCTGGTTTGAGAACCACTCTATCCGAATGGAAAATGCAGAGGTCTTTGCACACCGATAATGCAGCTAATTCAGAGATTCTTCAGACAGATGTAATTGCTGTCAGGAAAATTACTTTGGAGGTTAGAAATCAAAACATCGTGGTCCTTAGTGGCTTGAAGGCACCTGTAGTAAGGCCAATAGTACCTTATTTAAGTCCCAAGTTGGATATCGGTGCACTATGGGGGGCCTCAAGTTCTTGGCACCGCATAGAAAACTGCAAATGTGAGGGTGATGATATATGGAAGAAAGATCATCCCAAGATATGACCGAAGCCAGGGCCGCCACCTGTCTCTGCAGAGTATTGGGTGATAACCCTTTGTTTAGGCCCCTCTGTAAAAATTCGAATAACTGCGCTACTGATGGGAAAGTGGGGTCGATCTGAACCCTCTGACACCAACGGCAGAAGCTAGACCAGGTGGTCTCAGAGATTCGGTTTGTTGAAGGATGTAGAGTCTACTGAATAGTGTGAATAACTTGAATAGAAAGGTGTTCATCTCTCAGACGTCGTCGCCGTTCAACTTCCATACGGCTAAGTTTAGCCATTGGGGGTCCAGGTGTAGCACTGGGCCTTGAGACAGCGATATGACTGATGACGGGATCCTCCACGGTGGTACCGTTGAGAGGTCCTCCAGGTCCGCGAACCATGCTCCCCTTGGCCAATAAGGAGCCACCAATAGTAGGTCCGCTTTTTCTTCTGGCAACTTCTGAATCAATTTGGGGATCACGGGGAGAAAAAGCGTTTAGCAGTCCATTGGGCCAGTGACATCTGAGGGCGTTCATGTCCTCTGCTCCCTGCAATGGGTAACAAGAAATGAATCGGGGAAGCTGTGCATTGAGTAGGAAGGCAAACAGGTCAAGAACTGGTTGGCCCAAATTCTGAGTAGACTCAAGAAATTTCTTGGAGTCCAGGCACCACTCTGATTGGTCTAACCTGGATCTGCTGAGCCAATCCACTTGTACATTTGCTACTCCAGATATGTGCTCCGCCTTTAGAGAGAGAAAGATGGGTTTCGGCCCACAGGAATAGTCTTTTTGCTTCCCTCATTAGTAGATTGGAATAAGTGTCCCCTTGTTTGTTGATATGGGCCTTTGTAGTTATGTTGTCTTTTAAGACAAACACGTGTTTGCAACGGAGATGCGGGAAGAATTGTCAAAGTGCCAAGTACACTGCTCTCAGTTCTAGTCAGTTGATATTATTTGCCTTCTCTGAATCTGTCCAAAAACTGTATGTGTTTGGAAGTGGGCCCCCCACCCCACTAGACTGGCATCTATTGTAACAATCAACCTGTGTGGATCCTTGAAAGGGCAGCCCTTATTGATTTCAGGTTGTGTCCACCATCGTAGAGACCTGAGGACGGTTGATGGAACTTTTACACGAGTCTTGGCATCGTCTCTCCTGGTGCGTTGGTATGACAACAGGAACCATTGCAGGGTTCTTGCATGGAACTGGGCCCAAGGGATAATAGAAATATAAGAAATCATTTTTCTGAGCAATTTAGAAAGGAGACATAGTTGTACTTTCCTAAGAGTTCTGATCTGTTGAGCCAAAGCTAATACTTTCTTGTCTGTCAGGGGAAAGGAAAACTTTGCCTTCCAGGGTGTCATTGATGGCACCAAGGTGAATGAGTCTAGTAGAAGGTGTTAAATGACTTTTTGACCAATTGACTGAGAATCCATGTTGTTGTATGGTTACAAGTGTAGTTTGAATGTTCGAATTTGCTTGATTGATGGAAGATGCCAGAATAAGAAGGTCATCTAAGTAGCATTGAAGTCAGATGGACCTATTTCTGAGTGATGCTGCCAAGGCAGCCAAGACCTTTGTAAAAGTCCTGGGAGCTGAAGCTAGGCCAAATGGGAGAGTAATATATTTGTAATGGACCTTGTTGTAACAGAAATGAAGGAATTTGAAATGTGAGGGCCTAATTGGGATATGTAAGTAAGCTTCCGTGAGGTCTATGGAGGTAAGGACATCATTTTTTCTGATGCTGAGTAAGATGAATTGGAGAGTGGACATTTTAAATTTTCAGTAAACGAAAAATTGGTTTAGACGTGTTAAGTCGAGGATTGCCCTCCATCCTCCCAAACTTTTGGGGACCACGAAGAGGTGCAAATACAAACCAAGACCTTTTTGATTAGAAAGGATGGGTTGTATGGTGGCTGCCTCATGGCAGAATGAACACAAAAGCAGCTATCACTGCCCTGCCTGCTGAAAGCAAAACCACTCAGCGGGAAGGCACGGTAGCTAATTCCCTGCCCTGAGGTGTTCTGCGGGGAAAGCCGCGTAATAAAAAGAAAAAGGCTGCACTGTTTAAATTGTGGCTTCGAGTCTCGAGGAGACAGAGCGTCTACTCAGCCGCCTGGGAAATCAGAGAGATAATCCTTCCTGTTGAGAAGTTTAAAGCTGCAACTCTGAAATGAGAGGCTTTTAGCCTCAGGGCAGATCGGAAAGATAAGCAGCCGCGCTTATGAGGCTTTAGCCTTGGGAGGCTGGAAAGCTTGTAAAAAAAGAGTGAAATGACTTTTGGAGGTTCCCAGGGATGGTGGGGGTAGTTGGTGACAGAAACTATGGTACCTGACCTGAGAAATAAATCAGCTAAATCCCCAGTGTTCTGTGCCGACCAGGAAAACAATAACACAACCTGTCTGAAGAAAGGCTGAGCTAAGGAGGAGTCTCGAGGAGGAGGAGGATGCTAAGGAGGAGTCTCGTGGAGGAGGAGGAGTGTCCTCAAGTTTAAGCCCAGTCTTCCTAGAAGAGACTGAAGCACCTCCCATCACTGGATGCTCTGAATAAGCTCATGGGAGAATTTACAGTCTCAGAGTTTGTAGCCTGAATTCTTAATCACTACGCCACACTATCTCTCTGATATGCAGTAAGAAGAAATAAATTAAAATCCCATGAGTTACTTTTAAGATGGGACAAATTCATAATGGAGAATCTCTTATACAAAATATGAAACACTTCAGATGATGTCTTTTAGAGGAGTGCCCTTCCCAATCTTTTGAGCGCCAGGGACTGGTTCTGTAGAGAGATTTTTCATGGACTGGAGGGGATGTGTTTCACATACTGCCTGCATCCCACATGTGTGGAGGGGTTTTGCTTGCTTGGGTGGCCCAGTTTCTGGCCTAGAGCTTGGGGGGACCCTCTTTTAAAGGGCTGTGACTGCTTTTGAAAAAAAGCTGTCATGTTTTTTTTTTTATTGATTGGAATATTAATGTCAATAATTATCAGAATTTGAATTTCTATTCTGTGTCCTTTGTTTATATCTTAGGTAATGGTGTATGATGCTCTCGTTGTGTATTTTATGTATTTGAATATAAGCTGCTTAGAGTCACATGAAAATGAGATATAGGTGGTTATATAAATAGAATAAATAAATAAACAGTTTACCATTATTTGTGGAGATGGTTGAGGGAGGAAAATTGATTATATGATGGATTATAGTGTTTCATCATACTTAATAAAACTGGCTGTGGTGGATAAAGTTCTTATGATGTCGAGCAGTGAGAATATTGCCACCTCTTCTTTTTAAAAGGAATAAATGACTCTGTTGCTGAATTTCTATCTGTAAATCCAGAAGCCAAGAGTCATGACTCACAGAAAACCTATCCCCGTAGAAACAAGAAATCTGAATGTTCTAAGTTCATCTGGTTACTGAACCCAATTTTATATCCCTGGTGATTTTGAGTTCCTTCTGTGACATGTATGTTAATTTGTTTAAAATAATTTAATGATTGCTGATTCTAAAGTGCTTTAAATTTAAGATGCTGTTATAATTCAATCTAAATATTACAGGGTTTTTTTGTAAAAATGGCCCTGGGAAAATGGCCTGGAGAGACAGCTTAGAAATGTATTAAATTAGCGATTGCAAGGCTTCGGTGGCGGCAGGAATCCGCGATCGTGCGCGGTTCTTGCTGCGCTCACTGCCAAGGTGCCCCCGATCCAGCTGGATTTGGAGGCTATGGTTATCCCGTAGAGGTAACCGAAGACAAGGGAGATCCAGGCAGGGGTTTGGGGGAATCGCAACCCCCTCCTCAGCCGGTTTAACTCCCTTTTCCCAAGGTGGTGGAGCGGCGGTCAGTAATGGCCACCACAAAGAAGCTTTCAGCTGGAAAAGATTGTGCAGGAGGAAGTTTGAAGAAGTGAAAGTTTTTGGCTGAACCGGGACAATAAGTTACATCTTTATTCTGTAGATTCAACTTTTCAAAGGATACATAGTTTCCTAACAAGATCGTTAAAAGCAGTGGAGAAAAGTCAAAGGGAAAGTTTTTTTTTTCTTATCACTCTCCTTTCCTACGGAGATAGCAGATGGAAATCGGAAAAACCTGCTTTGGCATAGAAGGTAATTAAATCGGAAAATTAAAGCCAAGGGGATATTAAGATTTCTGAACATTGGAACTAAAAACCAAAAATTTTCTTTTTTTTTTTTTGCTATAAGTGGGAAGGGAGAGGCAAAGAAGATATTTTGTTGGAGGAGACGGCTTGGAACTTTTAAGAACAGAGATAATGGCAATAAGACTTTAAAAAAATTACTTTGGAGCTGTGTAATTAAATTTCACCCCAGGAAAAGATAGTACAAAAAGAAGAAAGTGCTAAATGAAACAGTTTGTGCTGATTTGGATTGCTTTGTGACTTTGGGACTCTTGGAAACTATTTTTTGAAAGACTAAAATCATTTGGGCTGTTTAAAAAAAAAAATCTTACAATGGCATTTTCTGTTGAAGAATTGAAAATAGAATATAAAAAGTTAAAAAAAGAGGAACAAGAAGGCATCTGTTTTTCACTTCTTAGAAATGGCGATTTCTACCTACCAGGAACTACAACAACAAGAAAGCTGGGATGAAGAAGAAGAAACCATCTTTAATGGACAAATAATTTTAGTTGAGGAAGAAAAAGGAAAGAGAAAGAAAATGGAGAATTCAAGATTTAAAAAAACAACCAAGAAAGGGAAAAATAAGGTGAAAAATCGATACAATGTCAGGAAGCAACAGAAAAGAGGAATACAACAGAGAAGGGAGACCAAGAGGGCGGAGATTGAGAGATGGGGGAGCAAAAAGACTAGACTGGATAAGAGAGGAAGGGAAAAAGGTAAGAGAAGTTATAAAGACTTAAAACAAGATGTTAAAAAACAGGGTTTTTTTTTAAGAGACAAAGGGTAAAATGTAATTAAAAAAGAGATTCTGCAAAAGTGCACAGGACTGTATTGTAGTATTTGTATTTGAAATAGAGTTAGAAAATTGGAATATTATATGAGTTAACAATATATTAAAGGGAATGTATAAAATGTCTAATAGAGTTTAATTAGTTATGGAACATTGTTTTTACTATACTATAAGCTCACTATTTTTTTCTCTTTTTTTATTATTTTAAAATGTACTATGTAGAATGCACCAAGCAGAAGCAGTATGGAAATTATATATTATTTTAAGTGTTAAATCTAAGGGAAAGATAAAAAGTCATCATACTTCAACCAGTGATTACAGAGAAATTTTGCAGTAAAGAGAAAAGAAAAAATAGATAATTGAAAAAGAACGGACAAAAGATACAAGTAAAATGATTTAAATTGAGATGAAATAAATAAAATAGAATTAAGAGAGTGAAAAGAGCGGAGAAAACATATAGAAAATGTAGAATGATAAATGAGATATGAAATAGTATTTGAGGTGAGCATGAATTTGATTTATGTCTGTATAAAAAGATGCTAACCCAGGATAAGCCGCTTTCCCCCCAAAAAAGTTTTATGTTTTCATGTTTTGTGTTTTGTTTAAGTTAGCTTATTGAGAATTAATAAAATTTTGGAAGAACGTTAGAAGAGAATAATGAAATTTTAAACAAGACAGATGAAAGTATAAGTTCAATGAATAAAGAGATATAGAAATTTAGGTAAAAGGAGAAGTTGGAAAAAGAATAAATAAGATATGCATATGTGATAATCTGGAACTATGTTGTACTCAAATAAGATGTTTTATTTGTTTTGTTAAAATTTAATAAGCAGTTTTTAGAAAAGAGATTTTATGTTATTAGGTTTTATGTTTTGTTTGTGTATTGTCTTTAAAAACTAATAAAATTTGTTTTTTAAAAAAAGAAATGTATTAAATTGAACAATGCTCAGTGGACATTCTTTCGTTCAGGAAGAGCTTGCCTTTAATTCTAATTACACTTACAACATTGTTTTAATTAATATCCTTTTAATTGTTTTTACTTCCTTATTTATTGCATAAATATCTTCTTAGCATTGAAGATGGCAATTTGGACAGAATAATATTATCTATGTCATCCCAAAAAGTAATTCATCCTGGATCAAAGTAATTTAAGTAATTCATCCTGGATCAAATATCCATGTTTGTTTCTTAATTCCATCTCTTATCATGTTGTCTTATTAAAATAAATTCAATTAGTTTTTCTTCCCAACAAAATCCAAATGGAAGTGGTTATCAGTTAAGTGTAATAAACCCAGTCTTCAATCTCCCTCAGTCCTCCTAGGAAAAAACATTGTCACAAATTTCATTCAGGCAGGTTTCTATGTAAAAGAATACAGGCTTGAACTTCAAAGAGATGTATGACAGGGCTGTCAAATTTACGGTTTGCAGGCCAGATGTGTTATACACCATGCCCTGCCTGGTTTAGCGAAGAGGAAAAAAGTCCTGATACATCACATGATGATGCCCTGATGATGTGAGTTTGATATCCCTGACGTATTAAATCAGCTCTGTTAGTTTTGTCTGTAAAGTCCATATCTCTTTTAATAGAGCAACTTTCAGATCAGATTCTCTCAGTGAATCTAACATCCAAAGTTACATACCTCTGAATAGGCCTTTATCAGACTTTTTAAAAAGCTTTCAACCAAAATTGCATGTTACCAAAAAGTCTTTTCTCAGATTTCAGCCATCATTGCTTGTCTGTAATCTGAGAAAAGAAAAGGGGAAAAGAACACTGAAACAGAAAGAAGGAGGAAATATATTTTCTGGATATTTCAATCCAAGTTTAAAAGAAAAATTAAAAAGGAAAAAAACTCCAAATATTTTGCAAATACAAAAATGCAAAAACCCTGTGGTAAGAGTCCAATATTAATGTAAATCAAATTCAAGCATTTTACCCTCCAAAAATATGCCTTATTGGAGAAATAAAGTTATTCAAAACAACAACATAAAGGGAAAAAGAAAAAGAAAAAAGAACATCTGGAGTTCACCAGTGGCTTAAAATAAATCAGCATTCAACCTCTGCCAGTTAACTTTTAAAGATAAAAAGCAAAGTGGAATAGAAAAATCCAAAAGTGAAGTTAAAAACCAGGCATGCTTTAAAAATGATCTGCTGAGAGGAATATGGATTTGCCCAGTGATTTTTCAACTGTTTCCAAAGGGACCTGGAATCTTCAAGACTCCCCTTCCCAGATGGGTCCATGACCATCCAAAAGTCTTCTTGGGTCATTCCTATGTGCTTCCATTCAAATCCAGGGAGCAGCGCTGCCAGAGAACCAGTTTTAGTTGCAAGATCAGCAGATGGGTCAGCAAGAGAGAAAAAAGCCTCTTACCATTCAGCAGCTATCTTGGAACTACGCTTGATTTCATTTTCATTTCGTAGTAACTTTCCTACCTGAGCTTCTTGATTCTTTCTTGTTGTATTGCTGGTGTATTTCCCTAGATCTATGGTTTTAGGGGACTTCAACCTGCCTTCTCAGGATTGGATCTGAAATGGCTCAGGAATGGCCACCATGAATTCCTAATTCATCCAGGACCTGACACAGGGCAATGCTCACAGTCCAGATCAGGTTTCCTTGTTGGAGCAATGGCAGCATGATCCAGAATTCAGAGAGCTTTCTATGTCTTTCCTAGCATAGTCATATTATGTCCTAGTAGCCATGAGAATATTTAAGGCTGTCCCCTGCTGCACGGAGGCAAGACCTATTCAATCATTTCAGTCCTGGCCATTGACCAACCTATATGGGTTTTGGAGGGAGCTGAGAATTAATCCTGAGAGTCCATTGCACAATCCAAGTGAAGCTTGGCCATCATTTGGAATGAGAGGACAGCTATGGCTTTGGATCAGATCATGCCCATGGAACTTCTCCTTTGTGAATTCCATTGGTCCCCATGGTTCATGGAGAAGCTGAGGGAGATGAAATGTTAGAAGAGGCATTTAGAGTGCCATAGAGATTAAAGGGCTTGATTGAACATAGGTAAATCCCACTATTAATGCCTATCTTTTGGTTGTAAGAGTGGCAAAGTGACAATCCTTCTTCAATCTTATTGCATCCATGAATAGCCATTCAGTGGCCTTTAAAGTGACCCAGGTTCTCCTGAGGAATGAGGACTCAGAGATGCACCTACAAGCCTGGACAGAAGAATTTGCAAAGCATCTGTTGGACAAAATCATTCAAATCATTCAGCTTTAATACAGGTCAAAAGAGAAGACTGGGTACAATCATTCTAGCTGTTGGAATGATTTGATCCTTGGAGCCTAAGGAAGTGTGCAGGGTGCTTATTACTATGAGACTAGCCACCTGCTCCTTAGATCCATGCCCCTTCTGGCTAGTTAAGATTGCCAGGGAGTTTTCTATGGTTGGATCCTATTAGGGGATAATTCTTTCTTGAGGGAGGGCATTGTGCTGCCCCCTAAGATGTGTATTGGGGTTCATCCCTGCTTCAAGAAATTGTCACTGGATCCTACCATAGACATTTTTCCAGTTTCTTTTTTTAAGGAAGGTTGTGGGGAAGATGGTTCTTCAATGCTAGATGAAGCAGATTATTGGGATCCCTTTTAGTTGAGATTCAGGTCTGGGCTTGAGACAAGGACCACATTGATTATTCTTTTGGATTATCCCTGGCAGGATTTGGGTTACTGTCCTTATTTATCTTGATCACTCAGAAACCTTTGATACCATCAGCAATGGTATCCTTATGGTTTGGCTCCCGGCCTGGAAATAGAGAGCACAGTTTTGCACTGGTTCACTTTCTTTCTATGGGACTTGGTATTGATTGGGAGTTATATCTCCTGGCTCTTATTTGAGTTCTTCAGGTTCTGTAGTATCTCACACCTATTTAACCTTCAGATGAAACCACATCCTAAAGCATTTCTTGCTTTAGGATGAAGTCATAATCAGCATACTGATGATGCCCAGTTATGCATCTTTGCTCTGATGAATTAAGTGATACCATTGATGTTTTGTCCATTTGATGATGCCTGGAGGCTGTGGAGATCTGGACAGAGTGGCTCTAGGTTTTAGGGCCTTCTGGATCTGGGAATTTATAATCTTTGGTACTGCGTAGGATTGCACTATGCAGTATGGAATCTGGAGGCCCTTCTAAAATCTTAATTCCTGCTGAAAGTGGCAGTTGTGGCTAAGAGTGTTTTTGCACAGCTTTGTGTTGTGCACCAGTTACCCTCCTTCCTGGACCATGAGGCTCTACTCACTGTCATTCATGCCCTGGTAACTCAAAGAATCTGTTTCTGGAATGCGCTCTACATGGGGCCGCCCTTGAAGTAGATCCAGAAGCTTCAGCTAGTGCAGAATATGGTTGCACAAACAGTTATGTGCTCTTCCAGGACAGCACCCATTATAACCCTGCAAACTGCTTTCCAGTTAGCTTCCAAATGCAACCAAAGTGCTTTGTTTGATTCTTAAAGCCCAGGTTCAGCAGAAGTCATATGCTCCAAGTCCCAACTGTGTAAGAGTACCATCTAGTTGGACTCATGATATGTTCCTTTCCTACTGTAGCCCGTACTTCCTGGAGTATTGTGACCTATCATGCTCCAGAGGTGAGGTTACCCCCATCTCTATTAGTCTTCTGGAAAACCTTGAAAACATGGTTCTTCCATCAACCCTGGAGATCCCATGATGAGTTTTCAAAGTAATTGACCAAGGCTAAGGACTAAATGGTAGTTGTCTTCCCACTATCTTGGGATTCTTTCATGTTTTATTTATTATTTTTTTATATTGTGATGTTTTATTATTTTGCTTTTAAGCCACCCAAATAAACAATGTGAAATTTTTTGTGTATGTATGTACAGATAGTCCTTGACTATCAATATCTTCATTAATGACTTAGATGAGGGAATAGAAGGGGAACTTACCAAATTTGCAGATGATACTAAGCTGGCAGGAATAGCTAACGCCCAAGAAGATAGGCTCAAGATCCAGATGGATCTTGACAGACTAAAACACTGGGGTATATCTAACAAAATGAAATTCAATGTAGAGAAAAGTAAAGTTCTACCCTTAGGCAAGAAAACCCAAAAGTACATATAAACTGGGTGAAACCAGATTCAATAGCAGTAACTGTGAGAGGGATCTTGGAGTCTTAGAGGACAACCAGCTTAAATATGACCCAGTAGTGTGCAGCAGCAGCCAAAAAAGCTAATGCAATCCTAAGTTTCATTAGCAATCGAGATCAAGTGAGGTACTAATACCATTCTATAAAGCCTTAGTAAGACCACACCTAGAGTACTGCATCCATCATTACATTATAAACAGATGCTGAGACTCTAGAAAAAGTTACAGAGAAGAGCAACCGGGATGATTAGGGGACTGGAGAGTAAAACATGAAGAACGGTTACAGGAACTGGGCATGGCTAGTCTAGTGAAGAGAAGGACCAGGGGAAACATGATAGCAGTCTTCCAATATTTGTGGGATTGCCACAGAGAGGAGGGTGTCAAGCTATTTTCTAAAGCACCTGTAGGCCAGACAAGGAATAATGGATGGAAACTGAAGAAGGAGAGATTTAATCTGGAAATAAGGAGAAACTTTCTGACAGTGAGAACAATCCACCAACGAAATAGCTTGCCCTCGGAAGTTGTGGGAGCGCCATCACTTGAGACTTTCAAGAAGAGATTGGATTGCCATTTGTCAGAAATGGTGTAGGGTCTGCCTCTTGGGCAGGGGATTGGATTGGATGACCTGCAAGGTCCCTTCCAACTCTGGTTATCTGTTATCTGACCAGTTTAGTGACCATTCAAAGTTACAGTGATACCGAAAAAAGTTAACTAGGACCATTTTTTCATACTTACGACCATAGCAGCATCCCCATGGTCATTTGGAGGACCAAAATGATAAACACAAAAACCATGATCAGAATATGGACTCCTGGAAACTGGCTTGTCTTTATGATGATTGCAGTGTCATGTGATCACTTAATGCAACCTTCTGACCAGCAAGATCAAAGTGGAAGATATATTCACCTCAACAGCTATGATATGAACAAAACAACTGCAATGATTCACTTAACAACAATGGAAAGAAAGATTTTAAAATGGGGTGAAGCTGACTTTACAACTGCATTACTTAGCAATGGAAATTTGGGCTCAATTGTAGCAGCAAGTTGAGGACTACTTGTATAGTAGGGCAACACAAAGGATTTGATTTCCAAAAAGGGTTTTCAGAGCTTGCTTGAACATGAACCTTTACATCTGTCTGCAATATTCAAAACTATCCCCACATTTGTTCAGCAGATGTTGCAGGTATGTGCAAGTCTATATGAATAACATAAATAAAGTCAAAATTAATATAAAAGTATAATGAATATTAATGTAATGGATCAAGTAAAAGTAACTTACATTAAAATTCATTACCTAATAATTTAGAATTGAATATAAAATACACTCAAGTCATACAACTGTGAGATTATTCTGCCGAAATTTTGAATAGGTTAATCTCTGTAATAAATGTTTCAATTATTTCTGACATGCCTGCAGGTATCTAATTAAATCAGACAGTTTCTCCCTATTGGATATCAGAATACAAAATTGTAAGCTTTGTTTCTGGAGATTTTCTGCTTAAGCAAGAGACTAGCAGTCTAGCTTTGACAACTGAGAATATGCATGCAGACAAAGAGAATTATGTTCACTATTAAAAAGAATTACATACAGAAATATACACAACGTTGTCTTATGACTTCTGCATAACATCCATAGCTATTGCATGGCTGATGAACATGAGTTAACCAAATAACCACAATAACCAAAAGATTCAGAATATTTAGTTTTTTAAGAAAACAAAAGCAGATGATTCAGACGTATGCAAAGGTGGACAGAGATGTAATTTCAAGGGTTGTGGAATTCTTTTATTTTATTTTTATTTATTTATTTTTGTCAATTGCTTACAAGATAATAGGTATATGTAAAAACATAGTTATGAATATATTGATACATATAAGAAAAATAAAAAAATAAAAAAAAATAAACAATAGGACAGGGATCGTGTGCGCTTATGCATACCCCCTACAGAACTCTTAGGAAAGGGGTGAGGTCAATAGTAGACAGTCTAAGGTTAAAGTTTTTGGGGTTTGGGGAAGAAACTACAGAATCAGGTAGAGCATTCCAGACATTGACCACTCTGTTGCTGAAGTCGTATTTCTTGCAATCAAGTTTGGTATGATTAACCTTGAATTTGTATCTATTGTTTGCTCTTGTGTTGTTATGGTTGAAGCTGAAGTATTTATTGACAGATAGAACACGTAAGACATTGCAATGTATGATTTTATGTGCTATACTTAGATCGGACCGAAGGTGGCATAGTTCTAGATTTTCTAGGCCTAGAATTTCAAGTCTGGTAGCATAAGGTCTTCTGCAATGAGTAGAGGAGTGGAGAACAGTTCTTATGAAATATTTCTGGACTTTCACAACTGTGTTAATATCAAATAAGTAATGTGTGTTCCAGACTGATGAGCTGTATTCGAGTATTGGTCTAGCAGATGTTTTGATTGCTCTAGTTATTAGTGTAATATTACCAGAGAAAAAGCTATGTAGGATTAGGTTAAATCTTTGTTTGCATTTAAGCTATATGAAATTTTGCTTTACGCACAGTGTATAAAAACTTTTAAAAAGGAATGGATCCAGGGGTGGGTCCTACAGGTTCGTACCTATTCTCTACAACCGGTTGTTAACATTCTAAGCAGTTTGGAGAAGCGGTTGTTAGAAGAAATTACTGGCCTAATCCTGTAAGGAAGGCAGGAAGGAAACATTCTGGGGTTGCTTACAGAAACTGCCTCTCCGTAACTCTTTTTACTTTTTTGGCAGGCTTAGATTTCCTGCCTCAGGAACTTCACTGGAGTTTTTTTCCCCTCCTTTGCTGGTACTTTGCTTGTGTGGAGTGACCATTCAAAGTTACAATGGCACCGAAAAAAGTGACTTATAACCATTTTTCACATTTACGACTGTTGCAGCATCCCCACAGTCATGAGAGGCCAGACAAGGAGATGCGTGCCGTTGCCAGAAAATTTATTCAAGCAATAGAAGCCATATATAATAAACAGACAGCAAAGGTAATGATGGAGGGAGAATTTACAGATCTTATTAATATAAGAAGAGGTACAAGACAAGGATGTCCCCTATCTCCTTTGTTATTCGTATTAACTTTGGAAGTGTTGAATAGAAATATTAGAGATGACAAAAATATAAAAGGAATGAAAATTAAAAAGGAAGAATTTAAACTACAAGCTTTTGCTGACGATTTAGCTTTTATTCTGGAAGACCCGTTAGAAACCGCTCCAAAGTTATTGGAAAAGGTAGAGACATATGGTGAGATGGCTGGCTTGAAAATAAATAAAGATAAAACAAAGATTTTGACAAAAAACATGTTATTGAGACAAAGAGAAGAACTGACAGATCTTTTGAAAATTCAAATTACAAACAAGGTTAAGTATCTGGGGATATATTTGACAGCAAGATGTAGCACATTAAAAGAGAATAATTATATTAAACTTAAACAACAGATAATTACAGATTTGAAGAAATGGGAAAATTTACAATTGTCATTAATAGGGAGAATTTCAACAATTAAGATGAATATTTTACCTAGAATTTTATTTCTCTTTCAAACAATACCAATTAGACTTGGAAAAGACTATTTTGAAGATTTAAATAAAACTATGTTGAAGTTTATATGGCAAGGTAAAAAAGCGAGAATAAAGTTAAAACTTTTGCAAGATGCTAGAAATAGAGGAGGTTTTGGCCTGCCTAATTGGGAATTGTATTATCAAGCTGCAAGTTTGATGTGGGTCAAAGAATGGATAACATTAAGAAAACATAGATTGTTGACATTAGAAGGACATGATTTACTGTTGGGCTGGCATGCTTTTTTATGGTACAAGGGAACTAAAACACAGGGGTATTTCAGAAGACATTATATACGGGAGTCTTTGTGGTTAAATTGGGAGAAGATAAAAAAACAATGTTATTTGAAAATTCCAGTTTGGTTATCGACTATTGAAGCATTTTCTTATCCTATGATCTATAAAAAGGAACAAACAGTTAGATATGGGGAACTGTTGGATGAAAAGGGTGGACTTAAAACGATCCAAAATTTAGAGGAACAAGGTATAAGGATGAATTGGTTTTCATATGCGCAAATACACTCAAGATATCTTGAAGATTTTAAAACGGAAGGATTCTATGATAAACAGACTGATTTAGATAAGATATTGATGGGTACTGATGAGAAAGTGATTAAAAAGTTATATGGTTATTTATTGGGAATTAAGCTAGAGGAAGAACAAGTTAAAGAAACTATGATTGCATGGGGGAAGAATTTTGGATATGGAATTGATTTAGAACAATGGCAAAAATTGTGGTCTCAAAATTATAAAATGACAATGTCAATAGCATATAAAGAAAACTTGTATAAGATGTTTTACAGGTGGCACCTCCCCCCGACAAGAATAGCAAGAATGTTCAAGAATAAATCGGAAAAATGTTGGAAATGTCATCAGATACCTGGCTCATACTATCATATGTGGTGGACTTGTGAGAATGCTAGAAAATATTGGACTAAAATTCACATGTGGTTGGAAAAAATGACAAAGAAACACATAGACTTGAAGCCAGAGATCTTTTTATTGGGAATTTTACCTGATATATATAATAAAGACTTGAAATATTTGATTGTAAATGTATTAACGGCGGCTAGGATTGTATTTGCTAAAAACTGGAAGAATGAGAAAATACCATTGCAGGAAGAAATTATTAAGAAAATATTGGAATGTGCTGAGATGAGTAGATTGACATTTGAAATTAGAGAACAAGAAGATAAACAATTTTATGCAATTTGGGTTTTTTTTTATCAATGGTTAGATGATAAAATACAATAATAGAGCATTAATATTATATATATGAAGAGTTTTTAGGATTGATTTCTTATGATTATACGACAAATTATAGAATAAACTGTTTGAAGTATTGTTATCTCGCAAAGCATGAATGATTAAAAGTATAGTCAGAAAAAGATTTTTTTTTTTTTTTTTTAGTAATATTAGAATATGGATTGACAATATGAGTGGTTATGCAATATAATTGTAATTGACGCTATAAAATGAATGCACAAAACTGATGAACCAACCGATACACCGGAAGTATATATGAGAGTAGATGTTTTTAATGTTTTGTATGTTTGTTTGTTTGTAGAAAATTAATAAAAACTTAAAAAAAAAAAAAAAAAAAAAGGAGATGCGTGCCTTGATGTGAGTGATGTTGAGCTGGCCACGCCCAGCCAGTGACACTATCACCAAGCCATGCCTACCAACTAAGCCACACCTACAGAACCGCTTGTTAAAAAAATATAATCCCACCCCTGAATGAATTGAGTGTGGAGCCTCCATATTCAGAGAAAGTCTAAAAATGGAGGTCACAAGAGAAATCTGTTTAAGGGCATTTGGGGATTTCAGGTTCATTAAAATGGAAAATAGAGTACCTAGCAGAATCATATCTGGAAAAACTTTGGCCAGTGAACAATTTATATAGGTACAGGTACATATTTTTATCCATAAAAGATTTATTTCTTGATTTCTTTTTTAATGCGAATCAAGACAGGTACTTTTATCTTAGACTTAGTAAGTTCTGCATTTTTGTTTCAGTGAAATTTTATTATATGATATATTTTATCTGTATTGGCACATACTTAAAATTATTTTTTAAAGGTTTGTTTTAATGATTTTTTGGGAGAGGGGATGAAGCAAATTGCATCATTAAACAAACAAAATATTTTCTTTGTGTGATTCATTGATTATATGCCATCAAGTTGATGTCAACTCTTAACAACTACATGGATAGATATGTTTTTGTGGAATTATCTGATTCCATCCTGGATCTTCAAGGTCTTCCAATAGTGCACTTTTTGCCATTGTAGTCAAATCTATACGTCTTGCAGCTAGTATTCTCTTTTTCTGTTCCTTTTCAACTTTCCCAGCATTAAAGATTTTTCAAGAGAGCTAAGGTGACTAACAATTAAGAAATGCATTGCAGACTAGCATTTGTCTGAATAGAAATGAAGGCTTTGACCAATATACTTGCCTTATACTTTATTATCTACAAAAATCAGATCATCACAGATTTTTCTTCCCCTGACACTCAATGGAAGCAACAGCATGATAGAAACATTAACACTTTTGTACCTTTAGCATTGGAGAAGACTCCTTAAAATATCATGCATAGAAAATAATATAATTGAACAAATCAATCTAGAGTTCTCATTCTAGACACAAATTAACAGGGTCTTTACAATTCTTATGACACACAATGCAAAGGCTGAACTACCTATAAATTTTGTAGCCTATAATGCTGAGAAAGAAAGAGATCAGGAGGATGCATAATAATCAATAGCAAGATAGATTAACACTATTACAGCAATGATGCACCATTGGAAGACGTGAGGACAAATTCTGCTGAAGAAAATTGATATGGTCATTGAGAATTAATATTGACCTGATAGCACATACTCAATTAATCAAATTTAAGATAACAGATTTTTAGAAATGTGTATTTTAAATTATTTATAAAATTCAGGCTGAAAGCTAGCTATGGGTAGATTTATGCTGACTGAAAATATAATTTAATAAAGAAAGGGATCAGATTTATAAATGAACATATATTAGATGAACAGACACAACCAGTCAAGAAGAACCATGTATCTTTCACTAATCCATGTGAAAGCCCCAGGAAAAACTGAACAATAATAGCAATTGTAATAGTGCTTAGACTTATATATCATCACTACATAGTGCTTTACAGCCCTTTACAGAGTCAGAATATTGTCCCCCAAAATCTGAGTCCTTATTTTACCGACCTCAGAAGGGTGGAAGGCTGAGTCAACCTTCCCATATTTATGGTAACCTGTTTCAGTGGGTATTACAATGTTGAAGTCCTTCATAAGCTACTGAGTCTGTTTGAACTTCATTAGCCAGGATCCAATTTTAAAAAATGCTAGCAGAGCTGTCCCTTTATATAAGACTTCAAGAAATCCCACTGATAAACAAGAAAGTTATTACACAATTTAAAAGCTATTACAGAAGAAATAGAACATAAATTCTCTGAGCAGTAATGATTTTCTTGCACATGCTTGTACCTTTGAACTTTCAGTAGTTCTAATTAATAGTATTAATGTATTTAATGAATGTGGTATAGATTATATCCAACAGACAATGAGACAGCTGTAATTTTATTAATTTAAGTTTAATGTTTTTGTAAATTATTGCTTTCTTTGATTTTGCAAACTATTGCTTTCTTCAGAGCAAGGAATCTTCTCAACTGTAAGTTCAAGAAGTTATTTGTTGTAGATAATGAACTCACAGTTGAGAAAAATCCTTGCTTTGAAGAAACAGCTAATTATGGGTGTTATTTTAAGTTTAAATTAACAAAAAGTTTTTTAGATCATGACAGTTACAGTTGTCATGAAGAAACAACTAATGCAGGATTTTTAGTTATGTCAATAGTGTAGAACATTTGTTAATAATCTTACATCAATGCATAATAGTGACATTTATGAACTGCATTTGGCATCCTACATAAAACTCCAATTAAGTACAGAAATATTGATCAACTCTTTTTATGAGCCAATACTTTTTCACAGGTCAAACTGGCTTTGTCCTGAATCCTCAATAATGCAAGATAGTTAAAAAATGAGAGATTTAAAATTTTATAGACTAATCACATTGGAGTAATCAAAATTTATTCCCCTTTAAAAGAATATTACATTTCCTGTCTCTTGTTATAAAGAGGATATCAAACTTCATCGCTTTCTATTAAGTTTTGAAATCTTTGATAGTGACAGTATTTCTCTCAAATCTTAGCAAATAGAACAGTATGGATCTGTGTTTTTGTAAATGTGTGAAGGCATATATATATATTTAGTCACTGAACTGTATATATGCATCCATGAGCCTAGATATCACAAAAAAAGTTTGAATGTAGCATTGTTGGTCTATTGTCTATAATATTTAGCACTTCAGGAAAGTTTTATTAGACATTTAATACCGCCAAAGAACAAATTTGAAAAATATAACTGAGATAAATAAGGTAGCCTTTTTTTTAAAAAAAATCAGAATTGTATTAAAATGTCAATCACCAGAAGAATTCAGAAGTGATTTAGATGGAATGCATGTAAGCTTTAATTAAGTATTTTTAATTAACCATAAGTGGTTAAAATATTTATAGGATAATGTTACAGTATTTTATTTCTTCTTAGAAAAAATAAGTTATGATGAAATAAAGTTTTTTTTAATAAAGACATTAGTGGGACTTCTTCTAGGTTTGGGAACCACAGCCTAGAACACTGTAAGTTGTAATGAAGTAACATTTATATTAGAACTTCATGGAGGACATCAAGAGGATCCTAAAGAATGATCCAGTTGCATTGAATTGTAGGAAGGCATTTTATTTTGGAGGTATCCCTTTGGAATTATCTTTGAAACATAGCATAAATCTAAATATTTTTTTGTTTTCATAGCATATTTTCAGGATGTTTGAGAAAGTGTGAGCAGCATTTCTTGGAACTGTTGCATGACTCAGAGTAAGATGTGGAATAATTGACAGATTGAGGATGAATTATGACTTATTATAATTAATTATGAATTATTTAATACACATTGCAAAGCCTTTGCACTATGGCTTCTGATGGTCACTAATCTCATTGCCATAATTTGATTCTAACTCAAGTTAGTAATTGCAATAAGATTAGGAAAGAGTCTAGAGCAGGAAAGAGTTAAGAGTCAAACTCCTGGCCCATAGGCCAGATGGTGGGATTCAAATAATTTAACAACGGGTTCTCTGCCTTAATGATTTCTTCCAACAACCAATTCACCAAACTGCTCAGAAAGTTAACAACTTACCTGAAGTGGTGCAAACTGGCTGAATCCCTCCATAGTTGTTTTCAGTCTTGATTTTGGCAATCTACCAGGAATTTGAGAAAGTTGTAACAGCAAGGGTGATTGTGAAGCAATCATGAATAACAATAGCTTGTCATCCCATCAGATTTCAGTGATAAGATTATGATTATTGCCCTCAGGCCATTTCTTTTTGCGAACATATAAAAGGAACCTGGGAGGAAAGGCTGATAATCCTTTGCCGCTTTTGCCCTATTTCACATAACATTATTCGGTGTGTTGATACCAATCCTAAAAGATAAATCTATTGCCTTTCTGCCCTTAACAATTGGAATCAATCCAAAGACATCATTAAAATAAATTCTTCACTGTTTCTTAGGGTTCATCCCCACATCTTGCTAACAAATTTTCTTAAATGATGTATCTTTGTTTCATCTCCTCGCCCTCAAAAATTCATTTAACTAATTTGAAATAGTGCCCTCTTTTCTGGACGCAATTTATATTTTGATGATATAATTGATAATGCGGTCAGAACTGATATATGTACAGCTCCCATTTGTCCATTATAGGCTGCTGCAGACATTTCCCTTCTATTTCTGTGCGCTGTTTTGCAAAATAATTCTTGTTTAATTTTATTGTTTCATATCTTGCTTTTCCACCTATACTAAACAGCCATCTTTCCTCATTTCACCTGCTGTCAGAGAAATCAGACACCTGGTCCTGCTCCCTTCTTCCCCATTTTTCTATTTATAAATTATTACTATTATGAGTATTTATTGCTTAAATATTTAATTGGTTTTTAATTATTGTAAGCCACTGAGAGTTGTCTCTAGGTGAGATGGGCAGTAAACACATGAAATAAATAAATAAATAAAATGCTGGCCAACCATAGCAGCATCCAACAGCCTGCCCATGGAGTAGGGCTACTCTGAAACAAGGCTGAATCTGTGTTCAAACATGTTGAACAATCTTCATAAAGTAGATAAAGAGCTAAGATGTTAATTTAGCTATTTTCTTTCTCTCCAGCCCTATCCATATTGTAAAGTAATTGATGGATGCTCTTCCAACCAGGTAGTGATATTTGCTGGGAAAATAAATGAAGCCGGGGACCCTATTAACTTCTTCCCTTAACTTGTCTCATTGGAAAATTGGAAATATAGCACTATTGCCTGGTCTCATTTTAGAAGGATCTAAAGATATTGGGGCCTTCAATTTATAGCAGCATACTTTGTTTAGGACTCAAGGATGGGAAAAATGCCTATTAATGTGGACATGTTATGTAATGTATAGTTCCTGCTTGAGGCTTCAGAAATCATAATGGCTTTTACACTATCTATGAAAAATGACACATGAAGTCTTTTTTTTACACTTTTATCACACATTTCTTTGTGAATGTGTGTGGATGTGTATGCACACACACATTATGATTAAGTTTACTTTCTGTTTTTCAGCTCAAAATACTTTATATATAGCTTAAAGCTTCACTGAAGATATCTTAAATAACTTTATGTCTCAAAATGTTGGAAAGCAACTGGCCCAGTTGGGAGGACTTAAGCAGGAAATTAGCATGAACTCTTTATGTAAATAGAAGAGAACAAAATCTGACCCACTCTGTTGAATTCTTTGTGGCAGCCGCTCAAATACTGGAATATTGCTATGATGTCACCCCTAGATCTTCTTTTCTCTAGACTAGCCATATCCAGTTCCTGCAACCATTCTTTATATGTTTGTGTTTCCAGGCCTGTAATGATCCTAGTTGTTCTTCTCTGCACTTTTTCCAAAGCCTCAACATCTTTTTTGTAACATGGTGACCAAAACTGGATGCAGTATTCTAGATGTGATCTTACTAAGTTTTTATAAAGCAGTACTAATACTTCACATGATTTTGATTCTATGCCTTTGTTTATACAACCAAGGATTGTATTAGCTTTTTTTAATACACTGGTGGGTTTGGTTGTTTGCATCTGACTTTATAGAATTTACTGTAACATGCAAATTTCTGACCATTTACACTGCATATTGACACATGTTCATATTATGCATTGTTTGAATTTTAACAATGGCCAATAGTTTTCAGAAAGATTTAATGTATTTAGTTACTTAAGACTAATTACAGAAATACTGAAAATTTCATTCCATGATATTATAAAATGTCTATCACATAATTTTATTTTTTCTCTTATTTTCCTTTTCTTGAAAATGATTAATAAAATGTAACTAAAGAGAAATTAAAGCTAAGCAGAATGCATGATATCTGTTGGCCAAACTTAGATCTGTGAGCAAATGCATTAAAAAAAAAAAACATATAATTTTATTTCAATTTTCAAATTCTTTTTGTATATTTTGATTTGAAGAACTTGTAACTTAGAAAAAAAAACTTGCCAAAGCATCATAAAGCCCCTGTCACACTGCACCAATGGATGGAAAGAGGATGTAAAACGGAGAAAAATACTTGCCATCCGTTGGTTAATGCAATGCTTCCGTTTTGTACTCACTGCATACGTATTGCTTCCTCTTTATCTGTCCAGCATCCGTCTATTGACGTTTCATCCGCTCAGAGGGTTTTGAGCTGCTCAAAACTTTTGCGCGGTAAATGTATCCAATTCGTCCGTTCTGCATCCGCTAGGCATCCGCTAGTCATCCGTTCTGCATCCATTACGCATCCGCTATATCCACTAGGCATCCGCTAGGCATCCGCGCAACTTGATCCACTCCAGCGGTAAACAGACGCAGGGAGGAAGCGGAACGGACGCGGAACGGATGCAGAACGGATGCAGAACGGATGCAGAATGGATGAAAGCGGATGCAGCTCGCAAAGAAAGCATTTAAAACGGAAAAAACGTTCGCAGAGGGGACTTATCTCGGATATTAAGGATGTCTAGAGGATGCCTAGAGGATGCAAAGGCACACATAGTGGAAAACCTATACTGCCTATAAAAAGGGGGAGCAACTTATCTGGATCTCACTTTCAGCCCAGCAGCCCAGCTGTGCAGACCTCTGCAGCCTTCATCTGACTCTTCCTTCCACAGCATCCAGTCATGTCCACCATGGATCGTAACAAAGTCCTTTTGGCAGCCACCATCGTTCTACAACAGTGTGAAGCCATCTACAAGCTCTTTCAACTGTTCTACAGGAAGAAAAGGAGGCGGCCAAGAAGCGTCTGGGTCCGAAGATGGATCAGGAGAAGAGCAGAGTACGGACTGTACAACAAGCTGATGGTGGAGCTCAGGAACGAAGACACTCGTGCATTCCAGAACTTCATGAGGATGCCTCCAGCCATGTTTGACGAAGTTGTGCAGCGTCTGACACCCAGGTTGACCAAGGCAAACACCAACTTCCGGCCCAGCCTGGAGCCTGGGCTCAAGGTGGCACTCACTCTGCGCCACCTGGCCTCAGGGACCACCTACAGGAGCATGCAGTACAGCTGGAGGGTGCCACACAACACCATCAGCATTGTGGTCAGAGAAGTGGTGCAGGCCATCATCGAAGAATACATGGAGGAGCTCCTCCAGTGCCCCACCACTGAAGAAGGATGGAAGAAAGTTGCAGAGCAGTGGTATCAGAGGTGGAACTTCCCCCACACCGTTGGAGCCATAGATGGCAAGCATGTGGCCTGGAAAGGTCCAGCCAAGTCAGGGTCCACTTATTTCAACTCCAAGGGCTTCTTCAGCATCATCCTCTTCGCCATGGTCGATGCTGACTACATCGATGCTTCAGGCAACGGGTCAGCTTCAGATGCCCAGGTATACAATGCCAGTGACCTCAAGGAGGGGCTGGAACACAACCTCATCGTGGGCTTCCCAGATCCAGACCCCCTGCCCAACGACACGCAAGATGTGCCCTACTTCATCGTGGGGGATGACGCCTTCTCCCTCACAACCTACCTCATGAAGCCCTACACCTCCAGACTCCTCCCCCGTGAAGAGAGGATCTTCAACTACAGGCTGTCCAGGGCAAGGCGGGTGGTGGAGAACGCCTTTGGCATCCTGGCCAACAGGTTCCAGGTACTTCTCACCACCATGCAGCATCGCCCAGAGACTGTGAGGAGGATCGTGGAAGCTTGCTGCATCCTGCACAATCTCATGCGCACCCGCTACCCAGTCTTGCAGAACAGGCTCATGGACCTCCAACAAGGCAATGGGGACATGGACCCTGGGGAATGGAGGCAAGAGCGAAACCTGATAGACACTCAGGATGTGCAAGGCCCCAACAGAGTCTCACGTGAAGGGAAGAAGCAGCGCAACCTCCTGAAACACTGGTGCAACTCCCCAGCTGGAGCAGTGGAGTGGCAAGACAGGATGATAGATGCTTAATGGGTGCTTCCTTCAGCCTGTCTCATCACACCGATGAGATTGTGTCATGTATGTTGGGTGGGCCTACAATGAACAGGGCATTTAATCAAGAGTTGTGTTTATGTTGACATGTATGGATCAATGATTACATTATTATTGATAATAAAGGGCCATAGGTGTGGCACCTGGGAGGGTGGACCATACAGTCCCACTATGCTTGCACTGGACATTTATCTATCCCACAGCTATTACCCATCCCAAAGGTATGCCTGCTCATTCCACAGGTATCCCTGCCCATCCCACTGCTATCTTAACCCATCCCACAAGCATGCAAAAGCTTAAACCATTTCTAAAAGTTTCCACCAAGACATTATTAAAAAAAAGAAATGAAACAAGTGTGTGAATCAAAGATAGACTTTATTAACAACAAGCTGTAAAAGAAAAATGACCCAAGTCAAGTGTCCAAATAAAGTCTACAGGTAGCCACCCAGTCTCTGGCACTCCTCTTGGTCACTCGGAGGTGTGCCCAGTCTCAGGGGTGAAGGTTCCAGGTGCTGTGGAGGTGGCTGTTGCTGGAGTGCTGGTCTGAAGCCCCACTGAGGTGCCTGGCCCCGAGAGGACAACAGGTGACGGTGTGTTGAGAAAGCTCTCGGACAACTGGCTCAGACCCGTGATGTTGAGAGCTCCTTCATCCATGCCATGAGGTGTCAGCCCCAGTACCGACAACAGATGTACTGAGGCCGGGCTTGGCTGTGGGGTGGAGGAAGGAGCAGTGTAGTGGGGCTGTCTGGTCTGCAGCTGGGTGAGGACTGGCGTTGGTGGCATCGGTGGCGTGGGTGGCATCAGTGTCGTGGGTGGCATCGGTGGCGTCGGTGGCATCAGTGTCATGGGTGGCATCGTTGGCGTCGGTGGCATCAGTGTCGTGGGTGGCATCGGTGGCATGAGTGGAACTGGTGGCAACGGTGTCGTTCGATGACTCTGTGCCTGGACTGGGAAGGGCTGCTGCCTGTGCTGCTGGACCTCCTGGTAGCCGTAGCCCTGGTAGGTGAGGGCCTGTGGAAAGCCTTGGAATGGGAGGGACATCACCTGGGGTGGAGGAGCAGACCTGGACTGGGTGGGAGCAGGTTACCCTGGGTCTGGAGGGTTGTGAAGCAGCTCGGTGATCCGGTCCTTCACCACCTGGTACTGGGGTTCCGCCATGTCCGTGAGGGTCTAGTTGACATAGGGGAGGAAGGGCTTGCGGTTGGAGGATGAGGAGTCGGTGTGGACCAGCTGAGAGAGGAGATCTATGCTGCTCTGGATGATCTCCCTGATCTCCAGCAGGACAGTGTGGCTCTGCCCCTCCAGTCTGGCTCTCTGCCTTTCTGTGGAGGTGGAGCTGGGGGTGGATGCGCGTAGGGCTGTGGTGGACGTGCCGTCTCCTTTCTCCCACTGCACCAGGGAGTCCCCCACGCGCTCCACCACGGTTACAACAGCTGTCCGCGGGTTCTCCGCCATGGCACGCTCCACAGAAACCTGCCTGGAGACAGGAGCTGACTCTCGCCCGGAAGAGGACTGGTTCTCAGCAGGCTGCCGGAGAGAGAGGGTAGTGAGAGGGGCTGCTGGTGCTCCTCGGTGGCAGATCTCACCCTCCAGGAAGTTGCACCTGGCCATGACGTTGGTCTCTCTGTGCGTCAGCTTAACCGTGGCCTGGCCAGATTTCTTCAGGTGCAGCTTCCCGTACCAGGTGTGCATGTGCTTCCACCAGCCGAGGAGCACCCCCGAAGTGTAGCCCAGACTCTCCGCCTTCTCTCTCCAAGCAGCATGCTTCCGCTTGGTGTCCCTGTAGAGACGGTGTCCCTTCCGCCACAGATAGTCATTCTCTCTCAGCCACTCCAGCACCTCATCCTCATGTTCCTCCTCAATGGAGTATTGCCTCCTCTCCCGTCTCCGCATATGCCTCTTCCTCCCTTTGGCAGGACCAGATGGGCCCTCATCAGAGGGGCTCCCAGGTAGTAGGGGCTGCCCCTCCACACCACCAGCAGCACCAGCACCAGCAGGATCATCATCATCATCAGCAGCAGCAGCAGCAGCAGCAGGACCAGCAGGACCAGGATCATCATCAGCAGAGTAAGCACCAGCAGCGCCAGCAAGACCAGGAGCACGAGCAGGACTAGGAGCACGAGCAGGACGAGCAGGACAAGCAAGACCAGGAGCACGAGCAGGACCAGCAGGACCAACAGGACCAGCAGGACGAGGAGCAGCTTCAGCAGGGTACGCACCAGCAGAAGCACCACCGCCAGGAGCAGCTTCAGCAGAGTAAGCACGAGCAGAAGCACCACCGCCAAGAGCAGCCTCAGCAGAGTAAGCACAAGCAGAAGCATCATCATCAGCTCCTCCAGAAGCAGAAGCAGCAGAAGCCCCAGCACAAGCCCCAGCAGAAGTAGAGTCAGGGACAAGGGGGGGGGAGGGTGGCCCTGTCCCTCTTGCCAGGGATGGCGGCATGTTGCTGCTTTCTCTTCTTCCCCATGGTTGTGGAGTTGCTGGCTGGCAGGAAGGCTGGCAGGCAGGCAGGCAACAAGGCTGGCAGGAAGGCTGGCAGGAAGGCTGGCAGGCAGGCAGGCACCAAGGCTGGCAGGCAGGCACCAAGGCTGGCAGGCAAACTGGCTGGCAGGGAGGCTTGAAGGCAGGCTGGCAGCAAGGCTGGCAGGAAAGCTTGCAGGCAGGCATGCAGGCAGGGCAGGAAAGGCAGTCAATCCGTCTGGCAGCAGGTCTTTCCTCCGAATGGTGACCTGCTTCCGAGCTGCTTCCTTTTATATCCGCGGGGCTTACGCAATGCATCCCCCCCGCATGCGCAATTAACGCCAGGCATCTGTTAGGCTTCCGTTGTGCATCCGCTAAGTTTCCGCTCTGCATCCCCTTCATCCGCTGTGCATCCGCTGTGCATCAGCTTCATCCGTTCCGCGTCCGCTTTGCTGAGGTCCCCCGGAAGCCAAGCGGATGTGACATCCACTCCCATCCGCTTCCATCCGCTGGGCTTCCGTTCCGCATCCGCTTTCCATCCGCTCTGCGTCCTCCGCGCGTCCGTTCCTTTCCGTGTTATCCGCTCTGGTTATGAAAATTTTTGCCCCTTTTGAAAGAGGATAACAACGGATGGAACATTTTTCTCGTCCGTTGTGTCCTTTTTACTAACGTTTTGCATCCGTTGGGCAGTGTGACAGGGCCTTAAGTCACATAGTGGAGTTATCCATTATTAGAGATAATGTTTCAATTTTGAAATTCAGGGAATAGCATAGTTTTAAACTATGTTTCTTACATTCTAACATTTATCAGAATCTGTTCTACTTTGACTGCTCCAAAAATAACAATAAAGAAAAATGGATCGATTGACACCAAGAACAGTTTATTTATCCCTTTAGTCACACTTCACTAACCAAATCAATACCTTTCTAAAATATCTGATATTTCAGTGGTTCAAATAAATAGCTGACATCCTTGAAATGAGTACAGAAGAGAGCTTAGAGAAGTAGCAGCATAGATATTTCGCATTTATATTGATCTTGAATACTTGTGAAATTTTTATTTGTAGCTAAAATGTATGAACCTTTTTTTGAAGAAAATACTCCTATAGTTGATATAACGATGGATAAAAGGAAAAGAAAACTGATTCTAGAATCCTGTTGTTAGATTGTATGTTTATTTTAAAATTAGAGATTGTGTACATAATGGAAATAAAAGTTTTGGATCCATTAATTCAATCTTTTCATAGAAAGATAGAAAATAAAAGTAAAGATGCAAATGAAAAGGACACATGTTTTATAGAGAAGTATCTATAGTAAAAATTCAGTAATGGAAAATGAGAAAATAGTTTCTCTTAATATAGTTATGAATGCTATTTTTTCACTCCTGGTTGTGTTACATACAGTTATTCATATTTGCACATTTGAAAACATTATATCAATGCTTCTGAAACTTTTTGCATTAATTCCCTGCTTATCAAAAAGTCTTTGTTCACAATTATCCAAAACCACTTATCAAAAATCATTTTTATCATTTTAGGTAAAACATAACTACCCAGAAAAACACAGGTTTGTGTGTCGTTACCCAGAGAAAAACATTTTTATACAATTTTGGTTAATTTAACCCAGATTTGGGAATCATTTTCCAGATGTTTACACCTGACTAGTCCCATTAAAGTGAAGGATTTGTGTCTCAGTATCAACAATAACTGCTGTCACAATAATCCTGTGATAGTAATATCTTCTTAAGCAGTGAACATGTGAACAGTGATTAAGGCAATAGCACTTACATTTATATACCGCTTCACAGTGGTTTACACAGTGCTTTACACTGCCTCTCCAAGCATTTTACAAGTCAACATATTGTCCCCTAGCATTCTGGATCCTCATTTTATCAATCTTGAAGGATGGAAGGCCTCATTCTCTAAGGAAATTATGTCTTTATAATTTACGTCAGCTGGTATTTGGAGTTTAATAGCACCTGAACAAGATTACTCTTTCCCTGGGATTCTGACTGAAGACAGATTGTTTGATTGTCATCCTTAACTTTTATCAGTTCATCTGATTTCAACCCAAAGATTTGGGAAAGCAAATAATGATTTGTATACATTTTTAGTCTTTCCTCAAAGCCTATCATATGTTATCACTTTGACTATATAAAAGTCTACATTGGAAATAAATGGATTATTGGTATATAGCAGTGTTTCTCAACCTCAACCCCTTGAAGACGTGTGAATTTCAATTTGTCAGGGAAATGGTACTGATATATTACTTAAAAACTACAACTATAGTAATCTATTTTACTACATCAATATTAAATGTATTTGCATTCATAAGTCATACCCATTTCTGATGAATAACAGAAAATCTCATTTCTGCATTAATATATTCTAAAATAAAGGATTTTATTATTTTAATGATTTTTAATTTATTCTTCACAAACAATGTTGTGAACCATTCCAAGTTGTGTTTCTTACGATGGATGACCCTGTATAATTTTTAAAATAGTAAAAATGTACATAGTGATGAATGTTTTATACTGTATTCTTCTTTAGGCATACAGACAGATTCATACATTAAAATAAGAATGTGATAAATGAAGACAAAAAATTTGAAGGAGTCTGAGTACCATATTAGTGCAAGAACTATAAATTAAGTTGCTTTGCTTAAAAGCAAAAGAAAATCCTTGAACATACCCTAGATACAATAGTATTTGATTTTGTGTATTAAAACATAAAAGCAATAAAATATGCTGGTTCATTTCTTTATTTAGAATGGTTATTAACACCAAGAGTAATACTTTTAAAAGGTCAGGTGGCACAGTGCAGCACTGTCATTTTATGACCATCTAATTAATTAATTTATCTTGTGTCAGTAGATGGAGATTGACTGTGTATGATGTTCAGTGAGTTGAAAATGAAGATCTTAGGGGATAAAAGTAGTGGTCTGATGGTATTGATTAACTATCTTGTTTGCTTCTTTGTTCAGATTTTATTAACCTCTTGGGCAGAATGCTACCCCAGTATTATATCCATGCTATTTTTCACCTGGGATCCAGGCTTTTAAAATGACAGCTTTATTTAAAATACAGATGGACTCATAATTGTTTTAAGTCTTAGTCAAAGAAATCTCGGATAAATTAGAGCAGACAAAATACCAAAACCTAAAGCATTCTTCATAATACACTCATCTCAGGAACAGCTTAATATTTTATGACAGTTGTGGCAACCAAGTAGGGAAAAGGAAATATATCAACATCAATGCTTACCTAAGACTTCTTGGACAGATAGCATTTTTATTTGTAGACATGTACAAGCACAGGAAGGTGCACAACTTCTGAGGGCCAAACATAAAAAAAATCTGCTGCATGATCCCTGTAACTGCTTTTGCTATAACAAGTTGCATTTACTTGGAATGTTAATTGGTAATTTCATATTGTTGTGTAAAGTGGAAACATTATACTTCTTTCTCCCTTCCTTACATCCTATATGATTCTGTCAGTGTTTCACTTTTGCATTTTATATTTCCTTGTTTTCCTATAATATTGACTTTTAATAACCATTCCAGAACATTTCCCAATAATCAAATAATTTTGTGTTTATTTGTTATCATAAAAAGTCAGCTTCTGCTTCATGTAGGGATAATTCATAAATTCAGAATTCTAGACATCATTGAAATAAACAGGAAAATTTAGTCACATGGACATATTTGTTGCAATTATGGGCAGTGTTCTGGGCATCAAGCCTATATCAGAAATTCTTTGCATTGAAAACTTCCCTGAACATAATTATTTCAATTGAATCGGAGCCAATTTATATATCATGAATTTACACTGATATCAAGTCCAAGAATGTTGGGATAACTGGAGAAACTCATTGCATTAAACCTCATTTGTTTCAGAAAGATTGGGTGGCTTTGTCTAAATTCTACATAGTAAAAAAATGAAAGTAGTGTTTAAAGTCTGACTAAATAAGGAAAATGTAAATCTTAAATTTATCTTTATTTTTCTTTAAATCTTTTAAAATGATATACCAAATGATATCTCCATGCTAAATGCTAATAACTTTTCCAGTTCTATGGGGAAAAAAATATGTGTTCTTTGCAGCACTTTGATTCAACTTAAATATGAAACTTATTTTTATTTCTGGCCAGCAGGGCTAGGTAAGTTTTGAAAATAAAATTCAAAAATTATGTGCTTTAATGAATACTAAAGAAATGCTTATCGACCCCAAAGTATACAAATATGCAATAAGATTGTGTGGTTTTTTTACCACTGGAAAATTAAATAATAACATCTTGTCCTGCAAAGATCATGAAAGTTGTAATTATAAATACTTGACATGTCAGTTAATTGTACATGTTTAAATTTAAAATCACTGAAGTTAATTTTTTGGGGGAAAAGGTACGAAAGAACAATGCAAGTTTTTTTTTTTTTTGAAATTTTTTTTATTAATTTTTTAACAAACAAACATATACCAACAAAACACAAAACATAAAAAACATAAAATATCTTTTTGGACGGCAGTTTGATCCCGAGTTACATCTTTTTGTACAGACATAAATTCAAGTTCATGCTTACTTATATATAGCAATTCCATTTCTTATTTACTATTTTACATTTTCTATATAGCTTCTCCCCTCTTTTCACTCTCTTAATTCTATTATATTTATTTCATCTCAATTTAAATCATTATACTTATATCTTTTGTCTGTCCTGTTTCAGCTGTCTATTATTTTTTCTCATTAACACAAAATTTCTTCTTTAATGACTGATTGGAGTATAATGCCTTGTCATACTTATCCTTCCCCTAGTTTTAAAGCTTAACATAACACATAATTTTCATTCGGATTCTGCGTAATACATTCTAAAAATAAACTCAATATTTTAAAACAGGAAAAAAAAATTTTTTTTTGATATATAATATAATTAAAACAACAATCCATAGTAATTGAAATTATATCATTAAAATTAATATTCATTTAAGTCTTAAACATTTTACACAATCCTTTCTAAATAAATATCATACTTCTATGGGAACACTTATAGATTTTGCTTAGTTACTTTCTTTAATTCAATTCTCTCATATTTAATTTCATTTATTTTATTTAAAAAAAAATATTTCGCTAAGTTACATTAGATATTTTGTCTCATTTTATAATCATATATTATTCCAATTTTCTAACATTATTTCAAATACAGATACAACAACACAATCTTATGTACCTTTGCAGAATCTCTTTTTCACTTATATGTTTACCCCATTATCTCTAAATAAAATCTTGTTTCTTTACATCTAGTTTCAAACCTTTGTAGCTTCTCTTCCCTTCTTTCCTCCCTTGTTTCTCCCCTGTACCCTTTTTACCCCCTTGTCTCTTAATCTCCACCCTCTTGTGTATTCCTCTTTTCTGTTGCTTTCTGATATTGTGTCCACTTTTCACCTTGTTTTTCCCTTTTTTGGTTGTTTTTTTAAGTCTTAAATTCTCCATTCTCTTTCTCCTCTTTCCCCTTTCTTCCCCAAATAAAGTTGCTTGTTCATTAAGGATGGTTTCTTCTTCATCCCAATCTTCTTGTTCTTGTAGTTTCTCATATGTAGAAATTGCCATTTCTAAAAAATGAAAAATAGAGCCAAAAGAATCCTTCCCTTCTTGTTTCTCTTGATTATATTTTATAAATTCCATTTTCAGTTCATCCATAAGTAATGCCATTGTAAAAAAAAAGAAAAAATTTAAACGACCCAAATGATTTTAATCATTCAAATAAGAATTTCCAAAAGTCCCAAAGTCACCAAACAATCCAAATACACACAGTCTATTTCATTTAACACTTTCTTCTTTTTCTCACTTTTTTTTTCATTTTAATGCTTCAAAAAACTTCAAATTCTTTTTGACCTTCAGTCCATCTGATAGAGTAGTCAATTATGATCCAAAATGGAAAAATCCAATAATAAAAAGGCCCAAAAAACCAAAGAAGAAAAAGGATAAAATAAAAAGCAAAAATAAAAATATTACTAAAATTGAAATATACAAAAAGGCTGGCGAGTAGAGGTTTCACAAGTGTATGTATGTCTGTATATGTATATGTATATGTATATATATATATATATATATATATATATATATATATATATATATGGACTGCACACTGCACTTTATTTATTTATCCAAGGCTCTTATTATGACTCTCTTCTCCAGCAGCTTCAAAGCCAAGCCTCAAGTGTTGAAATATTGATAAGAGTTCAGGAAAACACCTGTAATAATATTTTTCTGTGCTCTCCCTCCATCTTATCACATTAAAATGTCCTTGAGAAGGAGTGTTTATACATTTCTCCCCAATTCAAATAAAGTACTTTCAAGCCTCTAGTTGGCAGTGTTGCAAGATCTCTTAATACTTTTTCCCCCCCCCAGCCAGAAAGAAGAGTAATGTATACAAAACTCAGAGGAAAAGGAAAAAAAATCAAAGGGGGCCTCTATCCTAAAGAAAATTAAAAAATCAAAAGAAGCATAAAAATATATATAAGAAAAAATTCAATCTAGCTATTTACAAAGTCACATTAAAGTCCTCAGAAAAAGAAGTAGTAAGGAAAGAATCCAAGCCTCAATTTGACATCACTTTAGAAAACGCCGCTCAAACAATTCCAGTCAAACAAAAATAAAGTCACAGGTTTCTTATTTGTTCAGGATATCCTTTCAGGTCTCAACCAATTTGCAATACAAAAGAAGTTTCTCACCCAGCCGACACACCCTCGCTCCAGCCACTTTCTTTTCGGAGCTGTCCCGACTTCAGCAGCTTTGGAGGCTGCCTTTCCACTGCCAGCAAAAGGGCTTCTCCCGGATCAAACCAGAGATTTGCGATATCTCTGGGATCCTGGGACTGTGCCCTTCACAATCCCCGTCTCTACGGGACGGTTTAGGTCCGTTAGGACCGACCAGGGGTGAAAATATCAGCTGAGATCTCAGAGCCCCGAGATCTCAGCTGTAGCACCGAGACGAAGCTCCGCCTTCTCCACAAGTTTTTTTTTTTTTTTAATACAGAGTTCTGTTTAAAAGAAACACAAAAGATAAACATCTATCCTGAAATTTGGGTGGATCCAATATTAATTCGTACACTGTAGTTCTAAATGAGATTTTGAAATTTTCATAGTGAAAACAAAACAGAATTAGAACTAATGACTAAACATTTCCTGGCTATGAACGGAATCCTTAAATTACACAAATACTATGGAGTTATTCAGCAGTGAAAGGAATGAAATAAATGTTATAAAATGATCTAACACAATACAAAGACGTATTTGAATGAATCAAACTTTGCTATTTAATTTACATATGGAGGGCTTATTCGGATGATGAATGACACTGCTGAAGAATAAAACATATTTCTGAAACAAAAGAACATCTCTGTAGCCTAATAACATTTTATGCCAGCACTTATATTTATCAGAAGTAGATGCTATTTATCGCTATGATTATTTAAAAATCATTTTTATTGTTCTTTGTTCTTTCCTCTTCTGGGAATTTTAATTCAGAGTTTTGACACCTGCTTATTAACTTCTTTGAAATATGAAATACAAAGGCATCTGCTGTGTAAAGAATTCTAACCAGCATGTTTATATTACTGGCAGCTGTACACAAATTAGTTCAGTTTGGATTTATTTTTCTTCAGAATAGAAAGCATCTCAGGCAGAGTTGCCTCAGCTTACATATATTTTATGATGATAACATTCTGAAAAATTGCCCAAGTTTCAGAGCAGATGCATCTACAGTGATTTGCAAAATCTGCACAATGGCTAACACATTGTTGTGATTGAAGCCCTACCCTGCACACAAAAAGGGTGGGGCTTAAATTTTGATGATTACCATCTTGCAAATTTTAATAGTCTCCATGGAAAGCCCTGATTCAGGACTAGAATTATGAATTTATAAGAATTGTTTTTATGCAAGTTCACTTGTTATTTTACAGAATGTCAAAAATTATTTAATTGTCATATCAATCTGCCTACACAGATAATCAAACTAAGCAATTTCAATAGCTTGAGCAGTGCATTTTATATTCACATTATATTGCCACATTTGTTCCATAATGTTTCCTTTAGTTATTGACATTTCAATTCCCATATTCTAGGATACTTGCCCACAAAGCTTTTTTTTTTGCACGACCCATACAATGTAGTCTGCACTACTATTACTGTTAATCTTCTCATCACTCCTTATCACCCATCCCCTCCCACTTGTGACTGTATGACTGTAACTTTGTTGCTTGTATCCTTACAATCTATATTGACAGTTTCCTAGTATGAATTTATTGCTTATTGTACCCTATGACTATCATTAAGTGTTGTACCTTATAATTCTTGACTCTTGACAAATGTATCTTTTCTTTTATGTATACTGAGAATATTTGCACCAAGACAAATTCCTTGTGTGTCCAGTGACACTTGGCTAATAAAGAATTCTATTCTGTTCTGTTCTGTTCTATTCTATTCTATTCTATTCTATTCTATTCTATTCTATTCTATTCTATTCTATTCTATTCTATTACACTCTACTCTACTCTGCTTGTTATTTATTTCTATTATCCTATCTGGGTGTACGTATATATAAGGATAAAATACATTAATGAATGTTTGAAGGTTTTAAACAGATGAAACACATGAAAAAAGTTATGCAGTTATATTGTTATTGTAATCCTACCCAGATACTTATTCATAAGTAAGGCCTATTTAATTTAATATGTCTGCTTATTGATAAATGTGCATCAATTCACACAGAGACACATACAGTATGTGTTGTTCTGAGCAGAGTGAATCTGGATCTAGTGTTTTTCTATGTAATTTGATTTTGTATGGTTCAGGAACATGAAATGGGAAGAAGGAATTTCAAAACTTTTTGCTTATAAAAAGAAGCATACTACTGATAAACAACAAGATGACTTGAAGTGAACTTTTGCCCCTGAAGGAACTTCCTTGTCATGATACATTGTGGTGACAGCTTTTATTTTTAGTATGTAGAGATCTTATAATAGGAAAGAAAAATATTTGCATCTGGCATTTCCTTTCCATGAAGCCATAATATCTCCTTTGAGATTTCAAACAGTTTAACTAAGAAGCAGAACCTTCATTATAATAAATGTTTTAATTAATTTTTATCAGGGCAAAACTAGAGCAATAAATATGTAGGCTTTGTGGACAGTATTTTTTCTCCAGCAAAAAAGAAAATAATCTGCTTTCTGGAAAACTTGATTCTTTCCCTCTGTCTTGAATTAGAGCAAGGCTGGGCAACTATGGCCCCTTTACTACCTGTGGATTTCAAACCCCCCCCCCAATTCCTGGCTGGCTCAGGAATTCTGGGGGTTGAAGTCCACAGGTCATAAAGGGGCCATATTTGCCCACCCCGGATTAGAATATATGAAGGGTCCAGTGTGTTTCATTTAGGACTTTTCCCCACTTGTCAAATTTTGTTGATGCATGTTGTAAATTGAAACCAAAATGGAAATATGGCTGACTATACCAAATCATATGAGTTAAAAAAATCCTTCAATTTTCTTACAATGTGGAGTCCTTGGTGCATTTTGAGTTATACTTTTACAATGCAAGTACAAACATTTGGGAATTATTTTTTTTGGGTTATATTAATCTCATTCTTAAATTATAAAGAGTATATTTTATATTTTTAAAAAAACATTGTTTTTTTTCAAGATTGTATATTTTAATATTATTTGATTGTTCAATTATACAATGGAGATGGTAATCTTCATGCTGTTTTAGTTTCACTTGCAGTTGAATTGTTGCTTCATTTTAAGTGCAGCCAGTATCAGTTAAGATACAGTTTTGGCAGACTGTCAGTACATGTAAGTGTTATTTAACTTTAAACATCTCCTATATAATATCCATGAGACTAAATTATATGGTAGACATTTAATTTCAATGACTGTTATAGCAAAGAAGTCCCCAATGCATTATGGCCAACCTGTGGTAGGGCACTTTTAATTTAAATGCTCTTTGGCAGAGAGCATATCATAATATTTCTCATGTTATATATGATGAAAAAAGCAATAGTTAAAATTTTTCCTTACCTCTTACCATTTTTGAAAAGAGGCATATATAATAATTGTATTATATATGAGTATCTTCTCAGATACTCATCTTCTCTGTTCTATTTTAAACATGCATGAATACAAGCCTTCTGGCAACATGTATGCAGCGCTGGTGGATTGCTTCTGGACATCATGACATTTAAGAAAAATGGCATGATTTCCAGAAGCAATCCACCAGCATTGCATACATGTTGCCAGAAGGCTTGTATTCATGTATGGTCATTAATTCTAACTTTATATCTATTTCCTCTTTGTTTACAGAACAGTGGAGTAAGTGACAATGACTGTGTGGAAGAAATTTTACGGGTAGGACTAAAATGAATTCTTTAGTTATTTCATAATTTAGGGCATGTCTTTTTTGATGCTAGTTAGAAAAATGTTTTAGTTTAGTTAAATAAATCTAAGTAGCACTTTAATCTAATTCTTCTTAATCTGCTGTTTGAAAATTAACATGTAAAGTGTTCTCAGTATTGTGTGATTAAGTTCTCCAGTCAGGTGTTTCATACACAGATATACATCTTTGCCAAAGCTGATGAGTGAAATTACTGAAACTGTTGTACAAAAATAGTATCAGGTTTCCAAAGTAAAATAAAGCATAACAACTTTATGCCCTTTATAAAAATTGGAAATTGATATACAAACAATATGAAATGAGTTAAATAAATGAAAAACTATGCAAAATTAAGACATTTGCTCATTTTTAATGCCTGTTCAATTAGTTTAATTAGTTACATTTAATAATTAATTTTCATTCATTGAAGACATTTCACTTATATAATTTACAAATAAAGAAAGTGATCATTTGAACTACTAATATTTCTCCATACTAATTTATTTCTTATTAATTAGAGAGATAATAGATCTTGTTATTATAATATACCTTCAAACTTATCCAAAGTGGCAGACTCTTAAATAGAGCAGATTTTCTGTTCTTTAAATAAAGTTATTGCATAACTTCCTGTCTGGTGGGTCATTTACACCTTCATTAGCAATATTAGCATGATAGTAGGTGTGGACTAAGCGGGAGGTTTTGTGTTGCTAAAAAAAGGTGTTTGACTTAAATAGCAATAGAACATCAACTAATATACCACTCCTGTGGGATCATCACTGTCACCCGTCATTGCAAACCTGTTCATGGAAGAATTCGAATCCAGAGCCCTGGCTAATGCCACCCACAAACTATGGCTAAGATACATCGATGACACATTTGTGATTTGGCCCCATGGAAAAGAAAACCTAAACAATTTTCGAACATACCTAAATAGCACATACCCCAAAATCAAGTTCACCATGGAAATGGAAATAAACAAACAACTAACATTCCTAGATGTACTAATCTACAAAAGAATAGATGGCACACTAGGAGTATACCAGAAGAAAACAGACACCAACCGCTACCTCAACGCCCAATCCCACCACCACCCAGCACAGATAAACTCCATGGCCAAAACACTAATCACCAGAACCAAATGCCTGGCAGACAAGACACATGTAAAGACTAAACTATGCACCCTGACTAAAGTACTGACAGCCAACGGCTTCCACAAAAACAAAATCACCAGCCTGATCCACAAAAACACACTAAGACATAATAGAGACCTAGAAGATCAACAGACCTATGGAACAGGTGTCCTGCCCTACATAAGAGGTACTACAGACAAAATCAGTAAGATACTACACAGGCATCATATCAAGACTGCCTTCAAAACAGACAAAAAAATAGCAGCCATCCTTAAAAACCCCAAAGATAAAATTGACCTGGAAAACCAAGGCATATATGAAGTCCCCTCTGCATCATGCTCGGCCACATACATTGGACAGACCAATAGAAGAATAAGTACCTGCCTGGATGAACACAAAAATTCAGTAAAAAAGCTGGAACATACCTCCTCACTAGTCCAACACATGAAAGCCACAGGTCACAACATCAACTTCAATGGCACCAAAACCCTAGCCACTATAGAAAACCCCAGCCACAGAATCATCAGAGAAGCCACAGAGATTGAAAAAAGACCTGAAAGCATGAATAGAAGAGATGATTCCACCAGACTGTCAATCATTTGGAAGCCTGCACTCTCAAATAGAAAGATCTCCACACCACAAGCCAGACAAACACCTGGGCACAAACAGACTCCCCCTGATACCTCCAGCTCAAACACACCCCAACCAGGCACCCAGATGAAACCTAGCTTCCTAATATATGATAGCCATCCTTTTACTCGAAGCCAAGCTGCACTGAAAGCCTCCAACACAGGAACACAGTGTTGCCAGCCAATCAAAGCCACAAAACAGACAGAAGAAACCAGAAACACCAATCAAGCAAACTCCAAGACCAATAAACACAGACCAACTCCCAACCAATCAGAATGAAGAAAAAAACCATCCTGGCACAGCATAGGCTAGCCTCAAATTTAAAACTAACGGCTGTGATAGCCTGACCTACAGACGAACTCAGTACAGAAGCCTGATGATGGCAGATGGGATTCTGCCGAAACGTTGCTACAACTTTAAAAGCACAACTACAATGATGTGGGATAATACCCGAAGGAAACTGAACAGCACGCGCGCGCACACACACACACACACACACACATACGTTTTCTTAAGTTTTCGCAGGCACTTTCATGTATGGTATTCAGCTTTGTTCGGGTATTTTCCCACGTCATTATAGTTGTGCTTTTAAAGTTGTAGCAATGTTTCGGCAGAATCTCATCTGCCATCATCAGGCTTCTGTATTGTGTTCGTCTGTGAGTCAGACTTTCATAGCCATTTCAGTTTTAAATTTGGGGCTAGCCTACTGCTGTGCCAGAATGGTTTTTTTCTTCATCCTGATTGGTTGCGAGTCTTGATCTGTGTTTATTGGTCTTGGAGTTTGCTGTGTTCTGCTTGATTGGTGTTTCTAATATCTTCTGTTTTGTGGCTTTTTTCGTCTTGATTGGCTGGTAACATTGTGTTTCCTATATTGGAGGCTTTTAGTGTGGCTTGGCTCCGATTAAATGGACGGCTATCATTTATACAAAGTGCCCAACCAACGCCAAAGTCAACACACCATATCTGGGAATGCAACAAAATTTCTTCCTAACGGCAAGCCCCCCCCCGCCATTCCCCCCATTTTACATGTTTAATATAGGCCTTAATTTGGGGGGAGGGGCTTAATTTGATTTTATGACGATAAAACATGCTGGGCCTTCCTGTTGGTGGAGGCCGTATTGTTGGAGAAACACGGTATATGCCTTGGTTTTCCAGGTCAATTTTATCTTTGGGGTTTCTTAGGATGGCTGCTATTTTTCTGTCTGTTTTGAAGGCAGTCTAGATGATGCCTGTGTAGTGTCTTACTGATTTTCTCTGTAGTACCTCTTTTGTAGGGCATGACATAATAGTATATAAATGTAGACAAATGTAAACAGAAATAATATGCAGCTAGCACTATACTAATAACATAAGGGAAAAAGGAAATTGAATGTTATGTGTATATCTATAATTATACTATAGCTGGTATGGCCAAAATGATGGCCAAGAAAGTCGCACTGTGTTCAATTGTTTTTAATGTTTATTCAATAAAATTTATATAAATAAAAAAAATCTTAGCTTCTTTATTGTTCTTTTAGTTAAATCAGTATTTTCAGAATAGATTACAATATAGATCTTTTGTAATTTTGTGCATGAATAACTTGACAACCCTTGATCTTATCTTTCATAGTAAACATAGGAATTGACATATGCTGGATGTTGAATAGTACTTTAATTTTCTACAATGTTATTGGTTGATACAATGTTGAGCACTTAAGAAAAATTTAGGCATCTAATATCGACTGTTCATTCCCTGATTACATTTTTGGAGGCCTGGGGTTTCATTTTGATATTTACTGAATAAAATGTCTATGCTGCAGGAAATGAAGTAATTAATTGTGAAAAGACATAATTAGCAGTGACTAAGTAAGAGAATTGAAATATAGAATCATCCAGGAATGTACTAATAATAACATGATTTTGTCACTTGCTAAAATACTGTATTAAAATATGCAGATATTTATCTATAATTTTAAAAGAAGGAAAATCAGTATACACTGTAAGTAAAGATTCTTTTTTAACTAACTAAAATATGAAATCATATAGAAAGTAAATTTAGATATGAACCTGAAAGTAAAATGCTTATTATTATTCTTATTAAAAAGAGCTTAAATGTATGCATGGACTGGGATTTGTGTTAAGCAATTAATCTATATCACATTTCACTTGCCTTTATGCATTTACATGTTGTTATATCTTTCATTACATAACAATATCTCTCACCTTTTATTTGTCTTTGTGTAACTAGCTGTCTAGGTTATCTCATTCTGTCGAACAAATAAGCTACTGGCAATCTAAAACAATTGTTTTAAGAAGTAGGTGGCACTAAAATGTTCCTATTTCATGTTATTTTTACTATCATATCCAGATTTGTTGTTAATTTGTTAGGCTTCTCAGATAAACTAGATGGAAAACACATCTAAATGAGTTAAATCTATTTTATTTTAAACCTACGTTAACAGAATCTTGCAAGCATGAAAAAGCAAAACATTGCCACTTTTAACTGCTTATTCCATTCAAAAATCTTTTCTAAGTTTCTTTTTCTGACATTTAAACCACTGGGGGCTGCTGTTTCTCTTTTCTAATTGTTTCCTGGACAGTGCCCCTTCCCTCCTTTCCCCAAGGTCATTCCCATAATCCATTACAAATCACAACATAAATGAAGAGAACTTCCTTTCATGATTTTTGGAAATATTTTATTTTTCTTCACTGATGAAGAAATGGCTAATACAGTGATCTTCCTTTAACAACTATTGTTAATGTTTGGCCCTGGTCTTCTCTTACACAGGTAGGTTCTAGTACTTTTGCTTGACTCACAGTTATGACATCACAGCATCCCACAGTCATGTGGTTATCATTTGCGATATTTTTTGTGGGCTTCCTTTAAGCAAAAACAAAAAGGAAATCAGCAGAAGTTTGCAAATGGCAACTGTAGACATCCTTATTTAATGTCCCATGATTTGCTCAATGATGACAGCTGAAAGTGCCAGAATTTATGTCATGTAATGTCACACTTTCCAGTCCCAATTGTCATTATTAACTGAGGATTACATACAGTATAATACTTTTGTTATCTATTAGCCTAATATTTTTCATTGTCATAAAACATTTTATAATGGGATATGTGATACTATGTTACTTGCCATACTTAGCCAACTAAAGGTTGTCCAGCAAATTATTTCACAAGTCAGTACCATATTAGTAACAATATTAGTGCTTTTTTGCATGTCTGTCTGTCTGTCTATCTATCTATCTATCTATCTATCTATCTATCTATCTATCTATGTATATAATGTAATGTTCTTGAATAAGAAACAGATGTTCCAATGAACCTGGGTTAAAGAATGTATTATACACTTTAAGAGTGCACTCTAGATCAGGGGTCGCCAACCTTTTGGACCTCAGGGACCACCAAACTCATAATTTTAGATCCCAGGGACTACTAACCGGTTCTGTGGGTATGGCCTAATTTGTGGGTGTGGCTTGGTGGTCATGTGACTAGCTAGGCATGGCTTGTATGTAAATATTATAAATATTTGTATAAATATTTATTTTTTTTATAAAAAAGAGCAATTTTTACCCAAAATTAGGCAAAGTAGACAGGCAGATTGAGTTGCTCACAGAATCACAGATTCATTCAGAGATCTAGTTCTCTGCCACTGGCTAGCTCAATGTGTCACATAAAATTTGCTTGCGAGCAAACTCACAGAATTAATTCACAACACACCATGCATGTAAATATTGATTTTTTTATTTAAAAAAAGAGCAATGTTTACCCAAAATCAGGCAAAGCAGGCAGATTAAGTTGCTCACAGAATCATTCAGTGATCTATCTATCTGCTAGCTCGTCAATTTGCTTGCCATGAGTCTGCCCTGAATTTGCTTGCAAGCAAACCTTCAGTCCTAAGAGAGTTTGGCTGTACTGAGCTGAAGATCTAAAGACTATCTAGAAAGCAAGAAATCCAGCCATTCCCTGCTTCCCAGCTAATCTAAATCTCCCGGCACAGCAGAACAGATGATGGTCGGAAAAAGGAAAAATAGCAATTTAGCAGGCAAATTTACCCGATAAAGAGTGAGTGGGTGGAGAGGGTTTCCATGGGCCATGTGGACAGCACAGCCTTCTGTTTCTGCGCAGATAAATCTCACCCCCAGAGTACCACCACAAAGCAATTAATATTGCTTTGTGGTGGTACTCTGGGGGTGAGATTTATCTGCAGCTCACCAAAATTTTCTCATGACCCACCAGTGGGCTGTGGCCCATCAGTTGGCAACTGCCGCTCTAGATCACGAGTGTGAAACTTGTAGTATCTCATTGCTGTCGTGACATTTTGTGACACTTAACCATTCATGGAGCTAAGATGGGCATGGCCTATGCGTGACACATTTGGCCTGCAGGCTGCCAATTTGACACTCCTGCTCTAGATAAAAAAAAAAACAGTCATTTTATTGGAACTTGCATTCAGGTATATATAAAACTGAAGTCTTAACTATATAGAAACTGATTATGATGTATTTATTTATTGAACAATAAAGAAATGGATTAATACTGAGCTTTCGAAAGACATTTTAGTAAAACAAGAATTTGCAGGTATTTTTAAAAATACTTTTAGAAAAAGTATTTATAATTTGCAAGTATTTTTAAAAATACTTTTAGAAAAGTCTCTAGGTAAGATAGCCAAATTGTAGTAGTTAATAAGAGTTTACTCTTTAACATTGAGCTGATTCACTAAGCCAAAATATAGTTTTTAAAAATTTTAGGTTGGTGTGATATATTAATCCAGCAATTATTTGTAAATCATATTTTATTCACTTGGAAGCTTGATTCTTTATAAAATTGGAAAAGTGACACTTCATTTCTTGTAGCTGCTGCTGTTATTTCTACAAATTCTTATTTAATGATTAAATAAGATCAGAGTTTTACTCCATTAGCTAAAACAAAACAAAAAACACATAATTGTTTAACAATTTCTGTTATAGAAAATGGAAATTTAAGTAGTCTCCATGGAGTTTTGTTCTGGAGGAATGCATTATAAATGCCTTGTAAGGTGCTCTTTTCATATGTGGAAGAAATTACCACCATTGTACATCTTTTTATATCTTGTTGCTTAGCAACATATTATGGAGTGGGTATTGCAAGGTGTCTGCTTTCTTATTAGAAATGTGTATGTTGCTTTTTAATCCTATTAAATTAGCACTGTTGTTTATATTTTTCTGGCTCTTTTTTATTTATTGATTGAGGTTTCAGCTACTAAATTTAGAAGAGATCTTTCAGATTTTTATGAATTTGATCTTGCATTTGTTTAGCCTGTGTGTTTTTAAGTTAGAGCCTTATTTGCAAGTTAATCACTCCTGTTTTTACACAGGGATTTAAATAGTTATGTCCAGGGAGGGGTTTCAAATTTTTTAACAACTGGTTCTGTGGGCATGGCTTAGTTGGTGGGCATGACTTGGTGGTCATGTAACTGGCTGAGCGTGGCCAACTCAACATCAGTCACATCGAGTCACGCTTCTTCTTGCCTGGCCTCTTGTGACTGTGGGGATGCTGCAACAGTCATAAGTGTGAAAAAGGGTCCTAAGTCACTTTTTTCAGTGTCACTGTAACATTGAATGGTCACTCCACACAAGCAAAGTACCAGCAAAGGAGGGGAAAAAAACTCCAGAGAAGTTTCAGAGACAGGAAGTCTAGTCCTGCTAAGAATGTAATAAGGGTTAACGGAGAGGCAGTTTCTGTAAGCAACACCAGAATGTTTCCTTCCTGCCTTCCTTGCAGGATTAGGCCAGTAATTTCTTCTAACAACCAGTTTTCTGAACTGCTCAGAATGTTAACAACGAGTTCTAGCGAATAGGTGCGAACCTGTAGAATCCCATCCCTGGTTATGTCCACAATCATAAAGATAATTGGAACAATTATTTATTTATTTTTATCTCATGATATAATATGTCAAAGCTCCTACTATCTTTGGTCCGAGGGAGTTTGAGTAGAAGAAATTAACCATTCATTTTATTTTGTGAACACTTGAAGAAGCATTAAAAGTTGCATTGTGCCTCCATGGATCAGAAATTATAGAAAAATAATGGGGGGAGGGAGATAAAAATAGCTGTATGCAATAGAAAAAGAGAATCTTCAGAAAGCTGAATAACCTTGATAATCTTGGATAAACTTAAAAGAGTCATTAAGCAGAGAGGAAATCTGAATGCATAAACCTATTTTGCAGATTTTTTGGAAAGGACAGGTGCAATAGCAAAATAAACAAAAACAAAAACATCCTAGTATCTCTAACATTGTAGATCAGGGGTGTCAAACTCAAGGCCAATGGGCTGTACATGGAGAACTGCTGGAGGCCATCTTAGATGTTTAGATCTGGTCCACAAAGGCTGGGGCCACTCTGAAAACAGTGAAGGACCAGCCTTTGTGGCTCTGCCAGCAAAAACGGACTCAGGAGGCTTGTGCCCTGCCCTCCAATGCTCTATTTTCAGCTGCAATTGCCTCCTGCAGCCCTCCACCTGTGGCCCCTCAGATCCATTTTCACTGGCCGACAGCTCCACGCCCACTGCTCCCCATCTACCCTCACCCAGGTGTGTCCAGATTGATACACCATCCTGCTCTTTCTTGTTAAAAAAATGGTTTTGTAATTTTTTTAAAAATTTTCCCCTTCATGGGCCCTCTTTGTTCTGACCAAGGCTTCCTGAGACAACAACAAACACCTATTAAATCCCAAACCCTTTTATTTTAGTTCAACAGCTGTGAATTATCGTCATTCACAGTCCATAATGAGACCCAACCAGTTATAAATAGTCCCATGGAAATCTTCCAGAGTTCTTCAGAAGTATGATAAGAACTCACCTTTATCTTTCTTGAAGTGCTGCCAGCAACTAAAGTATCAATTAGTCTTTCAAAATCAAATGGAGCACAAATTCACCATAGAGCTTTCAGGTTCCCAACCAACCAGAGCGAACAGCGTTGCTTCCTGTCCTTTGAACTTCCTTTATATCTTATGGGAGGGGCAATCATCTCCAAGTCTTACTCCTGAGTTGCCCCTTTTGTCTTAATTGCTCTTGCCTTCTGGTAGCTCTGCACAGAGGCACACTGGGAACAGGCTCCCCTTGTTCCTCTACCTCGCTGCTGTCAGATTCTGGAGGCTCCAGAGTCAGCACATAACTCCCAGATGGCCCTTGCCCCATCTCTGTATTGGATGCAAGACAAACATCCAGGTCCTCCCCAGACTCCCGGACTTGCCCATGTTCTTCCCCAATGTCCGATTCTGCTGCAATCTTTGCAGGCTGCTGGCGGACCACAACAGCTCTATGGGCGCTGGAACAATGTATGGCTGAACCCCCCTCTCCTCAAGCCTGCTTACAAGGTCCCTTCCAATTTTGTTAATCTGTGGTAAATGTGCTTCCCTAAAAGACATCTAAAATCACTTTTGAAAGACTGAACATGTAAGTCACAGCATGTTTAATACAACTAATATTAAGAATTTAATATTTATCTTTTTCAAATTATTTCAATTTAAGTCAGGGGTGGGATTCAACTGGTGTTACTACCAGTTCAGTGACTACGTTTTGCTGCGCGCGTGTGTAAAACAACCTTAGGCTGTGCTGCCCAGAGAGCTGAAAAGTGCTGGGTGCAGATGCACAGCATTTGAAAAGCCTCTTTTTCCCTGCTTTTTCAACCACAGCTGTGCCGCGCAAAGCAGCTGAGGTTGAAAAAATCAGAAATAAAGGACATGTAAGAGCCCAGACAGGTGGGTGGGCCAAACAGCAGCAAACACAGAACCGGTTTGATGTCTCTTGCTATTCAGAGCTACCAGCTCTATAGAACCAAGTTGAACCGGTAGCATCCCACCCCTGATTTAAGTCCATATTCCTCGGAGACATTCTACAGAAACCTTAGTGCTGTTACAGCTATGATTCTAAAATCAGAGGGATGAAATTCTTATCATTTGAATATATTTTCCTGCCTAAATATGTTAATAACTGCTTTCTAGAAAATTCAGTCAAGTCTCTTCTTGAAAGCTTCTAGTGATGAAACTCCCACAACTTCCAAAAGCAAGCTGTTCCATTGGTTGATTGTTCTCACTGTTAGAACATTTTTCCTTATTTCTAGATTGAATCTCTTCTTGATCTATTTCCATCCATTATTCCTTGTCTGACCTTTGGATGCTTTGGAAAATAGCTTGACCCACAACTCTCTGTGGTAGCCCCTCAAATATTGGAATACTGCTATCATGTCTCCCCTGGTCCTTCTCTTCACTAGACCAGCCATGTCGAGTACTTGCAACAGTTCATTGTATGCTATAGCCTCCAGTCCCCTAACCACCTTGGTTGCTCTTATCTTCACTTTTTCTAGAGTCTCAACATCTTTTTTATAATGTGGTGAGTGGTAACTTAAACTAGATGCAGTATTCTAGGTGTGGTCTTCATAAGGCTTTATAGAGTAATATTAGTATTTCTCCTGAACTTGATTGTATTCCTCTGTTAATGTGATTTAGGATTGCATTGGCTTTTTTGACTGCTGCCTCACACTGTTGGATTATATTTAATTGGTTGTCCACTAAGACTCCAAGATCCCTCTCAAAGATACTGCTATTAAGCCTGGTTTCACTCAGTCTATGTGTGTAGTTTTGGTTTTTCTTGCCTAAGAGTAAGACGTTATTTTTCTATACATTGAATTTCATTTTGTTAGATAGGACCAAGTGTTCAAGTCTGTCAAGATTCAGATGGATCTTGAGCCTATCATCTAGGATGTTGGCTACTCCTGCCAACTTAGTGTAATCCACAAATTTGATAAGTTCTCTTTCTATTACTTTATCTAAGTTCTTTATGAAGATGTTGAAGAGTACTGGGCCTAAGACAGAACCTTGCGGTACCCCACTGCTTACTTCCCTCCATGTAGACTTAGACCCATTAAGGACTAATTGCTGAATTCAGTTTGTCAGCCTGTTACAAATCCATCTGGTGGTGATGCTGTCTATTTCACTTTTTTCTAGCTTACTAAGAAGTAGGTTGTGGTCTACTTCATTGAATGTCTTTCTTCAATCTAAATATATTATGTCCACAGTATTTCTATGGTCCACTAATTTAGTCACTATGTTGAAGAATGAAATAAGATTGGTTTGGCATGATCTATTTTTAACAAACCCATGTTGACTTCTAGTTATTACTTTACTCATTTCTAGATTTTGGCAGATCTGCTTTTTAATTATCTTTTCCAGTTTCTTCCTCGGTAATGATCTTAAGGCTAGGCCACACCGGCCAACGGATGCAAAACGTATGGAAAGTGGATGAGCAAATTTTCCATCCATTGTTATCCACTCTCAAAAGTGCCCCAAATTTGCATAAACAGAGTGGACAACAACGGAAAGGAATGGATGTGGGGAGGATCTAGTGGGGATGGAAAGCAGACGTTCGTAGGAAGCCTAGCGGATGGAAGTGGATGGAAGCGGATGACACATCCGCAGGGCTTCCGGGGGAGAACAGCGAAGTGGACATATAGCGGATGGAACGGATGCATAGCGGATGCATAGCAGATGACGCGGATGCATCACGGACGCCTATGGGATGCATAGCGGATGCCTAGCAGATGCAAAGTGTTCACTGCGCATGTGGGGAGGATGAATTGCATAAGCTCCGTGGATATAAAAGAAGGCAGCTCGCAAGCAGATCACCATTCAGAGGAAAGACCTGCTGCCAGAGACATCTTGAGAGAACACCATGGAGAAGAAGAGGAAGCCTGTGCCTAGTCCTGCCAGCCCTGGCAAGAAGGACAGAACCACCATCCCACCCCCTGGCACTGACTCTGAAGCTGCTGCTGCTGGTGCTCCTGGTGTTGCTGCTGCTGGTGCTCCTGGTGTTGCTGCTGCTGGTGCTTCTCCTGCTGGTGCTGATCCTGGTGTTGCTGGTGCTGCTGGTACTTCTCCTGCTGGTGCTGCTGCTGGTGCTGCTGGTGCTTCTCCTGCTGCTGCTGCTGTGATGGACCAGCCCCAAGGCCCTCAAAACCCTGCTGCTGAAGGCCCTGAAGCCCCTGCCAGAGGGAGGAAGAAGCAAGGCAAGGAGAAGGGGGAGAGGAACAGGACTCCATTTCCGAGGACCATGAGGAGGAGGTGCTGGAATGGCTGAGGGAGAACGAGTACCTGTGGAGGAAGGGCCACAGGCTCTATCGCAACACCAAGCGGAAGCAGGCAGTGTGGAGGCAGAAGGTGGAGAGCCTGGGCTACACTTCAGATGTCCTTCTGGGGTGGTGGAAGCATATGCACACCTGGTATGGCAAGCTGCACCTGAAGAGATCCGGGCAGGCCGCTGTCAAGCTAACTGACCGGGAAACCTATGTCATGGCCAGGTGCAGCTTCCTGGAGGGTGAGATCCGCCACCGAGAAGCAGCCCCTCTGTCAACCCTCTCCCTCAGACAGCCCACAGAGAGCCACTCCTCTTCCAGCCAGGAGACAGCTACCGTGTCCAGGCAGGTGTCTTTGGAGGGCCCCACGACAATAGACCCCCCCACAGCTGCACTCTCCATGCCAGAGGCCGTGGAGGATCCCCTGTCTCAGATGGAGCAAGAAGTGGCAGCCACCAGAGACCAACCCACCCCCACCCCCACCTCCATCTCCACAGAAAGCAGGCAGAGAGGCAGACCGGAGGGACAGAGCCACACTGTCCTCTTGGAGATCAGGGACACAATCAAAGCAAGCACAGATCTCCTCTCCCAGCTGGTCCACTTTGACATACCATCCTCCAACTGCAAGCCCTTCATCACATATGTGGGCCAGACCCTCATGGACATGCCCGAGGCCGAGTACCAGGCGATGAAGGAGAGGATCACAGCTCTTCTGCACCACCCTCCAGGCCCAGCTGAATCTGCTCCGACCCACTCCAGGTCTGCTCCTCCACCCCATCCGATGTCACAGCCCTTCCACGGATTTCAGCACCCCCTTGCCTACAAAGCCTACTACTACCAGGACTTCCCAGAGGCAGACCTTCCCAGTCCACACCCAGTTTCCTCAGACGCCACAGACACCTCAGCTGACCCAGCTGCAGACCAGACAGCCCCACTACACTCCACCTTCCTCCACCCCACAGCCAAGCCCTTCCTCAGAACATCTGTCATCAGTGTTGGGCCTCACATCCCAGGTCCTTGAGGAAGTGCCTCTCAACCTCATGGGACTGAGTCAGCTCTCTGAGAGTTTCCTGCACACACCATCTCCTGTTGTACTCTTGGGGCCAGGCACCCCAATGGCGCCTCAGACCAGCACTCCAGCAACAGCCACCTCCACAGTCCCTGGCCGCTTGACAGCTGAGACCATGGACATGCCTCAGAGTGACTGAGAACAGTGCCAGAGACTGAGTTGTTACTTTTTCACTTTATCTTTGCTTAAGACACTTTACTTGGGGCATTTTGCTTTTTAATAAAGTGATACAGTTTGTTATTAATAAAGGTTATCTTTGCTTCACACACTTGCTTCATTTTTTTTATGGAATAAAGTGTTGGGGAAAAGTTTGTGTTAAGCCTGGGTTCCCCAGCCAGGGTTAGGTAGACAAGCTAAACAGAATGTGCAGCGTTAGATAGGCGTCAGATAGGCACACAGATAAATGAGTGAGCTAAGCTTGTATGTTTATTAACATACAGTAAAAATAACAGATACGCTTGTGCTATCAAGAATATAGTTTATTCCATTATAAGTTAATAGCATAGTCAAATAACAGTCCAATAGTCATGTATCATGTAGTCAGTCCATTCAGGGATATTCAGTTAGCAAAGTCCATGCAGAATATCCTATGTCAGTTCACTTACAAATCAGTCCTTTGTTGTCTCTCCCGTTTGAGCAATGCAGTCTTGATTCCAAGCAGTAATCAGGGATCATCAAAGCCAGAGTAAGCAAGCTGTAGACTTGCTACTTTTATATTGTTTTCATAACCACTCCCTTAATTGCTATTTCACAGTTAAAGCTGCAGACACTTTAACATACACTAACTATGATTCATAGTTATTATTTCACCTAAACCAGTTAGGGTAAACAATGTTATCCCTAACATTCTCCCCTTTTAGGTTAAATAATAACTATGAATCATTTACATCTTTAAATTATATTTTTCACAACTTTCTTTAAACTTAATTGCTCCTTGAGCTTTTGTAAATTGGTCTGCAATGTTTTCTTCTGACATGCAGTATTCCAATTTTATTAGTCCATTTTTCACTGATTCTCTTACATTTAAATATCTTAAGTCAGTATGTTTTGATCTAGTTTTTACAGCAATACTAGTAGCTAACTTTATAGCTGCTTGGTTATCCTCGTACACAATAATGGAATCTTTTACAGTTATACCCATGTCCAACAACAACTGTTTGTAGAAAATCAAGTCAGTGCATAATAATGACAGACATGAAAATTCAGCTTCCATCGTGGATAAGCTAATATGCTGTTGTCTGATTGACCTCCACTCTATTAGTGTCTTACCAAATAATATAGCCATCCCAGATGTTGATTTTCTAGTGTTTATATCAGTTGCAAAACTTGCATCTGCATAAGCACTAAGACTCAAATCACCCTTTGGTTCTATATACAATGCATGGTTCATTGTTCCCTTAAGATATCTTAAAATTCTTTTTAAGGATTGCCAATGACATTGTTTTGGATCTGAATTAAAACGTGCACTGGAGGTTTATCTATCCCACAGCTATCCTTACCTATCCCACAACTGTCCTTATCCATCCCACAAGCATGCAAAGGATTAACCATTTTTTCAAAGTTTTCACCAACACTTTATTAAGTAAAAAAAATGAACCCAGTGTGTGAAGCAAAGAGAACTTTTATTAATAACTGTTTCAAGTAAACTGTATGACTTTATTAAAAAAGCAAAATGAACCAAGTAAAGTGTCTTAAGCAAAGATAAACTTAACAAGCAAACAACTCAGTCTCTGACACAATTCTCAGTCACTCTGAGGCATGTCCATGGTCTCAGCTGTTAAGTGGGCAGGGACTGTTGAGGTGACTGTGGCTTGAGTGCTGGTCTGAGGCACCATTGAGGTGCTTGGCCCCGAGGGTACAACAGGGGATGGTGTATTCAGGAAGCTATCCGAGAGCTGACTCCCGTGAGGTTGAGAGGCCCTTCATCAAGGACTTGAGATGTCAGGCCCAATACTGATGACAGATTGTCCGTTGACGGGCTTGGCTTTGGGGTGGAGGAAGGAGAAGTGTAGTGGGGTTGTCTGGTCTGCAGCTGGGTGAGGAGTGGCATCTGTGGCATCCGATGAACCTGGGCCTGGACTGGGAAGTTCTGCTTCTGCTGTGGGAAGTCCTGGTAGTCGTAGCCTTGGAAGGTGAGTGGCTGTTGAAAGCCATGGAAGGGCTGTGACATCGCCTGGGGTGTAGGAGCAGACCTGGACTGGGTAGGAGCAGGTTCAGCTGGGCCTTGAGGGTTGTGCAGAAGTGCTGTGATCTTTTGCTTCATTACCTGGTACTGGGCCTCAGGCAGGTCCCTCAGGGTCTGGCTCACGTCGGTGATGTTTCGGCCTGAGGATGCTCTGTCCAAGTGGACCAGCTGAGAGAGAAGTTCTGTGCTGGTCTTATTGTGTCCCTGATCTCCAACAGGACAGTGTGGCTCTGGCCCTCCAGTCTGCCTCTCTGCCTGCATCCCATGGAGCTGGGGGTGTGGGGGGTGTGGGGGTTGGTCTCTGGTGGCTGCCACTTCTTGCTCCATTTGTGATGGGATCCTCCAAGTTCTCCGGCATGGGGAGTGCAGCTGTCGGGGGGGTCTCTGCCGTGGGCCCCCCCGAAGACACCTGCCTGGACAGGGCAGCTGTCTCCTGGCTGGAAGAGGACTGGCTGTCTGTGGGCTGTCTGAGGGACAGGGGTCTCAGAGGGGCTGCTCCTTGGTGGCAGACCTCACCCTCCAGGAAGCTGAACTTGGCCATGACATACATCTCCCGGTCATTGAGCTTGACAACGGCCTGGCCAGATTTCTTGAGATGTAGCTTGCCATACCAGGTGTGCATGTTCTTCCATCATCCCAGGAGTATATCTGCAGTGTAGCCCAGGCTCTCTGCCTTGTCTCCCCAAGCTTCCTGCTTCTTCTTGGTGTCGCGATAGAGTCTGTGGCCCTTTCTCCACAGGTACTCCTTCTCTCTCAGTCATTCCAGCACCTCCTCCTCATGGTCCTCGGAAATGGTGTACTGTTTCCTCTCTCTCTTCTCCTTCCCTTGCCTCTACCTCCCTCTGGCAGGGGCTTCAGCAGCAGAGCCTTCTGGGGCTTGAGCAGCAGGGCTTTGAGGGCCTTGGGGCTGGTCCACCACAGCAGCAGCAGCAGGAGAAGCACCACCACCAGCAGCAGCAGCAGCAGCAGCAGCAGGAGAAGCACCAGCAGCACCAGCAGCAGGAGAAGCACCAGCAGCACCAGCACCAGCAGCAGCACCAGCAGCACCAGCAGCTTCAGAGTCAGTGCCAGGGGGTGGGATGGTGGTTCTGTCCTTCTTGCCAGGGCTGGCAGGAATAGGCACAGGCTTTCTCTTCTTCCCTGAGTGATGAACCATGGTGTTATTTGAAGATGTCTGTGGCAGCACGTTTTTCCTCTGAACGCTGACTGCGTGCGAGCTGCATCCTTTTATATCTGTGGAGCTGCCGCAATTCATACTCCCCGCTTTCGCAGTGAATGCTTTGCATCTAATATACATCCGCTATGCATCCGCTTTGCTTCCTATAGGCATCCGTGATGCATCCGCGTCATCCGCTACGCATCCGCCCTTTCTGCTATGCATCTGCTTCGCAATCTCCCCCGGAAGCCCTTCGGATGTGTCATCCGTTTCCATCCGCTTCCATCCGCTAGGCTTCCTACGAACATCCATTCAATATCCCCGCTACGTACTACACCTGTCCGTTCCTTTCTGTTCTTTTCCGTTCTGTTTATGCAAATTTGGGCCACTTTTTGGAGCGGATAACAACGGATGGAGCCACCCCTGAAATTTTGCTTGTCCGCTGTGTCCTTTTTGCATACGTTTTGCATCCGTCGGCCAGTGGGACCTAGCCTTAACTCATCTGTTTCCTAGCCATTCATATTCATTTTTCTCTTGTATTTCTCAGTTAACAAATGAAAACAAACTGTGTTTTTCTTATTGGCAAATCAAGAATAAGAATCCAGAATTCCTTGGGAAAAGGAAATTAAGCAGAGTAATACTGCACACTGAATACAGTAATCACATCATCTCAGCTTGTCTGTGCCAGGCCACTTTGCAGACAATTGTTTTATTACACAGCCCATTGCTTTTGTTTAAGCACCTGCTGCAACTCCTAAATTGATGCTGAGATGAAACTTAGTCATCTTGCAAATGACTAGCCAAATACCTTCAGCAATCTGACAAAATATTTAGAAGCAGAATACCAACTTCTATTTATTAGATACATACACAGTCACCACATAATTTCCCTTCAGGGTAAAGAACATTATGCACAGCATAGAAAATGAGCAATAAATTCTAAGCCAAATATATTAGAGGCATAACAACAGAAAACTAAAAGAACTATAGTTAAAACCATTTACAGCAACACCATTTATTATACTTTCTGGGGCTTTCTGGTCTTGTGAATTATCCTTCCTTCCACTATGTCCATAAAGTACATCATACATTGTTTTTGTTCTTTAAATTTCTCACTGCACTTTTTCTGAGACTCTCACCAATGTCATCCATCCATTCACAAATAACTTTTTTTGGTTTTCCATCATTCATTCTTCCATCATATATTTGTTTTATGACTCAATGCTCATTCATTTATTTTGTGTTCAATCCACATAAATTCAGCATCCATTTATTACTGATCCTATCTTTTCTTGTAATATTTAAGTATCACATTTCCATTCCATTCCCTTCCACTCTCACTTCCATATAAGAAAAGGGCTGAAGTGCACTCTTATACACAGCTATTTTTGAATTTTTTTGGTGGTGGGGAACAGATTCTTTCTTTACCAGATCACCTAATCGCACTAGCTTTCTATCAGAATTTGCATGTTTTAATATATCTCAATTTTTCATCTTCAGTAAACATTCTGTGAAAATACATTAAAAGTCATTATTATGTTGGATTAGGATCAGAGAGACTTGTGTTTAAGTCTAACTTGACCCTGCAACCTGGATAACTGAGCCAGTAATTTTCTGTCTGTGTTGAGTTCCTGGAGGAAAAAGCACTATATAAAAATTGTCTACTTTCTCTGGTATTTTGTCATTTATGTATAATTTGTAGATTTCAGTCTATTATCCCTATGAAACATATCTACCTTGATTTTCAGACATTAATTTTTGGAGCCATAATCTTTACTGTATCATTCTAACATTCACTGCAAAACATCATTGTAGGAACTGTGTAATTTTTGTGGCATCCAATAAAATAGAAGATTGCATTTTAGTGGAAAATAAAACTATGAAAGAAGGATTAAGTGTGATGAACAGGTAGTCCTTGATTTATGATGACATAATTTCTGATGTTAAGTGAGACATTTATTAAGTGAGTTTTGCCCCATTTTATGACCATTCTTGTCATAGTTGTTAAGTGAATCCCTACAGTTGATGAGTTAATAACCCAGTTTGTTAAGAGAATCTGGCTTCCCAATTGATTTTGCTCATCAAAGGGTTGCAGAAGGGGATCACAGCAACTATTATAAATTTGAGCCAGTTGTGAAGCATATGAATTTTGATCACATGGTCATGGGGATGCTACATGGTTTTAAGTGTGAAAAAGGGTCATAAATCATTTTTTTCAGTGCTGTTGTAACTTTGAACAGTCGTTAAATGAATTGCTGTAAGTCAAGGACTATATAACATTACTGTTTTGTCATGACCTATGAACTGAGTCACTATATAATATTTATTAATAATAGAAGTTAGGGAAAAACAAACGAACAATGTCTCAAATGACTAGCTGCTGCAAAAGGCACTTTATTTATTTATTATATTTATACTCAGTCTATCTATCACTTGATAATCAGGACAGCTTACAACAGTTCAAAGAATTCAAAATGCAAACCAGAATAAGAACATACCCAAAATATATGAAAATAATCAAAAAAATTGATTCAATTCAATTAACAGATCAACTGTTAATTAAAAGGCTGGCTGAAAACTTATGTTTTCATTAAAATTATAAATATTTGTTTGTACTTTGCGACTTAGAAGAATCTGCTACAATAAAATAAATTTACTTCATCTCATTGTGCTTTCTGTCTGGCTTACCTGAGAGGGCTGAGAGAAAGTGAGATAATGCAAAATGAGTGGAATCATTTTTTCCCACACATATTGCTGTAGCTGGGATTTTTGTTGTTAAAAAAATGAATGTGTTGACAACAGAACTGCCACAAAATCCTTTGTTTTAGAATTTAGAATTTCAAGTTAAAATATATTAATACCTTATAATATTATATTTTTGAAATTTCTCTCATTTTTTTCTAAGGAAATGACCCACACTTGGCCTCCACCACTTTCTGCTATCCACACACCTGGTAAAGTGGAACAAAACAAGTTTCTGTTCACAAACAAGGTAATTTGCTTTAGTCCAATCATCATTTTCCTCTATTCTGAAGAAGCGCTTTGCTGTAATTTTGGGAAAGGCAGTTTTGTCAAGTGTTTAAATAAAAACACTTTTCCTTGTTTAATGGCTATATTTTGCATTTGAATGTGAACATAAACAAATGGTTTGTGAAAGCAAGGACATAAAATATCAGAGTTTTTTATGGACTTTGCCATGATATATGTGATAGCATTGATGAGAGTTGTTCTAGGATCCATTTTTTTCTCTAGTTAAACTCTGCACAGTTTGTAGATAAGAAATAAATAGCAGAAAGAACAGATAGTTCTGAATCCAATAAAAGAGAATGTATTTTGCTTATGAAACATCTGCAAGCAACCAAGCTCACATATGAGAAGAACTCCATATTTCTGGAAATTCTTACATTTTGTGAATAGGAACTTGGTTGCTCACAATTTTATTAATGAGCTTTTCCTGGAACCAGCTTCTTCCAGGATATTCTGTATTTTGCTTTGCTGGCAGCTCTAGAAATCTCTAATGTTTCTTCTCCAGTCTTAGCTTCCAAGACTTCTGGGTCAATGAGGCATTTTTTATATTTAGATAGATGAAGATAGAGGTATAAATAGGAACAAAGATAAGGAATACTTCTCTTTCTAAAAGTATATACATTATTTCAGGTATTCTAAAAATATACGTTTTTACTTCTCTTTTTTATAAAAAGCACAAATTGGAGATAATTCTCTTCAGAAAAATTATTGAAACTGCATGAAAGAATAAAGAAAAGAAATGTAGGTCAAAACTTTTTTTATGAGAAGGAATAGCAAAAAAAAAAAAAAAGTAAGACAACATCTGTCTGATCTTGATGAACTCAAATCACCAGGGCCTTATGGAATACATCCCAGAGTTTTAAAAGAGCTGGCAGAGATCATCTCAGAACCACTGTACCATATCTTTCAAAAAATCCTGAGCACCAGGAAACTTCCAGAGGACAGCAAAAGAGCTGATGTGGTTCCCATCTTCAAAAAAGGAAAAAAACAACAGAACTTCCGGTTTGCAGGGCTTCAGCAGCAGGCAGGAATCTGCGATCGTGCACTGTTTCTGCCTGGGCTCGCCGCTGGAGCGCCCCGAGTCAGCTGGCTTCGGGGTTAAGCCATCCCGTAGAGGTGGTGAAGAGGGGGGAGACTCCAGCAGGGCCGAGGAAAGCCGCATCTTTCCTCCTCAGCTGGCTAAGCTCCCTTTCCCGAAGGCGGTAAGAGTAGCGGTCAGAAATGGCCATCACAAAGAAGCACTCAGCCGGAAAAGAAAGTGCAGGAGGAAGTTAAGAAGTGAAAGTTTTGGCTGACTGGGATAAGAAGCAACAACTGAGATATCCTGGATTTTAAATTTGATAAAAGATACATCGCTCCCAAAGAAGATTCGGAAGCTACGAATGAAAGTGGAAAAGGGAAAGTTTTTTTCTTTCACTCTCCTTCCTTACGTTGACAGCGAAGAGAGAGGAATGAGAAATCGGAAAAACCCACTTTGGCACCAATAGGTAATTAAACTGGAAAATTAAATGTCAAGGGGACAATAAAGATTTCTGAACACTTAAAAAACTTTTTTTTGCTGTAAGTGGGAAGGGAGAGGAAGAGAATAAGAACAGGATTTGGAAGGAGGAGATAGCCTGGAATCTAAAGAATCTAAAGTTAAATTTTAACAGGACTTCTAAAAGATACATTTTAACTGGAACTTTTTAACTAAATACTAACCCCAGGAAGAGAAAGTAAAAAAAGGAAGAAGGTGTCAAAAGAAACAGCTTGTCTGTATTTGGATTGCTTGTTGACTTTGGGACTTTTGGAACTATATTTGAAGGATTAAAAACACTTGGGTGGTTGTTTTAAAAGAAAAAAAAACCCTCTACAATGGCATCACTTGTGGATGAACTGAAAATAGAATTTAAAAAACGTAAAGAAGAGGAACAAGAAGGGAAGGGCTCTCTTGGTTCCATTTTTCAATTCTTAGAAATGGTGATCTCTACCTATGAGAAATTACAAGAAAAGACTGAGCAGCAAGAAGACTGGGACAAAGAAGAAGCCATCTTTAATGAACTTTAGTTGGAGAAGAAAGGGGAAAAGGGAAAGAGAATGGAGAATTTAAGACCTAAAAAAACAACCAAAAAAGGGAAAAATAAGGTGAAAAATGGATATAATGTCAGAAAGCAACGGAAAAGGGAAACACAGAAGAGGGAAATGGAGGTGGAGAGACAAGGGGGGAAAAAAGGACAGAGTGAAGAAGCAAGGGAGGAAAGAAGGGAAGAGAAACTACAAAGGTTTGGAGCAAGATGTAAAGGAACAGGACTTATTCAGAGACAATGGGTAAAAATTTAATTGAAAAAGAGATTCTGCAAAGGTACATAAGATTGTATTGTTATGCTTATGTTAGAAATAATGTTAGAAAATTGGAACAACATATGATTAAAAAGTGGGATAAAAATACTTAGTGTAATTTAGTGAAACTTCTTTGAATAAAATAAATGAAATGAAATAAATGAGAGAATTGAATTAGGAAGGAATGGGAACATTTTAATTATACAATGTTTTAAAATATAAGTGAAATGGGGGAGAAGTAACAATGTAAAATTTATAAGGGTTCCCATAGAAGTATGATTCCTATTTGAAAAGTAATGTGTGAAATGTTTAAGATTTAAATGAATATTAATTTTAATGATAAAATTGAATTGGTATGGATTGTTGTTTTAATTATATCATATATTTATAATCACTTCCTTTTTAAAATATTGTATGTAGCTTTAGAATGTACTAAGCAGAATCTAAATGAAAGTTATGTATTCTATTAAGTGTTATAAATTCAGGGGAAACATATAAAGGCATCATATTCCAGTCAGCGATTACAGGAAAATTTTTGCTTTAATGAGAAAAGATAATAGACAGCTGAAACAGGAGAGACAAAGGATATAAGTATAATGATCTAAATTGAGATGAAATAAATAAAATAGAATTAAGAGAGTTAAAAGAGGGGAGAAGCTATATAGAAAATGTAGAATGGTAATAAGATATGGAATGGTATACAAAAATGAGCATGAACTTGAATTGGTGTCTGTATGAAGAGATGTAACCCGGGATCAGGCTGCTTTCAAAAAAAAATGTTTTATGTTTTTTCATGTTTTGTGTTTTGTTTGTGTATGTTTGTTGTTAAAAAATCAATAAAACTTTTGGGGAAAAAAAAAGGAAAAAAAACAAACAAACCTAGGAAACTATAGACCAATCAGCCTAACATCAATATCCAGGAAGATACTGGAAAGGATAATAAAAAACAGATCTGCCAATACCTTGAAACAAGTAAAATAATAACTAGCAGTCAGCATTAGTTGTTAAAAACAGATCATGCCAAAACAATCTTATTTCATTCTTCAATACAGTGACTAAATTAGTAGACCAGTGAAATACTGTAGACATAATATATTTAGATTCCAGCAAGGCATTCGACAAAGTAGACCACAACCTCTTTCTTAGGAAGCTAGAAAAAAGTGGAATAGATAGCACCAACACTAGATGGACTCGCAACTGGCTAACAAACCATACTCAATGAGGAGGGTCTAAGTCTGCATGGAGGGAAGTAAGCAGTGGGGTGCCACAAGGTTCTGTCTTAGGCCCAGTACTCTTCAATATCTTCATTAATGACTTAGATGAGGGAATAGAAGGGGAACTTACCAAGTTTGCAGATGATATAAGTTGGCAGGAATAGCTAACACCCAAGAAGACAGGCTCAAGATCCAGATGGATCTTGACAGTCTAGAACACTGGGGCGTATCTAACAAATGAAATTCAATGTACAGAAAAGTAAAGCCTATGCCCAGTTTAGCGAAGGGGAGGGAATCTCAATACGTCATGTGAGGCAGCCATGATGACAAAAGTTTGAGACTCCTGCCCTAAAATAATGATTTCTGCAGGTTGTCTTTGCTTTCATAATTGCTGTTGCTGTTGTTATATAGTAAAGGCCTGGTCCCACTGGCCGACGGATGCAAAACGTATGCATAAAGGACACAGCAGACGAGCAAAATTTCGGGGGTGGCTCCATCCGTTGTCATCCGCTCCAAAAAGTGGTGAAAATTTGCATAAACAGAATGGAAAAGAACAGAAAAGAACGGACATGGGTAGTATGTAGCGGGGATTTTAAATGGATGTTCATAGGAAGCCTAGCGGATGAAAGCGGATGGAAGCGGATGACACCTCCGAAGGGGTTCCGGGGGAGAATTTCGAAGCGGATGCAAAACAGAAGCATAGCGAATGAAGCGGATGCATCACGGACGCCTATAGGAAACAAAGGGGATGCCGCGCGAATGTATATCGGATGCAAAGTGTTCACTGCGCATGCGGGGAGTATGAATTGCGTCAACTCCGTGGATATAAAAGGATGCAGCATGCACGCAGTCAGCATACGGGAAAGACGTGCTGCCACATACATCTTGCAGGAACACCATGGTTTGTCAGTGGGGCAAGAAGAGGAAGCCCATGCCTACTTGTTAAAGCCCTGGCAAGGTGAAGAAGTCCAGAACAAACATCCCACCCCCTGGCACTGACTCTGAAGCTGCTGCTACTTCTACTGTGGTGGACCAGCCCCAAGGCCCTCAAAGCCCTGCTGCTGAAGGCCCTGCTGCTGAAGCTCCAGAAGGTCCTGCTGCTCAAGCCCCTGAAAGCCCTGCTCAAGCCCCTGCCAGAGGGAGGAAGAGGCAAGGGAAGGAGAAGGGAGAGAGGAAACAGTACACCATTTCCGAGGAGCATGAGGATGAGGTGCTGGAATGGCTGAGGAAGAACGGGTACCTCTAGAGAAAGGGCCACAGACTCTATCGCGACACCAAAAAGAAGCAGGAAGCTTGGAGAGACAAGGCAGAGAGCCTGGGGTACACTGCAGAAGTACTCCTAGGATGGTGGAAGCACATGCACACCTGGTATGGCAAGCTACACCTCAAGAAATCCGGGCAGGCCGCTGTCAAGCTCACTGACCGGGAGATGTACATCATGGCCAAGTGTAGTTTTCTGGAGGGTGAGATCCGCCACCAAGGAGCAGCCCCTCTGAGACCTTGTCCCTCAGACAGCCAGTCCTCTTCCAGCCAGGAGCCAGCTACCCTGTCCAGGCAGGTGTCTTCAGAAGGCCCCACGGCAGAGACCCCCCCCGACAGCTGCACTCCCCATGCCGGCAGACTTGGAGGGTCCCGTGGAGGATGATGCCCTGCTGTCACAAATGGAGGAAGAAGCAGCACCCACCAGAGGCCAACCCACCCCTACCCCTAGCCCACCCCCACCCCGGCTCCAGAAGATGCAGGCAGAGAGGCAGACTGGAGGGCCAGGACCACAGTGTGCTGTTGGAGATCAGGGACACAATGAAGACCAGCACAGAACTTCTCTCTCAGCTGGTCCACTGGACAGAGCATCCTCGGGCCGAAACACTTTCATCACCGACGTGAGCCAGACCCTGAGGGACCTGCCTGAGGTCCAGTACCAGGTAATGAAGCAAAAGATCACAGCACTTCTGCACAACCCTCAAGGCCCAGCTGAAGCTGCTCCTACCCAGTCCAGGTCTGCTCCTCCACCCCAGGCGATGTCACAGCCCTTCCATGGCTTTCAACAGCCCCTCACCTTCCAAGGCTACGACTACCAGGACTTCCCACAGCAGAAGCAGAACTTCCCAGTCCAGAACCAGGTTCATCGGACGCCACAGATGCCACTCCTCACCCAGCTGCAGACCAGACAACCCCACTACACTTCTTCTTCCTCCACCCCACAGCCAAGCCCGTCAACGGACAATCTGTCATCAGTATTGGGCCTGACATCTCAAGTCCTTGAAGGGCCTCTCAACCTCATGGAACTGAGTCAGCTCTCGGATAGCTTCCTAAATACACCATCCCCTGTTGTACCCTCGGGGCCAAGCACCCCAATGGTGTCTCAGACCAGTACTCAAGCCACAGTCACCTCAACAGTCCCTGCCCACTTAACAGCTGAGACCATGGACATGCCTCAGAGTGACTGAGAATTGTGTCAGAGACTGAGTTGTTTACTTGTTAAGTTTATCTTTGCTTAAGACACTTTACTTGGTTCGTTTTGCTTATTTAATACAATCATAAAGTTTACCTAAGAAAGTTTATCTTTGCTTAAGACACTTAACACAGTTTACTTGGTTCATTTTGCTTATTTAATAAAGTCATAAACTTTACCGAAGAAAGTTAATAAAGGTTATCTTTGCTTAACACACTTAATACAGTGTACTTGGTTCATTTTGCTTATTTGCATAAAGTTTACCGAAGAAAGTTAATAAAGGTTATCTTTGCTTAACACAGTTTACTTGGTTCATTTTTTTTACTTTATAAAGTGTTGGTGAAAACTTTGAAAAAATGGTTAAGCCTTTGCATGCTTGTGGGATAGATAAGGATAGTTGTGGGATAGATAAACCTCCAGTGCAAGCATAGTGGGACTGTATGGTCCACCACCTCAGCTGCCACACATATGGACTTTTATTATCAAGAACAATTTATTCATTGATCAACACATTTTAAAATAAACAAAGCTCTTTATTAATGCCCTATTCATTGTTGAACCGCTCAACATACATGGCACAATCTCATCAGTATAATGCGACAGCTTCAAGGAAGCATCCATTAATCATCTATCATCCTGTCTTGCCACTCCACTGCTCCAGCTGGGGAGTTGCAGCAGTGTCTCAGGAGGTTGTGCTGCTTCTTCCCTTCACATGAAGCTCTGTTGGGGCCTTGTACATCCACAGTGTCTATCAGGTTATGTCCTTGCCTCCATTCACCAGGCTCCATGTAGCCATTCCCTTGTTGACAGTCGACAAATCTGTTCTGCAACACTGGGTAGCGGATGCGCATGAGATTGTGCAGGATGCAGCAAGCTTCCATGATGGTCCTCATACTCTCTGGGTCATGCTGCATTGTGGTGAGAAGTATCTGGAACCTGTGAGAAGTATCTGGAACCAAAGGCGTTCTCCACCACCCGTCTTGCCCTGGACAGCCTGTAGTTGAAGATCCTCTCTTCACGGGTGAGGCATCTTGAACTGTACGGCTTCATGAGGTAGGTTCTGAGGGAGAAGGCGTCATCCTCCACGATGAAGTAGGGCACATTTTATGTGTCATTGGGTAGGGGGTCTGGACCTGGAAAACCCATGATGAGGTTGCGTTCTAGCCCATCCCTGAAGTTACTTGCATTGTATACCTGGCCATCTGAAGCTGACCCGTTGCCTGAAGCATCGATGTAGATGAACTTGTAGTCAGCATCAACCCTGGCAAAGAGGATGATTCTGAAGAAGCCCCTGTAGTTGAAATAAGTGGACCCTGAGTTGGCTGGAGCTTTGCAGGCCACGTGCTTCCCATCTATGGCTCCAAAGGTGTGGGGAAAGTTCCACCTCTGATACCACTCTTCTGCAAGTTTCCTCCAGCCTTGTTCAGTGGTGGGGCACCTGAGGAGCTCCTCCATGTATTCTTCAATGATGGCCTGTACTACTTCTCTGACCACTTTGCTGATGCTGTTGTGTGGCACCATCCAGGCATCCTGCATGTTTCTGTATGTGGTTCCAGAGGCCAGGTGCCGCAGAGTCAGTGCCACCTTCAGTCCAGGGTCCAGGTTGGGACGGAACTTGGTGCTAGGCTTGGTTAACCTGGGTCTCAGATGCTCTACAAGTTCGTCAAACATGGCTGGTGTCATCCTCATGAAGTGATGGAATGCACGAGGATCTTCATTCCTCAGCTCCACCATCAACTGGTCAAACAGTCCAAACTCCATTCTTCTCACGATCCATCTTCGGACCCAAACTCCATTCTTCTCACGATCCATCCTCGAACCCACACCGCTCTTGGACGTCTTCTTCTTCTCCTTCTGTATAAAACTTGAAACAGTCTGAACAGGTTTTGGTTGTGCTGATGAATGAGCGCAGCTATCATATGGACTGTGTCATCATCCATGGTGGAGAGCAATGGATGATGTTGAAGACCAAGACCAAGGGTGAAGAGCTCTGTACACCATGGCTGCTGGACTCATACTGAGATCCAGATGATTTTCTCCCCCTTTTTATAGGAAATATCTGTTGTCCGCTAGGTGTCCTTCTACATACTCCAGACATACTCCAGACATCCTAAATATACGAGATACATTCCAGATACAGACGTTTTGTCCGTTTTGAATACTTTATATGCGAGATGCATACGCTTACATCCTTTCTATTTCTGTGCTACTAACGCTGTGTAGACGTTCCCTGTACCTTTTGTTTCCTCCCTCTTTCCATTTTCAGCTGCAGCGGATGTGAGTTGAGGGGATGGCCAGAGGATGTAGAGAGGATATGGTGGATGTTTAATGGATGATAATGGACATAGAACATTTGTTGACCGTATATGTCGAGGATGTACATCGTACGCAGCGGAAAGTTCATCCGTTCACAAAGTTTTGTGCAGCTCAAAAGTTCTTGTGTGGATGAAATCGCAGTGGACGGATGCTCGACGGATAGAGCACATGAAACACGTATGCAGTGAGTACACAACAGATGCATAGCGTTTTCCAACAGATGGCAAGCTTTTAAAAACGTTTTATATCCTCTTTGCATCCATAAGTGCAGTGGGACCGGGCCTTAATGAAAGTGTGCATTATTTGTTGTGATTGTGGCAATTCAAGACCTTAGATACTGCTTTTGGAGGATTGCAGTGCTAGTCTTTATTGTTTTAATATGCCTGCTTGCAGTGGGTAAATAAGAATTCACACATACTTTTTATGTCAGTGATTTTAATGTGTAAGGAGGATCTCTGGGATTTCTTGATGATTATACATTTCTTTGGAGTGCTTTTTATTCCAGTGTTAGATCTGAATAAATTTTGGTTAGTTGTGGGGGTCAAAAAATGCAGGTCTGCTCCGTCATACCTTGTTAATCATGCAATCATAAAGCAAAGTAGAGGTCTCGATGTTACACTGGACTTGTCTGATTGATATATTACTAAATTGGAGAGTGGGTGAGGTGAGGGTGAGAGGGAGGGAGGGAGGGAAAGAGATAGATCATAAAAAGGGTAGCCAATGCTCAGCTTCATACAAGAGTTTTTGATAGAAGGCTGTCAGATACAACCCATCTAGATAAAAATTACTGTCATGAAAGAAGTTTTAAATACAGCAGCTGATCGTTGCTTGCAGCAGAAAGGTAAGATTTTTTATGGATGTCTATAGGGAGACATAGACAAGTCTATACAATTTGCCATTGCTGAACTTGCCACAATCAACTCACTGCAGGACAACTCGCCAAGTTGTCACAGGACAACTCGCTGCAGGACAAGAGTTACACTAATATCAAAGAAATAATAAAATAGAATAATTGAACAAAGGGTGCAAAAGGAGGGACAGAATGAAATGTGAAGGAAAAAAATTAAAATATTTTTAATTTATTTTAAATAATTAAATAGAATTGTGAAATTGTCCCTCAGCGAGTTTTCCCATGGAAGCTGTCTGTGGTGAATTGTCCTGCAGTGAGTTGGCTATGGCGAGTTGGCCCATTCCAGATATAGACAGTATCTGCTCTTCTGAATTGACAAAAATATGTCTTATCTCTTGATGGTCTTGATAAGTAAAGCCCATGTCACACTGAACCAACGGATGCAAAGAGGATGTAAAACAGACAAAAAACCTTGCCATCCGTTGGTTAACGCGATGTATCCGTTCTGTACTCACTGCCTCCGTTTTGCTTCCTCTCTATCCGTCCAGCATCCGTTTATGGATGTTTCATCCGCTCCAAAAGTTTTGGGCTGCCTAAAAGTTTTGCGCGGAAAATGTATCCAGTTCTCAATCAGCTACGCATCTGCTAGGCGTCCGTTACGCATCCGTTACGCATCCGCTATATCCGCTAGGTGTCCGTTATGCATCCGTGGAACTCCATCCGCTCCAGCGGTAAACGGACGAAGGGAGAAAGCGGAAGGGACGTAGAACGGATGCAGAACGGATGCCTAGCAGATGCAGCACGGAAACAAAGCGTTTAAAATGGAAAAAACGTTCGCAGAGGGGACCTATCTCAGATATTAAGGATGTCTACAGGATGCCTAGAGGATGCCTAGAGGATGCCTAGTGAAAAACCTATACTGCCTATAAAAAGGGGGAGCAACTCGCCTACATCGCACTTTCAGAACAGCAGTCCAGCGGTGCAGACCTCTGCAGCCTTCATCTGCCTCTTCCTCTTCCACAGCATCCAGTCATGACCACCGTGGATTGTAACAAAGTCGTTTCGGCAGCCACCATCATTCTACAACAGTGCGAAGCCATGTGCAGACTCTGTGAACACTACTGCGAGAAGAAAAAGAGCCACCCAAAAAGAGTCTGGGTCCGAAGATAGTTCGCCAGTAGAGCAGAGGACGGACTGTACAACAAGCTGATGGTGGAGCTCAGGAGCGAAGACACTCGGGCGTTCCAGAACTTCATGTGGATGCCGCCAGCCATGTTTGACGAAGTTGTGCAGCGCCTGACACCCAGGTTGACCAAGGCAAACACCAGCTTCCGGCCCAGCCTGGAACCTGGGCTCAAGGTGGCACTCACTCTGCGCCACCTGGCCTCAGGGACCTCCTACAGGAGCATGCAGAACGACTGGAGGGTGCCATCCAACACCATGAGCATTGTGGTCAGAGAAGTGGTGCAGGCCATCATCGAAGAATACAAGGAGGAGCTCCTCCAGTACCCCTCCACTGAAGAAGGCTGGAAGAAAGTTGCAGAGCAATGGTATCAGAAGTGGAACTTCCCCCACACCGTTGGAGCCATAGATGGGAAGCATGTGGCCTGCAAATCTCCAGCCAAGCCAGGGTCCACTTATTTCAACTCCAAGGGCTTCTTCAGCATCATCCTCTTTGCCATGGTCGATGCTGACTACAAGTTCATGTACATCGATGCTTCAGGCAACGGCTCATCTTCGGATGCCCAGGTATACAACGCCAGTCACCTCAAGGAGGGGCTGGAACGCAACCTCATGGTGGGCTTCCCAGATCCCAACGACACGCAAGATGTGCCCTACTTCATCGTGGGGGATGACGACTTCTCCCTCACAACCTACCTCATGAAGCCCTACACCTCCAGACTCCTCACCCGTGAAGAGAGGATCTTCAACTACAGGCTGTCTAGGGCAAGGCGGGTGGTGGAGAACGCCTTTGGCATCCTGGCCAACAGGTTCCAGGTACTTCTCACCACCATGCAGCATCGCCCACAGAGCATGAGGAGGATCGTGGAAGTTTGCTGTATCCTGCACAATCTCATGCACACCCGCTACTCAGTCTTGCAGAACAGGCTTGTGGGCCTCCAACAAGCCAATGGGGTCATGGAGCCTGGGGAATGGAGGCAAGGGCGAAACCTGATCGACACTGTGGATGTACAAGGCCCCAACAGAGCCTCATATGAAGCGAAGAAGCAGTGCAACCTCCTGAGACAATGGTGCAACTCCCCAGCTGGAGCAGTGGAGTGGCAAGACAGGATGGTAGATGCTTAATGGATGCTTCCTTCAGCCTGTCTCATCACACAGATGAGATTGGGCCATGTATGTTTGGTTGGCCTACAATGAACAGGGCGTTTAATAAAGAGTTGTGTTTATGTTGACATGTGTGGATAATTATTACATTATTATTGATAATAAAGGGCCATAGGTGTAGCACCTGGGAAGGTGGACCATACAGTCCCACTATGCTTGCACTGGAGGTTTATCTATCCCACAGCTATTACCCATCCCAAAGGTATCCCTGCCCATCCCACAGGTATCCCTGCCCATCCCACAGCTATCTTAACCCATCCCACAAGCATGCAAGGGCTTAAACCATTTCTAAAAGTTTCCAGGAAGACTTTATGAAAAAAAAGAAATGAAGCAAGTGTGTGAATCATAAATAGACTTTACTAACAACAAGCTATAAGACAAAAATGAGTGTATGGCACTCCTCTTGGTCGCTCAGTCTCAGGGGTGAAGGGTGCAGGTGCTGTGGAGGTGGCTGGTGCTGGAGTGCTTGTCATCAGCTCCTCCAGAAGCAGAAGCAGAAGAAGCCCCCGCAGAACCAGAGTGAGGGCCAGGGGGCGGAATGGTAGCCCTGTCCCTCTTGCCAGGGCTGGCAGCAGATGGCTGAGGCTTGCTGTGCTTCCACATGGTTGTGGGGTTGCTGGCTGGCAGGGAGGCTGGCAGGAACCAAGGCTGGCAGAAAGGCTGGCAGGGAGGCTGGCCCCAAGGCATGCAGGAAGGCTGGCAGGGAGGCTGGCAGGGAGGCTGGCAGGAAGGCTGGCAGGGAGGTAGGCACCAAGGCTGGCAGGCAGACATGAACCAAGGCTGGCAGGAAGGCTGGCAG
>BLBF01000017.1:30799868-30822009 GCA_015471245.1 Laticauda colubrina
GCTGGCAGGAAGGCTGGCAGGCAGACATGAACCAAGGCTGGCAGGAATGCAGGCAGCAAGGCTGGCAGGCAGACCGGCTGGCAGCAAGTCTGGCAGGGAGGCTGGCAGCAAGGCTGGCAGGGAGGCTGTCAGCAAGGCTGCCAGCAAGGCTGGCAGGCAGACAGGCAGGCAGGGCAGGCAGGGCAGGCAGGGCAGGCAAGGCAGTCGATGTGTGGCAGCAGGTCTTTCCTCTGAGTGGCGTTGTGCTTCCGAGCTGCTTCCGTTATATCCGCGGGGCTGATGCAATGCATCCCCCCGCATGCGCAGTTAACGCTAGGCATCCGTTAGGCTTCCGCTGTGCATCCGCTAGGCTTCCGCTCTGCATCCGCTTCATCCGTTCGGCGTCCGCTCTGCATCCGCTGTATCCATTCCGCGTCCGCTTCGCTGAGGCCCCCTGGAAGCCCTGCGGATGTGCCACCCACTCCCATCCGCTCCCATCCGTTTCCATCCGCCTCGCTTCCGTTCCGCATCCGCTTTGCATCCGCCCTGCGTCCTCCCCACGTCCGTGTTATCCGCTCTGCTTATGCAAATTTTCGCCACTTTTGAGAGCGGATAACAACGGATGGAACATTTTGCTCGTCTGCTGTGTCCTTTTTGCATCCGTTGGCCAGTGTGACATGGGCTTAAGGTATATTTACAAAATGATTCTGTCTGCTGAGAAACATTGGTACCTATCTTGCCAGTCTCAACCCTTTCAAGCAGATGCTTACCTACAAGTGAAACTTGAAAAATTAGAACATCGTGCAAAAGTTCATTTATTTCTGTAATGCAACTTAAAAGGTGAAACTAATATATGAGGTAGACTCATTACATGCAAAGCAAGTTAGTTCAAGCCGTGATTTGTCATAATTACGATGATTATGGCTTACAGCTCATGAAAACCCCAAATCTACAATCTCAGAAAATTAGAATATTGCATGCAATCAATAAAAAATGGATTCTCTATGGAACAATATCGGACCTCTGAAAAGTATAAACATGCATATGTACTTAGTACTTGGTTTGGGCCCCTTTTGCAGATATTACTGCCTATCTCATATATTAGTTTCACTTTTTAAGTTGCATTACTGAAATAAATGAACTTTTGCATGATATTCTAATTTTTTGAGTTTCACCTGTATAAGATTTATAATCAATTTAGTCACACACGTTCTGCTTTCATCCTTTGACAGCTCCACTTTACGAGATATTTCAACATATTTACCTCTGTTCATTTGTGATTTGAAGAACTAATCACATCTAATTAAAAAGCTTTCTAAATTTGTGTTTAAACATACATTGATCTATCCTTCAAGCATATTAAAGTACTGCTATATCTATATTTTATTTAGTTGTTAGTGTCTGCTTAAAATTTACATTATATAAGTAAGCAAAAGCCTAATACAAAAGTACTAATGCCTTTCCTAATCTGTAGGCAAATTGATTTGATGTACAGTAAGAAGGGACATAAAAATTAAATAAATTAAATAGGACATAAAATTAAATGAATGTAGAATTCATTTTCATCATATTGTATATGTTTAAAACAAAAGTCCACCTAGCAAATTAATTGTTTCCTGGATATGCCGTTTGTACAGCTGATTTAATCTCCTAGCTCAGTCTTCATCTGTTATTCATCTGTTATACATTCTAAAGATGGATGTAGATAGCACAGGACTCTAAACAGATAGACTTTGTGTAAACAATATTATGGAAGAAGAACAAGTTCTATCACACAAAACTGAAATTTATTTGAATGTGGATTTAAAAATGACAAGCTTTTGGAATCAACTGGAAAAAGATGATAAACTTGATGTACAAATGAAACCATATATAACCACATATACTAATAATTAATGTCTTAATAATTAAAAGGAACACCCAAATAACAAACCAGAAAAGTAACTTGAATAATTTTCCTACACTGGATTTACAATTGTTTTCAGGGGGAGAGAGAGAGAGAGAAAGAGAGAGAGAGAAAAACTTTTGGCTTCGTGCAAGGAAAGCAGCAGAAACAGCAGAAGTCTTTCTTCTTTTCCTGGTGGAGTTTGGGGGAGAGAAAGACTTTTGCTGGTTTCCTCGCGTGTAGCCAAAAGCAGAAAAAGAAAGAAGCAGAAAGAAGCAGCGTGGTGGCCAGGCAATGCATGTGGGGCAAGTGGGGCAAGTTTCCCCCTCTGCCCTTTCCCCCTCCCCTCACTACCTCATGTTGTTCGTAATGCAAGCGACACAAGCCTTGTGTTCCCTCAGGCTATATGGGCAGTGCAGCCTTGTTCTGGTGCAGCCTGGATTAATTGCTTTTAGGGGTGCTCTGGGGTGCACTTTTATGTAAGAATGGGCACTTTTTTGGTGGCTGGAACTTACATTTAATAAATGAAGTCAGCAACAGGAAGATATAAAGTGGATGAAGTTGTACTGGTGATTTTTAACAACTGAGATTGGAAGGAAATGAGAAAAAGATTCCATCTTTAAGAAAAATACAGTGTTTCTCACAAAATAAGGCCGGGCCTTATTTTTTTTTGACCCCTGAAAAAATGGCTAGGCCGTCTTTTCAGGGGTGACTTAATTTCCTCCCCCACCTAGAGCAGCCCATACGCACGTACCTCTCCACGAGGCTGCTTCTATCGGCAGACAAAAGCTCCCTGAAGGCAGAGTCCCCAGCTGCTTCAGGGCGAGGCATGGCTACCCATGTCCCCTCGCCTTTAGGCAGTCTCTTTCAGGCAATGGAAGCTCCCCAAATGCAGTCACCAGCCACTTCGATCAGCCGGTAGAAGCGGCCTTGGGGCGAGCCCACATGCACACTCCCCTCGCCGCGAGGCTGCTTCTATTGGCTGATGAAAGCTACCCCAAGACAGAGTCCACAGCCGCTTCAGGGTGTGGCATGGCTGCCCATGTCCCTTCACCTTTAGGCAGTCTCTTTCGAGCAATGGAAGCCCCCCAAATGCAGTCACAAGCCACTTCGATCGGCCGGTAGACACGGCCTCGGGGCGAACACACACACACTCCCCTCACCGCAAGGCCACTTCTATCGGCAGATGAAAGCTCCCTTGAAGGCAGAGTTCCCAGCTGCTTTGGGGTGAGGCGTGGCTGCCTGTGTCCCCTCGCCTTTAGGCAGTCTCTTTCGGGCGATGGAAGCTCACCAAATGCAGTCACCAGCCACTTCGATCGGCCAGTAGAAGCGGCCTCGGGGCGAGTGTGCACATACACACTCCCCTCTACGTGAGGCCACTTCTACCGGCCAATCGACCTGAAGTGGCTGGGGACTCTGCCTTCAAGGGAGCTTTCGTCTGCCGGAAGAAGTGGCCTCGCAGCAAGGAGAGGGTGTGTGTGCGCTCGCCCCAAAGCCGCTTCTACTGGCCAATCGAAATGGCTGGTGACTGCATTTGGGGAGCTTCCATCGCCTGAAAGAGACTGCCCTAAAGGCGAGGGGACATGGGCAGCCATGCCACACCCTGAAGCGACTGGGGATTCTGCCTTCGGGGAGCTTCTATCAGCTATCAGGGTATTCTAGCCTAGGCTACCTACAGGGCATTCCTAAAGGCAAGTTTTCTCTCCACCCCCCCCCGCCCGCCCTTGCCTCCCATTTCTCTACACCTAGTGTAGTTCTAATGAACGATGTGAGAAATGGTGGGGAAATGCATGCTTTAAATAGGCCTAAATTTTGGGGGTGGGGCTTAATTCCACCTCATGCTTAGAAATCATGCTGGGCCTTCCTATTGGTGGAGGCGGTATTGTTGGAGAAACACAGTAGCTCCTCGAATTTTAAAAATTTCTCTTAGAAATTTTAAATATAAGTACTTCACAGTTTGTTGTATTTTGTTTTTGATTTACAATAAAACCATTTTAAAAATCATATGTAATTAACAATGAATTAATAAGTATCAACCTAGTTTACAGTCTTACATGCAAGTAATACATCTTAGTAAATTATATTGGATGAGAAAAATTCAAAGCCTTATATACCTGTTACATGTTTGAATCTGTTCTTTTAGAGGGAGATCTAGGTATTTAAGCATCTAGATAAACATCTATGGTTAAGACAGATACAGGTAAAATAGAAACCATGAAATGGGTAGAAGAGGGCAGTAACTACTAAAATATATGGGAAAGGGCTCCTAACAATTGTATTGAGCAGAAAGTAATATAAATGGAAATCATTGACTATAGAAACACTTAAATTGGTTTACACGCCATAGAATTCAGTTTAGAATTAACATTTGTTGTTAAAAATGTTGGAGTTTTACTAGATGCTGTGAAAAGAATCTAAACAGATGGGGTTACTGCTAACCCATGTTGAAATGACCAGAAATGAAAAAGCTAGAAATGTTTCAGTGATTGCCAATTCAATAACATCCAGTGTTTATTTGCAAGAAAACCCACAAACTATTTGTATTTTTGGAAAACTGACAATTTATTTTTGTAAAAGGAGTTCAGATGTCTCCTTGCTTGTAGACTGAGTAGGTAGCCTCAGAAAGTCACCATATCTCAGCCTTATTTTCCTATCTGTGAAATGTGAACTACAGTAAACAATGACTAACTGTGATAAATTCAAAACAGAATTCTTATTGGTTTTTTAGATCCACTGATGGATCGTACTATTAACTATAAACGAGTTAAATGTATCTTGCTTGGAGGGAAGAGGAAGTTGATTTTAATTTATCATCTTCATTCTGTGACTCAGCCAACCAAAAATGACAAGTTTCCTTGAAATTGCTCATAATTTTGGTTATAGAAAGTTGTTAATCTTTATTCACTGTTAAAACTGCACATATTTATGTTAATTAGCTTTATTGTTGCAGTTTGCTTTGTTTGAATTATTACAGTGAAACAAAAAATGGCTTTTGATAATGATATTTTATTGTGTTTATATTTATCTAGAGCGCCATTTCCACATATTGAAGGCAGACACTGAAAATCAGGAAACCATAAATAATATACAATAATGCATTCTCAGAATGAACAAGGCATTTGCAAATACAAATTATTACAGGTTTCTTTGTACATCTTTAAAAGTTCCATTATTGCATTGAATTATTCAAAACAAATTTGAGCTAACATACTTGAAAGACTTAGCAATGACTGCCAAGAGGATGGAGATGTTTCATAAAAATATCAAAACAGTATCCAGTATGGCATAATTTCTCATCATTGTTGGATTATCAGGATTTGCATGCTACGCCTGCTCTGGATAGAACAGATTCTATCTGTTGGGATTCAGTTTCTGGCAATGCTGTACTTAAGCTGTTGTTCCTGGTGTGCTGACATGCAACTGGCAATGGCTCTAAAACTATGTTGCTGGACCCCAAATCCTGCTAGGGTAGTTCTGCTAGTCTTTGTTCTCTCCACCATTGTCCTGCCTTTCCTCATGCACAGGTGCTACACTAGCACGTGATCCCCATGTAGGAATATAGAGGAACATTAATGCTGACACTACTATTCATCCATGACAATTGGTTTCAAGAGGGTCCCCAAAACATGGTGTAGTGTGAGGTGACAGATGAAAGACTGCAATTATAGTGATACAATATGATACTGCAGTGGTCGCTAACTAGTGTGCCGCGGACCACTGGTGGTTTGTGAAAAATTTTTGGTGGTCTGCAGAGAAATGCCCCCCCAAAATCACCCCCAAAGCAATTAATCCAGGCTGCGTGGGAACACAAGGCTGTGCCACCTACTTGGCCCACCCACCCACTGGCCCCCATCCTTCGGCCAAGTGCAAACTTTACCTTGAGTAGAGCCATGCAAGCTGGAACTGGAAGGTAAGACCAGCAGCGGGGGAGGGAAATCCAGCCCAGGGTGGCTTGTTAATGTTGGTGGAAAAGTGAGTCCCACATTCCAGGATGACCAAAGGGCCAGTCCTGTGACTACTGCAGCTTTGGAAAATGGGACCAACTTTCCCACCAATGACAGCAAGCCACTATCAGTCAAAATTCATATTAGTGGTCTACGGGATTTAAAATTATGAGTTGGGTGGTCCCTGAAGTCCAAAAGGTTGGTGACCTGTTGTGTGTGATTATACTGGGAATATATTTTGCCTTTATCAGTCATCGGTTTTAGTTTAATTTTTATTATAAGAAATTAAAATATTAATTTTAATATTAACTTCATTTAGTATAATTTTGATAACTGTTACACTTCAGTTTTGCATGTGTATGTATGTGGTCTGTTATTTAATGCATTTTAAGTGGCTTCTATATCCATTGATAATGATATACTTGTTTTAAAAGTTGAATAAGGAAGGAATAACACAGGAAATGAATAAGGAAGGAATAAATTCTATATTTTCTATTGTGGAGATTATGTTGTACATCAGAGTATTGATCAATTACCAAGGCATATGTTTGCAAAGAGTAGCATAAGCCAGAGATTCCTAAACTTTTTTCGTTCATGGTGCCCCAAGCATTTCCCAAAATATATGAACTCACTAGCTAGCAGTTTAATTTATGAAGTTACAGAATAGCCTGCAGAGTTTGAGTTGCTCAGTGCTCAGTTAAAACTACTGACATTATCCAAGCTAAATGCTATTGTCCAGTCAGCAGTCACTTGCCTGTACAATTGTGACTAATTTAGCATTCCCAAAATTCTGCCACGTGATATTCACCAGTAAGGGAACTGGGTTCTTTCCACAGATGGTGCTCAGTTCGAACAATTTCCTCTGGCATATAATAATCCACCATGGTTGTAATTACTATTTGTATGACTTCGTACACTCTCTGATATTTGTGGTAAAATACAATATACTCTGCATATTGTCACTTGGAGAAACTATAAAGCGAGAGCTGGAGTGCTTGATTGTTTTGGAAGTGATTCTTGGAGTTTTCTTCCTAGATGAGGATCTCTCCCATATGTCAGTTGTCTTCAGCAATGGATCAGAGAAGGAAAACCCTGCTGTGTGTTTCTAGCATGAATGAAATTCTGTCTAAGAATGCACATGAAAGAGATGCACATAGTCTCTTTGTTGCTAGGGATAAGAAAGAATAGTCCAAATACTCTGTACAGTAAATAACTCTTTCTATCATGTGAGTCAAACTTTAATATTGTTAATATAAATTATTGTCACTGTACCACTCCATGTATTTAATTATCAATTCCATGTCTTTGTTCTTCAGGACCCCCAACATGTCTCTACAGGACACAGCAATCAAAGTAAGAATAACTTTCAAATTCACAGTTGCATTTGATGGAAGTTGAATATACCATAAGATAAATTGGCAAGCAAAAAATAATGTTTGATACATTTTGAATGTGTCCATTGTGTTTTTTAAAACTGGAAATCCTTTGGGTACAACTTCTACCAATTTTTAAATTGTAGTTCTGGTCTCCAAAAATTAAATTAGAAATATGTACCTTAGTTTGAGATAAATATTCTAGCTTTTAGGAGATATTTGAAGATTATTTTGTGAAACAATGACAATATGTTCTTTATATTCACTATATCTTCTACTCTCCTGCAATGACATTTCCAAATTTCCTGTTATGCTTCACTCTAAGAGGGCATAGGGAATGGCCTTGAAGGACAAGAGGGGGAACAGATACTAAGGCAGTGGTCAGATAAGAAAGGCTTGAGCTAGGCCAAGAAAATAACTTGAGAGACCCTTTTCAGACAATCCATTTCCTAGTTTATATGAATATAAAGAGGAGGGGAAACACATTCAGAATTGCAAAATTTTATTACAATAGCTATTACATTAAAAATAATTTGACCCATATGCTATTAGTTTCTTAGCCTGATCTGCCTTCCTATGCTGACATTCACTGTTATGGTAATAAAATATGTTAATAATATTATATTTCTTTAATTTAATTAATGTAGCTTCCAAACATAGAGAACTGGATTCTAAGATAAATTAATTTGTGAAAGTTTACTGAAGCTTTCCTCTTTGCTCTGGAAGTACTTAATGTACTTCCACACATAGTTTGTGCAGATGATCATGGATCTTCTGGAGAATAGTAATATGGAAGGGTTATTGTGTTTGAACTATCCTAAGATCCAATTTGTATATTCTTCCACACTCCAAGCCATGGCTTTTTTCATATTGTTTAAGATAACTGACTTTTATAGAAGTTTTATGGAGGCACAAAAGAGGAAGTAACAGATACGTTTTGTTCTGTGGGGTTAACTATCATTGGAATCTAACTTGTTGTGTTGACATGAATGCACAAGGTTTATAAATCCTGTCTTTCTTATTTTCTCATAGGTATATCCATATAAACAGCAGTAATTTAGATCCATGTAGATGTAAAACTATATGGGCTCTTTGTTGCAAAGAATTATTTTGTGATTATTTTGGGTTATCTGCTGAGCAAGCTAAGCACACATAAACATGTTAAGAACCAATTGTTTTACTGTGGGTTAGCTTACCATATTTCTGAAGAATGATCATGGAAAGAGAAACACTTGACAAAATGCAGTGCAGTACAGAGAAGTTTAATTGCCAGTAAACATTTGATATTATTAAGAAAAATAATACAAAGTTACAAAAAAGAGAGGGGGGCATAGTTACTCTTAGTAGGGGAATGGTGCTTTTTATGAATGATTTACTTACAAAGAGATTTGTACCTAGCAAAAAATCTCAAGTGGTGATAAAGAAAAATCAGAAAAACCACATGATTCCGAGAAATGGCAAAAGTGTATTGCTACAAAGATTTTGGTTTTTTCCCCTTCTCTTCTCAACCTATTATTACTCACAACCTCTACCAATTTTTAAATTGTGATTTAGTCTCCAAATTGCTTCACTTATCAACTTTTGATCCCAGAATTTATGAAATAATTTTTGAAATGATTCTCCTCCTTATATGTGAGTGCAAAGATATTTCTGACACAGGAAGTTATACACAAGGCTATCTAGCATATAACTTGAGCATGGATTATTTATTCTTAATTTTGGGGTAATCTCTTTCATTTATGTAGCACTTCAAGTATCAGGTGACTGTTCAGTTCTACATACATAAATTAACCTGTTGGGAAAATTCAGTATGCCATGTGTGTTGGACACTGGTACAGAGGTGGTATTTAGCAGGTTCTGACCAGTTCTGGAGAACCAGTAGTGAAAATTTTGAGTAATTCAGAGAACTGGCAAATACCACCACTGACTGGAGATTTTACAGTATCCTTCCCCTGCCACGGCCACCAAGCCATGCCCACAGAACTGGTTGTAAAAAAAATTGAATTCCAACACTGCACTGGTACCAATATATATATAGTAGGCTAGAAACTGACAAAACCTCCAAATTGAATTACTTTGGAATGTGAGCTTTCTTTGATGAAACCTAAACAATTAATATAAAGAAAGAGAAAAACTTTAGTTTGCAACAAATTAGGGGAAGAAAGAAATAGCACAACATGGACTACATTTAAACATAATGCTAATTTTACCTTTACAAAAATGAGCAACCTTTCTACAGTCTCATGTTCTAACTCGGAAGTGTCAAACTGAATTTCTTTGAGGGCTGAATCAGCATTGTACTTCCCCTCTGCAGCCCGCCCGGGGGGAGGCGGGCAACAAGGGTGGGGGGATGGGACAGACAACTCTTGCAGCACCCTGCCGACCAAAACAGGGCATGCAGAGGTCTGTGTGGCCTGTTTTCAGCCTCCATGGCCTCCTGAAGCACTCTGCTGGCCAAAAACGGGCCACACTGGGGGACCCCATGGCCCATTTTGTCCAGCAGAGGCACTGCAGGCCAGTCCTTTGATATTTTCAGGCCAGCCCCTTGGGCCAAATTTAAGCACCCTGCAGGCCAAATCTGGCCCATGGGCCTTGAGTTTGACACCTATTTTCCAACTGATATGGTCTATGAAAAACATTGCAAATACTTCAATTTTCATTTAAACACACTTGTTACAATATCAGATTCTGAACCTTAAATTGCAACTATGGTTTTAACAAGTAATTATACACAGAAGCTAGAATGCACATTATTATTTCACAATCTATAGCTAACTTTTTGCCTCAGGTGCAGTATGTTTAGTTTAAAGGAATGAGCAAATGATTCTTATTTCTGTTCAGCCATCCCAATGTAGCAGAACTTCAGAAAAAAGATGCTGGTTTTCAAAACACAGTACAGTACTAATATTTAGAATATTTGCATACTATTCTTTACCAGGAAGGTGCTAGCTACCTTCCTATACTTTAACAGCCAATTAAAAAGAAGATTAGAGATAAATGGAATGCCAAAGTAAATTTACTAGCTGTCCAATTTTTATTTCAATAATACTAGTTAATAAGACAGTGAAAATCTAACTTTCTTGATTGTGAGCACCTCCTATGAACTTGGCACCAGAAGAAGAAAGGGAGTATGCTAGCCACATCTCAGTAATGTTTAATGCAATGTGGTTTAGAACATGGGGAGACAACCTTTTAAAGCTAGGTCCTTGTTTGAAATTTTGCAGGCTTGTATTGGATGCACTTATACAATTGCTTTCTATTCACAAAGTGGCTTTTCCCAGTGGGCAGACCAATTGCAAAACATCAATTTACCTAAGAGCAAAGTGGCCCTCCAGGATGATCTCTGTCATTCCATTGGGACCTTTATAGTGCCTGAAGGCACTGTTTATTCTAGATATATGTATATGAGAATAGGGTTTGCTTCCTTTTTAGTTCTTTTTTTTTAAAAAAAAAACATTTTTAAGTACATGAACCAGACAGTCTGCACCAGAGAAGTATCTAGAGACACTTTGTTGCTTCTGCTTGTTTTGGCAGGAATCAGGTAGGCGCAGTAAATATGCATATTCTCCATGTGTTTCCCAGAGTAAACATTGAGATTCCAGGTTTTTCTGAGATCCTAGCACTGGGTCCAGGTAAATATTTCAGGAACCAGTAATTTAATAATACAGGGTATTTTCAGGACAGTTTTTCCCTGAATGCCAACACTGCTAAACAACTAATTCCCACAACACTGTCAACTTACTTACTAAGACTATTATTATTATTCCTCTACTACTAGATTATAATAACACTTTGTAGTCCCTATCTTTTCCCACTTATGGCTATAACTGGGTTGCTTGTATCTTTAGAATTTATATTGTTTTATTTATTTCCTAGTATGATTTGATTGCTTATTAATAACCTATGACTATCACTAAGTGTTGTATCTTATGATTCTTGATGAATGTATTTTTTTCCTTTATGGACACTGAGAGTATATGCACCAAAGACAAATTCCTTGTGTGTCCAATCACACTTGGCCAATGAAGAATTCTATTCTATTCTATTTGTAAGAAATGAAAAATTTAAGAGTCAAATCCAGTGGTGGGATTCAAATAATTTAACAACAGGTTCTCTGCCCTAATGATTTCTTTCAACAACCAGTTCACTAAATTGCTCAGACAGTTAACAATCAGTTCTCCTGGAGCGGTGCGAACTGGCTGAATCCCACCACTGGTTGAATCTCATTATTTCTCCAGTAAGTTAAGCCCAACAGCCTGTCTCCTGAAATTACACCATTCACTGTGTTCTCTGTACCCTCTGCAATTACAAATGCTATAGATCTAGCTCTAGAAATAATTGTTCCTCTTTAGGGAAAGAATAGACAAGCAGAAATTTGTTCTGCATTAACAGATGGTTCATTTTATAGCAAACCACTTAAGATTCTGGTTTGCTGTTTATTTTTTTTGCTTATTTGTTGAATTTCAAATAGATAGTAAGAAGCAGTTACACAATTACAGAGAAATGTATTCCCAGAATATATTAAAATGTTTTAAATAATCATTTTCCTTGGCATTTCAAAACCTGTAGTCACACCAGGTTTCAACTTTCTCAGGGATACATCTCAGCTGAAGAAGCCTAAATATTTTGTAAAAAAATATTTTTAAAATTATATAGCTTCCTATATTATATAAGTGTCTAGGTGGCTATTATACACATAATAGAACCACAGGATTAAAATTTGAACACACCATTATCATATACTGATAGTGAAATTTTATATAAATCTATTAGACAAAATATCCCATTTTTTAATGAGACTCCTGGTTAACTGCAAAACATTTGAGAGAGATTCGAGCTTTTGATTATTCATACCTTTTCTGGACTTTATCACCATCTCCATTCCTTTTGATGATACCTTTCAGAAATGACTTCACATGATATAATGAATTGGGCAAATCCATGAGTGCACGGAACATTTCAAACTGCCAGCACAATCTTGGTTTGACCAATCACATTGCATGCATTTCTCCATATATAGTCACAGTACTTATTGCATTTAGAATATTTTGCTGAGGAGGTCTTTATGTGATGAACTGAAGAGTACAAATGCATTGTATTTAGGCAACTTAAGAAAGAAAGAAAAGCAATTATTCTGATTTATTTATTGTAGTTCTATACAATACAAAGCCACACATTTAGTGTACTAAAGAATATCCCACTATCATATCAGGCCAAGTGAAGCTATCTTTCCTATTGTTACTCCACTTTTTTGCAAAAATATTTTGAGAAATCATATTTGACTTTTGCCTGGAAACTTCATGTCAAAAGATTTTAAGGTTGACCTTAGTATAAAATAATAGTTTGTTGTTAAGCTGCCACAATATTCTTTTGCCTTACATAGTTCCCCCCCCCAAAAAAAAACCCCAATAGTTTTGAAGGCAGAATTGTCCCTTGACAAGTTTTTTTTTTTTGGTAACTTGAGCTTCATATGATTCACAGGCCTAGGAGCATTCAGAAAGAAGTCATATTGATCCATTCCTATAGTACTGAAGGGACAAAGAGATAACTATCTAGTAAAACAAAACTGTTCTCCAACAACTGGTTCTTTGGAGAATACGCTGCTTCCATGTACTATATTTAAAAGAATGTGCAGTAAGTAAAGCAGCTTCTTGGGTACAATGTAAGTGGAGAAATGTATTTTATAAACTTAGAGCCACAGAGTTACATAACACATTATCCTTAGCTTATTAAAATTCATGTTTAGTTTATTGCTGACTTAAATATATGGAGTTTTTTTAAAAACCTGCTATTCATTTGCAACTGTGTTTCTTATCACAACTACAGGTGAAACTTGAAAAATTAGAATATCGTGCAAAAGTTCATTTATTTCAGTAATGCATCTTAAAAGGTGAAACTAATATATATGAGATAGTCTCATTACATGCAAAGCAAGATAGTTCAAGCTGTGATATGTCATAATTGAGATGATCATGGCTTACAGCTCATGAAAACCCCAAATTCACAATCTCAGAAATTTAGAATATTGTGAAAAGGTTCAATATTCTAGGCTCAAAGTGTCCCACTCTAATCAGCTAATTAAAGGCTAGGTCCCACTAGCCGACGGATGCAAAACGTATGCAAAAAGGACACAGCGGACGAGCTCCATCTGTTGTCATCCGCTCCAAAAAGTGCCCCAAATTTGCATAAACAGAACGGAAAAGAACGGAAAGGAACGGACGGGGGTAGTATGTAGTGGGGATGTTAAATGGATGTTTGTAGGAAGCCTAGCGGATGACAGCGGATGGAAGTGGATGACACATCTGCAGGGCTTCCGGGGGAGAATTGCGAAGCGGATGCATAGCGGATGACACGGATGCATCACGGACGCCTATAGGAAGCAAAGCGGATGCATAGCGGATGCATAGTGGATGCATAGCGGATGTAAAGCGTTCACTGTGGGGAGTATGAATTGCGTCAGCTCTGCGGATATAAAAGGATGCAACTCGCACGCAGTCAGCATTCAGAGGAAAGACCTGCTGCCACATACATCTTCAAAGAACACCATGGTTGATCAGTCAGGGAAGAAGAGAAAGCCTGTGCCTACTCCTACCAGCCCTGGCAAGAAGGACAGAACCACCATCCCACCCCCTGGCACTGACACTGAAGCTGCTGGTGCTTCTCCTGCTGGTGTTGCTGCTGGTGCTGCTGCTGCTGCTGGTGTTGCTGCTGCTGGTGCTGCTGGTGCTACTGGTATTGCTGCTGCTGGTGCTTCTCCTGCTGGTGCTGCTGGTGCTGCTGCTGTGGTGGACCAGCCCCAAGGCCCTTAAAGTCCTGCTGCTCAAGCCCCTGAAGGCCCTGCTGCTCAAGCCCCTGCCAGAGGGAGGAAGAGGCAAGGGAAGGAGAAGGGAGAGAGGAAACAGAACACCCTTTCCGAGGAGCATGAGGAGGAGGTGCTGGAATGGCTGAGGGAGAACGAGTACCTGTGGAGAAAGGGCCACAGACTCTATTGCGACACCAAAAAGAAGCAGGCAGCTTGGAGAGACAAGGCAGAGAGCCTGGGCTACACTGCAGATATACTCCTAGGATGGTGGAAGTACATGCACACCTGGTATGGCAAGCTATACCTCAAGAAATCTGGGCAGGCCGCTGTCAAGCTCACTGACCGGGAGATGTATGTTATGGCCAAGTGCAGCTTCCTGGAAGGTGAGATCCGCCACTGAAGAGCAACCCCTCTGACAACCCTCTTCCTCTGACAGCCCACAGACAGCCACTCCACTTCCAGCCAGGAGACAGCTGCACTGTTCAGGCAGGTGTCTTCGGAGGGCCCCACAGCAGAGACCCCCTCGACAGCTGTACTCCCCATTCCGGATGATGTGGAGGATCTCCTATCACAAATGGAGCAAGATGCGGCAGCCACCAGAGACCAACCCACACCCACACCCAGCTCCACAGGATGCAGGCAGAGAGGCAGACTGGAGGGCCAGAGCCACACTGTCCTGTTGGAGATCAGGGATACAATCAAGACCAGCACAGATCTTCTCTCTCAGCTGGTCCACAGCAACATACCATCCTCGAACCTGAAGCCCTTCTTCACTTACGTGAGCCAGACCCTCATGGATCTGCCCGAGGCCCAGTACCAGGTGATGAAGGAGAAGATCACAGCACTTCTGCACAACCCTCAAGGCCCAGCTGAAGCTGCTCCTACCCACTCCAGGTCTGCTCCTCCACCCCAGGTGATGTCACTGCCTTTCCACAGCTTTCAACAGCCCCTCACCTACCAAGGCTACGAGTACCAGGACTTCCTACAGCAGAGGCAGACCTTCCCAGTCCAGGCCCAGGTTCATCGCATGCCACAGACACCTCACCTCGCCCAGCTGTAGACCAGACAGCCCCACTACACTCCTCCTTCCTCCACCCCATAGCCAAGCCCGTCAATGGACAATCTGTCATCAGTCTTGGGCCTGACATCCCAGATCCTTGATGAAGGGCCTCTCAACCTCACGGGACTGAGTCAGCTCTCTGAGAGCTTCCTGAACACACCATCCCCTGTTGTACTCTCAGGGCCAAGCACCCCAATGGCACCTCAGACCAGCACTCCAGCCACAGCCACCTCCACAGTCCCTGCCCGCTTAACAGCTGAGACCATGGACATGCCTCAGAGTGACTGAGAATAGTGCCAGAGACTGAGTTGTTACTTGTTCACTTTATCTTTGCTTAAGACACTTTACTTGGTTCATTTTGCTTTTTTAATAAAGTCATACAGTTTACTTAAGACAGTTATTCATAAAGGTTATCTTTGCTTCACACACTGGGTTCATTTTTTTTACTTAATAAAGTGTTGATGAAAACTTTGAAAAAATGGTTAAGCCTTTGTTTGCTTGTGGGATGGGTAAGGATAGTTGTGGGTGGGTAAGGATTGGAAAGGATAGTTGTGGGATAGGTAAGGATAGTTGTGGGATAGATAAGGATAGCTGTGGGATAGATAAACCTCCAGTGCAAGCATAGTGGGACTGTATGGTCCACCCTCCCAGCTGCCACACATATGGCCCTTTTTTATCAATAACAATTTATTCATTGATCAACACATTTCAAAATAAACAAAGCTCTTTATTAATGCCCTATTCATTGTAGGTCCACTCAACATACAAGGCACAATCTCACCAGTGTTATGAGACAGGCTCAAGGAAGCATCCATTAACCATCTATCATCCTGTCTTGCCACTGCACTGCTCCAGCTGGGGAGTTGCACCAGTGTCTCAGTAGGTTGCGCTGCTTCTTCCCTTCACGTGAAGCTCTGTTGGGGCCTTGTACATCCACAGTGTCAATCAGGTTTCATCCTTGCCTCCATTCACCAGGCTCCATGTCCCCATTCCCTTGTTGACGGTCCACAAGCCTGTTCTGCAAGACTGGGTAGCGGGTGCGCATGATATTGTGCAGGATGCAGCAAGCTTCCACGATGCTCCTCACAGTCTCTGGGTAATGCTGCATGGTGGTGAGAAGTACCTGGAACCTGTTGGCCTGGATGCCAAAGGCTTTCTCCACCACCCGTCTTGCCCTGGACAGCCTGTAGTTGAAGATCCTCTCTTCACGGGTGAGGTATCTTGAACTGTAGGGCTTCATGAGGTAGGTTCTGAGGGAGAAGGCATCATCACCCATGATGAAGTAGGGCAGATCTTGTGTGTCATTGGGTAGGGGGTCTGGATCTGGAAAACACATGATGAGGTTGCGTTCCAGCCCATCCTTGCGGTCACTGGCGTTGTATACCTGGCTATCTGAAGCTGACCTGTTTCCTGAAGCATTGATGTACATGAACTTGTAGTCAGCATCAACCATGGCAAAGAGGATGATACTGAAGAAGCCCTTGTAGTTGAAATAATTGGACCCTGAGTTGGCTGGAGCTTTGCAGGCCACGTGCTTCCCATCTATGGCTCCAACGGTGTGGGGAAAATTCCACCTCTGATACCACTGTTCTGCAACTTTCCTCCAGCCTTCATCAGTGGTGGGACAATGGAGGAGCTCCTCCACGTATTCTTCGATGATGGCCTGGACCACTTCCCTGACCAATTTGCTGATGGTGTTGTGTGGCACACTCCAGGCATACTGCATGTTTCTGTATGTGGCTCCAGAGGCCAGGTGCCGCAGAGTCAGTGCCACCTTCAGTCCAGGGTCCAGGTTGGGATGGAAGTTGGTGCTCGGCTTGGTCAACCCGGGTCTCAGACGCTCTACAATTTCGTCAAACATGGCTCGTGGCATCCTCATGAAGTGATGGAATGCACAAGTGTCTTCATTCCTCAGCTCCACCATCAACTTGTCATAGAGTCCAAACTCCATTCTTCTCCCGATCCATCCTCAGACCCACACAGCTCTTGAACGTCTCCTCCTTCTCCTTGTGTAGAAAAGGTGAAACAGTCTGAACAGGGCTTGGTTCTGGTGTTGAATGATCGCAGCTACCCATGAGGACTGTGTTATGATCCATGGTGGAGAACAATGGATGATGTGGAAGAGCAAAACCAAGGGTGAAGAGGTCTGTACACCACGGCTGCTGGACTCATACTGAGATCCAGGTGATTTCCTCCCCCTTTTTATAGGAAATATCGGTTTTCTGCTCGGTGTCCTTCCACATACTCTAGACATACTGCAGACAACCTAAATATTTGAGATACATCCCATATATGAACGTTTTGTCCATTTTAATGCTTTATATACGAGATGCATCCGCTTACATCCTTTCTATTTCCGTGCTACTTACACTGTGTGGACGTTCCATGTACCTTTCGTTTCCTCCCTCTTTCCGTTTTCAGCTGGAGCGGATGTGAGTTGCGAGGATGGTCAGAGGATGCAGAGAGGATACAGCGGACGTTTAATGGATGATAACGGACATAGAACATTTGTTGCCCGTATATGTTGCAGATGTACATCGTACGCGGCGGAAAGTTCATCCGTTCACAAAGTTTTGTGCAGCTCAAAACTTCTTGCACAGATGAAATCTCAGTGGACGGATGTTCCACGGATAGAGCATATGAAACATGTATGCAATGAGTACACAACGGATGCATCGCGTTTTACAACGGATGGCAAGCTTTTTTGTCCATTTAACATCCGCTTTGCATCCGTTGGTGCAGTGGGACATGGGCTTAAGCCATAAAACCTGCAAAGGATTCCTGAATCTTTAAAAAGTCTCTCAGTCTGGTTCAGTAGGAATCACAATCATGGGAAAGACTGCTGACCTGACAGTTGTACAGAAAACCATCATTAATACCCCCACATAAGGAGGGAAAGCCTCAAAAGCTAAGTGCAAACGAAGTTGGATGTTCCCAAAGTGCTGAATCAAAACACATTAATAGAAAGTTATGTGGAAGGGAACAGTATGGAAGAAAAAGGTGCACAAGCAGCAGGAATGATTGCAGCCTGGAGAGGATTGTCTCTCATTCAAAAGTGTTGGAGACTTTCACAAGGAGTGGACTGAGGCTGGAGTCAGTGCATCAAGAACCACCACACACAGACGAACCTGGACATGGGCTTCAAATGTCGTATTCCTCTTGTCAAGCCATTCCTGAACAACAAACAACGTCAGAAACGTCTTACCTAGGCTAAAGAAAAACAGAACTGATCTGTTGCTTCTCTTCTGATGAGAGTAACTTTTGCATCTCATTTGGAAACCAAGGACCCAGAGTCAGGAGGAAGAATGGAGAGGCACACACTGCAAGATGCTTGAAGTCCAGTGTGAAGTTTCCACAGTCTGTGTTGATTTGGGGAGTCATGTCATTTGCTGGTGTCGATCCACTGTGCTTCATTAAGTTCAGGGTCAACGCAGCCATCTACCAGGAAATTTTGGAGCACTTCATGTTTTCTTCCACAGACAAGCTTTATGGGGATGCTGACTTCATTTTCCAGCAGGACTTGGTACCTGCCCACACTGCCAAAAGCACCAAACCCTGGTTCAGTGACTATGGGATTATTGTGCTTGATTGGGCAGCAAACTCACCTGACCTGAACTCTTTCAAGAATCTATGGGGCATTACCAAGAGAAAGATGAGAGACATGAGACCGAACAATGCAGAAGAGCTGAAGGCCGCTATTGAAGCATCCTGGTCTTCCATAATACCTCAGCAGTGCCACAGGCTGATAGCTTCCATGCCATGCTGCATTGAGGCAGTAATAGCTGCAAAAGGGGCCCAAACCAAGTACTGAGCACATATGCATGATTATACTTTTCAGAGGTCCAATATTGTTCTGTTTACAAACCTTGTTTTATTGATTGCATGTAATATTCTAATTTTCGGAGACTGTGGATTTGGGGTTTTCATGAGCTATAAGCCATAATCATCACAATTATCACAAATCACGGCTTGAACTATCTTGCTTTGCATGTAATGAATCTATCTTGTATATTAGTTTCACCTTTTAAGTTGCATTACTGAAATAAATGAACTTTTGCACGATACTCTAATTTTTCGAGTTTCACCTGTATGCCACAACATATTCACATTTACAATTATGGCTCATTTACTAATATTCCTATTCTTTTGTTTTTCCAAGGAAAAGATGATGCTGAGCCAAAGAATACAGAAGACTGTACCTTGCATACATCGTAAGTCATCCTAATATTTCTGGATTGTTAAACGGTAGCAATTTTTCCTGAATGTGTGTCCGTCAAAAAAGTCAAGGTGATGGCTGCTACTGCATAATCAAAATCCTGATTCTTATTTACATGCACCACTGCCATCTTGCTTTTTGGACCCTCCCTCCAAGGACACTTCTGTTTAACATACAAAAATCTCTTTTGGATTTAAAATATTACTTTTGATACTTTGGAATATTGTTTCAATGAAAATTATAGCAATTGGCTAGTCCAGGAAAAATCCTTGATTTCTAAAGAGACTGTATCAAACAACAATATATACCTATTTTTGAAATTAAAATTTTATAAAAAAATTAAAGATTTTTTTTATGACAAAAGGAGTTTTTCTCTCTAGCTAAAACATATATATGTTGCTTATCATTTACTGTTTAATTTTCTGTGGCTGAGATTAGTTTCATCTTTCAGTTGCTGAAATCCAACTGAAAGAATTAATATGTTCACTACAATTTGTTGAGGATTCTGAATTAACAAAATCAGAAGCACAATAAATCACAAAATATGATTCTAATGAAACAGTGGTAGATTTTAGTGGTGGTCTGCATGTCAGACAAATTGTTCAAGTGCTGCCTACCATTTTTGTTATGATCAGGAACAACTAGATCCAATAATGTTTATTTGGTGCTAAGTGTTCTTGACAACAATTTAGAATAAAATAATATCTCAAATAAATCTATAGTGATGTTTGATGTAGCTATGTAAGCCCCTTTCTTGTAAAAATTATTAGCAAAAATAAGAATCTGATTGGTGATTAATAATTGTCATGTATATTTTAGTCTATACACACAAGTACTCTAACACATTGTGCTTTGGTTTAGAATATTTTTGTTCTGCAAATGTGATCTTTAATTATTTCAGCTCTTGTTAAGAATTGAAAATGCTTTATACTGTATTCATTTTTGTAAAATCAAATTTGAATACATATATTTATTATCTATTAACTTGATATATTAAAATTCATTGGTTCTGAGTGGTTACAAAAAAACATTAAATATAAGATAAACAAAAATGGAGAGTAAATATGATAGAGATGACAAGAAACAAATCTATCCAATTCAAAGAAGAAAGGGTTAGTTACTAATAAATCATTTTCCTGAACTAGGGTTTGAACTTGGCTTCTTTGAAATATATTTCAAAACTTTAAATATAAGTCAGATAAGAGAAAAGCTGAAAATGTATTGTTAGTTACAATTTCATTTGTGATGTATATGGAATAGTTAAGAAATTATTAAAGAAAATGTAAAAACTATATATATGAACTAATCGTTGCTGAAAATGAACTTTTCATTTCAATAGACTTCTTTTCATTTCAATAGACTTCTCAATCATTAAGGAACAATGTTCCAATCTCTAAATCAGATATGCCAAGATCAGTTTGTCGTTTTATCTATACAGGACATTTGGCATAAATATGTAGCCTTGGACAACTTTTGCTGTCATAACACAGATATTCTCTCTCTCTCTTTTATTCTCTCTTTCTCTTCTTTCATGGGCACATTTGGTATATAGTATATTTATACTAAATATGTCCATGAAAGAGAAAGAGAGAATGCATCTATGTTAAAACAGCAATTTGTTGAGAAGTCATATATATCTGGTATATTTATTAGAGGAGCATGATGGCTCACATGGTTAGGATGCTGGATTCAAGGTTAGCAAGCCTATGTTTGAGATCTGCGAGGTGAGCTCCCATCTTGCTGGAATTCTAAAGGCTAAAAGCAATTTAACTTCTGGATTTTCTATGACTTTCTCTATTTTATGGTCCCACCAGTTCTTGCTTACAGGTAAATGATATTTCTTGCAGACCTTCCAATGCACCATTGTTTCTATTTTGTCATGTTGCTATTTGTTGTCAGTCTGTGCAATTTTTTTGCAGCAGCTTACTAGATGTTCCACTGTTTCTTCATCTTTTTTCCATAGGTGGCAATTTCTTCTTCTTCTTCTCCTCCTCCTCCTCCTCCTCCTCCTCCTCCTCCTCCTCCTCCTCCTCCTCCTCCTCCTCTTCCTCCTCCTCCTCCTTCTTCTTCTTCTTCTTCCTCTTCTCCTTTTTCTTCTTCTTCTTGTTGTTAAATGATTTTGTTATATTAGCCAGTGTAATGGTTTGGCTGCCAATTTTTCAGCTCTATTGTTGGACACGCTCACGTGCTTCCTATAGTGAGCAACAGGAAGCCAAGCTGGCTTCACACCAGAAAGAAAAACAAGCAGCTCTTCCTGCAGTGTCCCTCCCTTTCTTGGATCTGTCTTGCAAATGAGCATCGCAACCAGGAAGGTTCAGAACTTGCAGGAATCTGCCTGCATGATGCATCAACTCATCTACCCACCAAAGTGGTACCTATATATCTACTCACATAAAGCTTGCTTTCAAACTGCTAGTTGGATAGAAGTTGAGGGCAAAATGACGGGAGCTCACCCCACCATGAGGTGCTAGGACTTGAACCATTGAAGCAAAGACCATCTCCAGTGTCATAAAGCTACTGAGTTACTTCACCTTTATGTAATCAGTAGAAAATAAGGAAAAAAATAATACAATTACTATATTAAAATATATGTGTAAACGTAGTACAGATACTCCTAACTTAAAGATGCCCTGTTTAGTGACTATTCAAAGTTATCACAGTCCTTACACTCAAACCTCAGAGTGTCTCTGCAAACATGTGGTCAAGAAACAGAATCTGGCAGATATTTTTGAGCATTGCACCATCCCATGATCATCATTTATATGCTTCACATCTAGCTTTCAACAAGCAAGCAATAGAGAAACTGGCAGTAAAACTACAAGTTCTGGTCATATTCTGTCATGCTTGGTGACCATGGGGAATTAGCTTAACAACCATATAAA
>BLBF01000017.1:30832009-30914114 GCA_015471245.1 Laticauda colubrina
CAGCCCCTACAACCTCGAAGTCCCTCTGATGAGGGCCCATATGGCCCTGCCAGAGGGAGGAAGAGTCGTTCACGTCAACGGGAGTGGAGGCAGTACTTTATTGAGGAGGCGCACGAGGATGAGGTGCTGGAGTGGCTGAGAGAGAAGGACTATCTGTGGCGGAAGGGACACCGGCTGTACAGGGACACCAAAAGGAAGCAGGCTGCTTGGAGAGAGAAGGCGGAGAGTCTGGGCTACACTTCGGAGGTGCTACTCGGCTGGTGGAAACATATGCACACCTGGTACGGGAAGCTGCACCGCAAAAAATCTGGCCAGGCCGCCGTCAGGCTGACGGACAGAGAGAACTATGTCATGGCCAGGTGCAGCTTCCTGGAGGGTGAGATCCGCCACTGAGCAGCACCAGGAGCCCATCTGTCTACCCTCACTCTCAGACTGCGACCCAGTCCTCTTCCAGCCGAGAGTCAGTCCCTGTCTCCAGGCAGGTTTCGGTGGAGCGTGCCACGGTGGAAAACCCCCAGGCAGGTGTTGAAAGCTTGGTGGAGAGCGTGGAGGACTCCCTGGTGCAGTGGGAGAAAGGTAACATCGAGTCCACCGCTGCGGAAGTCCCGTCCACCCACACCGCCGCCTCCACAGGAAGGCAGAGAGCCAGACCGCAGGAGGGTGAGAGCCACAAGGTCCTGGTGGAGATCAGGGACACCATCCACACCAGCATAGGTCTCCTCTCTCAGCTAGTCCCCATCGACTCCTCCTGCTCCAACCGCAAGCCCTTCCTCAATTATTTAAACCAGACCCTGAAGGAGATGCCGGATCCCCAGTACCAGCTGGTGAAGGAGAGGATCTGCACGCTGCTTAACAACCCTCCAGACCCAGAGGCACCTGCTTCCACCCAGTCCAGGTCTGCTCCTCCACCCCAGGTGATGTCCCTCCCATACCAAGGCTTCCAACAGCCCCTCACCTACCAGGGCTACAGCTACCCGGAGGTCCAGCAGCACAGGCAGCAGCCCTTCCCAGGCCAGGCACAGAGTCATCGGGCGGCACCGTTGCCAGCTGTTCCACTGATGCCACCGATGCCACCCACGCCAATGATGCCACCGACGACATCATTGATGCCAGCCACGCCACTCCTCAGCTCGCTGCACAGCAGGCAGTCCCACTACACTACTCCTTCCTCCATCCCACAGCCAAGCCCGGCCTCAGTACATCTGTCCTCGGTACTGGGGCTGACACCCCATGGAATGGAGGAAGGACCTCTCAGCATCGCGGGGATGAGCCAGCTGTCCGACACCTTTCTGAACACACCGTCCCCTGTTGTCCTCTCGGGGCCAGGCACTCCATCAGCACCTCAGACCAGCACTGCAGCAGCACCCACCTCCAGAGCACCTGCATCCTAAAAATTAGACTGGGCACACACCTCCGAGTGACCAAGCGGAGTACCAGAGACTGGCTGCCTGGATATTTTTGGACTTTATTTGGACACTTGACTTGGTTCATGTTTACTTTTCAGGTTGTTATTAAAAAAGTTTATCTTTGTTTCACACGCTTGCTTCATTATTTTTTTTCTAAAAAGTCTGGGTGGAAACTTTTAGAAATGGTTTAGCCTTTGCATGCTTGTGGGATGGGTTGAGATAGCTGTGGGATGGGCAGGGATACCTTTGGGTAAAGATAGCTGTGGGATGGGCAGGGATACCTTTGGAATGGGTTAAGATAGCTGTGGGATGGGCAGGGATACCTTTGGGTTAAGATAGCTGTGGGATGGGCAGGGATTCCTTTGGGATGGGTTAAGATAGCTGTGGGATGGGCAGGGATACCTTTGGGTTAAGATAGCTGTGGGGTGGGCAGGGATACCTTTGGGATGGGTTAAGATAGCTATGGGATGGGCAGGGATACCTTTGGGTTAAGATAGCTGTGGGATGGGCAGGGATAACTTTGGGTAAAGATAGCTGTGGGATAGATAAATCTCCAGTGCAAGCATAGTGGGACTGAATGGTCCACCCTCCCAGCTGCCACCCCTATGGCCCTTATCAATTACAATGTAATCATTGATCCACACATGTCAACATAAACACAACTCTTTATTAAACGCCCTGTTCATTGTAGGCCAACCAAACATACATGGCCCAAACTCATCCGTGTGATGAGACAGGCTGAAGGAAGCATCCATTAAGCATCTACCATCCTGTCTTGCCACTCCACCGCTCCAGCTGGGGAGTTGCACCAGTCTTTCAGAAGGTTGCGCTGCTTCTTCGCCTCACGTGAGGCTCTGTTGGGCCCTTGCACATCCTCAGTGTCGATCAGGTTTCGCCCTTGCCTCCATTCCCCAGGCTCCATGTCCCCATTGCCTTGCTGGAGGTCCACGAGCCTGTTCTGCAAGACTGGGTAACGGGTGCGCATGAGATTGTGCAGGATGCAGCAAACTTCCACGATCCTCCTCATGCTCTGTGGGCGATGCTGCATGGTGTTGAGAAGTACCTGGAACCTGTCGGCCAGGATGCCAAAGGTGTTCTCCACCACCCGCCTTGCCCTGGACAGCCTGTAATTGAAGATCCTCTCTTCACGGGTGAGGTATTTGGAGGTGCAGGGCTTCATGAGGTAGGTTGAGAGGGAGAAGGCGTCATCCCCCATGATGAAGTAGGGCACATCTTGCGTGCCGTTGGGCAGGGGTTCTGGATCTGGGAAGCCCACCATGAGGTTGCTTTCCAGCCCTTCCTTGAGGTGACTGTCGTTGTATACCTGGGCATCGGAAGATGAGACATTGCCTGAAACATCGATGTACATGAACTTGTAGTCAGCATCGACCATGGCGAAGAGGATGATGCTGAAGACACCCTTGTAGTTGAAATAAGTGGACCCCGACTTGGCTGGAACCTTGCAGGCCACGTGCTTGCCATCGATGGCTCCAACGATGTGGGGTAAGTTCCACTTCTGATACCACTACTCTGCAACTTTCTTCCATCCTTCTTCAGTGGTGGGGCACTGGAGGAGCTCCTCCTTGTATTCTTCGATGATGGCCTGCACCACTTCTCTGACCACAATGCTGATGGTGCTGGGTGGCACCCTCCAGCCGTACTGCATGCTCCTGTAGGAGGTCCCTGAGGCCAGATGGCGCAGAGTGAGTGCCACCCTGAGCCCAGGTTCCAGGCTGGGTGGAAAGTTGGTTTTTGTCTTGCTCAACCTGGGTGTCAGGCGCTGCAGAAGTTCGTCAAACATGGCTGGAGGCATATTCATGAAGTTCTGGAACGCACGAGTTTCTTCGCTCCTGAGCTCCACCATCAGCTTGTCGTAAAGTTGGTACTGTGCTCTTCTGGCTAACCATCTTTGGACCCAGACTTTTTTTGGGTGCCTCCTTTTCTTGCCGTAGTAGAGTTCACAGAGACTGTTGATGGTTTTGCAGTGATGCTGAAGGATATTGGTTGCCAAAAAGATTTTGTCGCAATCCATGCTGGAGATGACTGGATGCTGTGGAAGAGGAAGAGGAAGAGGCAGATGAAGGCTGCAGATGTCTGCACCGCTGGGCTGCTGGTCTGAAAGTGTGAAGCAGGGGAGTTTCTCCCCCTTTTTATGGGCAGTATAGATGTCCCTTTGCATCCTCTAGGCATCCTCTAGGCATCCTTCATATCTGAGATAGCTCCCCTCTGAGAACGTTTTTTCCGTTTTAAACGCTTTGTTTCCGTTCCGCATTCGTTCTGCTTCCTTCCTGCGTCCGAGTGGATGCGAGTTGCGCGGATGTGCAGCGGATGCCTAGCGGATATAGCGGGTGTGTAACGGATGCAGAACGGATGCCTAGCGGATGGGTAGCGGATGCAGAACGGACAAATTGGATACATTTTCCGCGCAAAAGTTTTAGGCAGCCTAAAACTTTTGGAGCAGATGAAACGTCAATAAACGGATGCTGGACGGATTGAGAGGAAGCCAAACGGAGGCAGTGAGTACATCGCGTTTTAGAACGGATGGCAAGATTTTTTTTCCATTTTTCTTCCTCTTTGCATCCGTTTTTGCAGTGTGACAGGGCCTTTATATACCACACTTATGTCAGATAGAAGACGGCATAATTCAAGGTTTTCTAGGTCTAGAATTTCAACTCTGGTGGCATAATGTATTCTACAATGAGTAGAGGAGTGGAGAACTCTTCTTGTGAAATACTTTTGGAGTTTCTCAACTGTTTTAATATCAGATATGTAATGTGGGTTCCAGACTGATGAGCTGTATTCGAATATTGTCTGGTAAATGTTTTGTATGCTCTCATTAGTCGTGTGATATTACCAGAGAAAAAGCTACATAGGATAAGGTTAACAACTCTTAATGCCTTTTTGGCTATGTAGTTACAATGGGCTCTAGCAATTAGATCATTAGAGATGAGTATTCCAAGGTCCTTTACAGAGCTTGGATCATCAACAAATTTTGACTATTCAGCTTGTATTTTATTTTCTGATTTTTTTTGCCAATATGTAAGACAGAGCATTTATTTGTTGAGATTGGAAGTTGCCATTTTTTTGACCATTCTGATACATAGTGAAGATCTTTCTGAAGGGTAGCAGTATTGTCTGTGGAATTGAACAGCTTTACATCATCAGTGAAAAGAACGCAGTTGCTCTTAATATGATTACAGAGGTCATTTATGTAGAGTATGAAGAGAGTTGGTCCTGGAACACTGCCTTGGGGGACACCACTATTGACAGGTACAGAATTTGATAGGACACTCCCAATTTTGACCATTTGTTGTCTTTTTGACAGGAATGCTTCTATCCAGTTATGCAGTTGTCCAGAGATACCATAAGATTTTAGTTTTAGGAGTAGTTTGTCGTGTACCACTAAATCAAAGGCTTTACAGAAGTCTGTGTAGATTGCGTCTTTTGTTTTGCCCTGATCGAGTTGTGTAGTCCATATATTTTTGCAGTGTAAGAGTTGCAGATTACAGGATAGCTTTTTTCTGAAACCAAATTTATTGGAGAGTAGGTTGTTTGTCTCTAAGTGGAGGATAATGGATTGGTTAATAATTGATTCCATAACTTTACAGGTGATGCAGCATAAGGAGATTGGTCTGTAATTTTCAACTAGGATGGGGTCTCCCTTTTTGAAGATGGGGATGACCCTGGCTTGTGACCATAGGTTAGGCAAGGAACTGGTCCTGAAAGATTTTTGAAAGATTATGCTTAGAGGTTTGGCTATGGCAGTGGACAGCTTTTTTTAGAAGTTGGCACATATTCCGTCCAGTCCAATAGCTAGAGATGGTTTTAGATTGCGTAGTGCTTTTTCAACATTGTCTTCTGTAAAATTGATATGTATTAGATCATTGTAGTTGTCTGTAGTTTGGCTAGGAAATACTGGACATGATCCATTACTGTTTACAAATACTGAGCCAAAGAATGTGTTAAAGATGTTGGCTTTAATAGTGTCATTGTTGCAGTCTTTACCATTAGGTCCTTTCAGGGGTGGGATGGACCTTGAGTCTTTTCATCTGTTGTTTACAAAATTGTAAAAGAGCGGGTGGAATTGGTGCTTAGAAGGTTTTCCTCTTGTTTAATGTGATAATTGGTGCATTCAATCTTTATCTGATGGCATAAATTTTTGTATCGGCTTTTGAAATTGGCAAGGTGACCAGATTTGTTTTTCCGCCAGACTGATCTCTTTTTGGATTGAAGTTTCCTTATTGTTATGGGTAATCTGTTTTTTTTTGGGGGGGGGAGTTGTTGGTATCTATAGTTTGATGACTCTTTTGACTTCAAGTAAAAATATGTTGCAATGGTGCAACAGGATTGCATCCAGTGAATAGAGATTGCCAATCAAGGGATGAGAGATCGTTGTCTATAAGATCATAGTTGCCTTTTTTGAAGTTATAATTGGGGATTATGTCATTGTGATGATTTTTGTGCGGGCGTATGTTGAGACAAAAGTCAATCATATTGTGATCACTGCTGGAAAAGGGTTCTTTAGTTTGTATTCCGTAAATTGAATTCAAACTATTGCAGAAGGTGAGATCGAAGCAGTTATTTAGTCTAGTGTTGTTGGTTACCAGTTGTTCCAGTCCCAGATTTGTAACAGCATTGTAGAATGTTGCATGTATGGGCTCAGTTGTACATTCATTTAGGGTCCAGTCAATATGAGGTAGATTGAAGTCACCAAGAAAGATAAAAGTGTGTGGGCAGGATGCTGCCCATGTTAGTAGTGAATTTAGCTTGTTTACATGTTTGATGTCATAATCAGGTGCTCTGTAACATAGTAAGAATCAAAATGTGATATTTAAGGATAGTTCACAGATGATGGTCTCAGGAAGAGTAAGCTCCTGGGTAACTTAGATGGTTTTTAGATGTAAGGACTTTTTATAGAAGATAGCAATACCACCTCCTCTACAGATTTGAAGCAGCTCCTGTTGCATAGTGTTAAAATAAGGAGAAACCAGGGCAACTTTCCAGGGAAACTAATGGTGAGGAGAGCCAGAATGGTGCACTGGTTAAGAAAGCAGGATAGAAACATGGAGATTGCTTGTTCTAGTTCCAGCTTAGGCAACAGCCAACTGGGTGACTTGTGTCAGTAACTCTCTCTCAGCTCTTGGAAAGAGCCCCAGGTAAATAACTTTTGCAAATGTTCCCAGAAAATTACAGGGACTAGTCCAAGCAATTGGTAGGGATCAGCATTGACTCCAAGGCATGCACATACACATGTAGCTAAATATGGCTTAATCTAATCCATTGACTGGGGATGAAAAAAGACAGTGTTGTGAGGATGTGATTGAAGAAAGATGTTGAGGGATTGGGTTCTTTGATGATTAGTGGCAAGTGAGGAAAGACCTAGTCTTAGCTTGTGCATCTAGTTGTTGGGGAGAATCACAGGGAACACAAGGAAGAAAACATACACAAGAACATGATATAGTTAGTGTGACCAAAAACACATATTTGAACATTTCACAATTACAACAGATTTCCAATATTGTTCAGAACTTATTTATGTCAGATGAAAGTAAATGTCATTCCTGAAAATGAGTTTTTAAACTAGTTGTTCCTTTCACATTCACACACACACACATGCACAAAAAATAAATATTTTCTGACTTCTTTTTTAAAAGGTGCCAATTATTCCTATTTCTCCCCATAGTATACAAGAAATACGCAGAAAATCTGCAAAGTAATTGTGTCCTTGATGTAAATTCAAAGAGGCAGATTAAAATTATTTGTGGATATCTCAAGTTCCATACACAAATTGTTTATATATAGGAACAATGGAACTTAATTTATCCTTTCACTGGTTTTACTGCTTCTTTCAAACATTACTTTCAGGGACAGGTTTATTGTGCTCCTGAATTAGGCAAGGAACCATTCATGAGTGGAACATTTACATTTAAGAAAAGAGGGAGGGAATCATCTTCTTCCTATCAAATTACTCCAATGTTCCCTTTGGAAACATTTGAAAAAGAAATAAAAGGGAAAAAAAACTAAAACTCATTGTTTCTGGTTTCTGATTGTCTTTTAACAAACGGAAGAATGCTTATTCAAAGAATTATAATGTAGTCCTGCATTTTGCTGGGAACTTTCAGTTTTATAGTCTGGCCCCATGGTTACATGATCCCTGCCTTGGATTCAGGAGGAAGCAAGCACTTAACTAGGTTCCCTTCAAAGCTGTACAACAAAATTAAGAAATAGAGAATTCACACCAAAGTTTTACAAAATCCTAAAGTTCTGAATCATTTGCTGATTTGTTTTATGCCAAACTTTATCCCAAGTTCACCTGGTCTTTGGACTCACTTTTCATCTTCAGTGCCAAAAGAACACAGCCAGTGGCATCACGCTACTATTTAAGCACAAACAACTGTATATCTTATATCTTGTTTTAACCTTTATATGTATGTATCAGCACCCATCATTTGTTCAAAATATCCCATGGCCGAAACATCATTAACAAAAGTGACTTTACCCATTGAAGATTATATTTATAATGCATGCTGAGCTTCAAGTTAATACAAAGAATGGCTGTGCTCTGTAATGGAATCTCATGCAGGGCAGTCTGGTCAGCAGGAACACAAAAAAGTTGATACTGGTGGAAGATAATATTTATTTTATTTTATTTATTTATTTTTATCAATTGCTTCCAAGATAACAGGTATAAGTAAAAACATAGTTATGAATACATGGATTCATATAAGAAAAATAAAAATAAAAGAAAAGAAACAATAGGACAGGGATGGTAGGCATGTTGGTGCACTGATGCACTCCCCCTGCAGACCTCTTAGGAAAGGGGTGAGGTCAATAGTAGACAGCCTAAGGTTAAAGTTTTTGGGGTTTGGGGAAGAAACCACAGAGTCAGGTAGAGCATTCCAGACATTGACCACTCTGTTGCTGAAGTCGTATTTCATGAAAACAGGTTTGGTGCGATTAACCTTGAGTTTGTATCTATTGTTTGCTCTTGTGTTGTTATGGTTGAAGCTGAAGTATTCATTGACAGGTAAGACATTGCAATGTATGATTTTATATAATATACTTAGATCGGACCGAAGGTGGCGTAGTTCTAGGTTTTCTAGACCTAGAATTTCAAGTCTGGTGGCATAAAGTATTCTGCAATGAATAGAGGAGTGGATAACTCTTGTGAAATATTTCTGGACTTTCTCAACTGTATTAATATTAGATACGTAATGTGGGTTCCAGACTGATGAGCTGTATTTGAGTATTGGTCTAGTAAATGTTTTGTATGCTCTAATTATTCGTGTAATATTATCAAAGAAAAAGCTACATAAGATTAGGTTAACAACTCTCAACACCTTTTTGGCTATGCAGTTGCAGTGGGCTTTAGCCCTTATTAGAGATGAGTACTCCAAGATCCTTGACAGAGTTTGGATCATCAACAAGGTCTTGACTATTCAGCCTGTAATTTATTTTCTGATTTATTTTGCCAATATGTAGGACAGAGCATTTATTTGTTGAGATTGGAAGTTGCCATTTGTTTGACCATTCTGATACATAGTCAAGATCTTTCTGAAGGGTAGCAGTATTGTCTGTGGTGTTGAATAGCTTTACATCATCAGCTAAGAGAATGCAGTTGCTCTTGATATGATCACAGAGGTCATTTATGTTGAGTATGAAAATAGTTGGTCCTAGAACACTGCCTTGGGGGACACCACTGTTGACCAGTACAGAATTTGATTGGACACTCCCAATTTTGACCATTTGTTGTCTGTTTGACAGGAATGCTTCTATCCAGTTTTGCAGTTGTCCAGAGATACCATAAGATTTTAGTTTTAGGAGTAGTTTGTCATTTACCACTGAATCAAAGGCTTTACAGAAGTCTGTGTAGATTGCATCTATTGTTTTGCCCTGATCGAGTTGTGTGGTCCATATGTTTTTGCAGTGTAAGAGTTGCAGATTACATGATAATTTTTATTTATTTTATATTTATAAATATATATAAAATATTTGTAGCTGATGATTGAAGTTTGGGTTCTTGGTGGTGTTTGAGCTTGGTAGCATTGATTATGTTACCTAGTTTGGTAATAAAATGTCTGCAAGAAAACAACCAAGCTCACAGAGCACCAAGGACCCCATGAAAACGTGCTTTTTCATCAAAAACCCTGAATCATTTTCCATATGTTCAGAAACTATACCCCTAAATCTCTGGGTCTGATAGTCAGGAAGTTTGTAGACTTCTAATGGAAAGTCAGTTCTTTCATGATACTCCTTACATCTAAATTGATCAGATGGGAAATCAACACCACAGGAGGAAGGCTAGAACTACCTTCATTGAGGTTGGTTATAACAATCTTTCAAATATCAATATATTGTATCATTTCCCCATTCTTCTACTACAGTGAATGTTTGCCTAAGGTATTTTCCAATGTTACTTCATTGCTCTGGACTCTCCCCCCCCCCCCCCCAATTTCTGTCAAGGTCAGAAGATCAGCCCAGAAGGCCTGTACTGAACCAGATTTTGATTCTAAGTCAGTTCACAACAAAAAATGTATGAAAATGTTGGTAATTATATTTAAAAAGAGAGCTTGCTTTAGGGCAATTTTCATTTTAAAATTTTATGGTGGGCACATATACTTGTTAAAGATCAAAGCAGATGATTTGAATGTTAAATAAAAGTTATAGGACATAAGATTTACAGTTTTATAAATTTTCCTTCATTTAATTGAACTTTAGAAGAAAAATGGGATAAAAATAAATCAATAACATGCATGGAAAGTCTCTGGATATCTCGTGATATCCAGATTAAATAACTACACATTTTGTGATTAAGACAAATTAGAAAAAAATGATACCCTGTCAACATGTAAAGTTACCGGTAAGTGGAGATGGTTTTAATCGTTGTCAAATGAAAAGATTTAGTTCATATAATTTTCACCTAAACCTGAGAACCCATTAGATACTAGATTTTTTGCATATTATATGAAGAGAACATTCATTTCCTTTTATAAAATATCTAGGTGGGGGGGAAATAGAAACTTTAAATAACTTTTTAGCACATTAAAGTATCTTTATCGTGCATTACTGATTTCTTGCAATACCTTTCGATGGGATTCTGGAAAACCTGCCAAAAATGAATCCAGTTTCTAAAATGAAGTTATTGCTTCTTAGAACAAAAAGGGCCTTGAAATTTTGTTGGCTAAAGTATTTATCCTTGAGCCGAACATATGGATCAGGACTGTATTAGCTTCATTGTAATGTTTACTCAGATAAATGCAGGGTAAGACAAATTAAACACCTAATTCTGTCAAATATTATTATTTCCTCTTTTTGGTGCTCGAAGAAAGCTATAATGTTAGAAAAAACATGATATGAGTTTATTAATGACTTTGTGTACAAAATTGTATTTTACTTTAAAAATAAATAATTGTGGTAAATTCCTCATCAAAGATATTTATTTATATGGACTCATGACAGCTTACAACTGTATTAAATCATACTTAATACAACATGGATATATACATACATACATACACACACACATATATATCTGTCAAAAGCTTACAATACAACAGAAACAAGAATAAACATAAGTTTAAATACAAGGAATAGGAACTAATAATTGGAGACAATAGGACAGGGACGGTCGGCACAATTGCGCGCTTATGCACGCTCCTTACAGACCTCTCAGGAATGGGGTGAGGTCAACAGAGGTTAGTTTGAGGGTAAAGGAGTAGGGGTTGAGCAGGTGACAGCAGAATCAGGTAGTGAGTTCAAGACATTGATCATTCTGTTGCTAAAATCGTACTTCCTGCAATCGAGTTTAGAGTGGTTTACATTTAGTTTATATCTGTTGTGTGCTCTTGTGTTGTTGTGGTTAAAGCTGAAATATTCATTAACTGGTAAGATGTTGTAACATATGGTTTTATGTACTGTGCTAAAGTCCAATCTTAGTCGACCTAGTTCAAGGTTGTCTCAGCCTAGAATCTCAAGTCTAGTGGTGTAGGGTATTCTGTTGCAAACAGAACATATAATAGACACACACACACAATAAAAATGCATGATGTTTTAATCAACCTGTCAAGCCCAAAATTGACATCAGTGTAGCCATTTTAGTTTGTCTTAGTGTATATTCTTTTTCTTATTTTCTCTGTGGTAGTAATAGGGGGAAGGGTTTCGGGCTTGCCACATTCCTAAGAGGGGAGGAGTGGAGATAAAGAGAGTGTTATGGATAGGTGATCTTCTTTCCTGTGGGAAACGAGCTGTCCGGGCTTGGGCACCTGGAGATGGAGATTTATGATATCAAGCAACGTTGAATTACTTCTATTGGAGAATGTGACTTTTGGGATTGTTTCTAACTTCTAAATATTGTAGGGTAATTCCAGGTTGGGTCAGATCCGGAATTACTATGGACTTTGCCAATTTGATGCTTTCCTAAATAAAAAAAAATCTTTTTGAAAGATGGACTTTGTATTTTTCTTTTTTAATGGATTTCATCACTTGGAAACGTGACACAGCCACAATTACATGACAAAATTGAAATGTCCATGGTAAGAATAAATAACATTAACTCTATAACATCAAAATGCAATTCAATTATAACGAGCATCCTTAGTACAGCACACATAATTGCATAAAACAAAATCACATAATTAGAAATTAGCCAACACCAGCCAGATGACATCATCTATCCAAGTCTGTCTAAAATAATTCACCATTTAATACTTTCTTGAAGTCTATTACATTCAAGGTAAGCCTGATATTGAAAGGGAGATTATTTCAAATTATTGCAGTTGTTACAAAAAAAAAAAGGCTTCACACATACACTCTGTATTCACACATACATCCTTCACACATACACCCTTCACACATACACCCTTCACACATACACACATGAAAATACAGGAACTGTTGAATCTCGTAGAATGTAGGATGAGGGCAAATACATATTTTGTTTAGGGAGGCAGTTCTTTTATTTGTGTGCTGATAGTAGGACTAAAAAATAAATTCTTTTTACTAGAATTTCAGCAATGATTGATAATGTTTCATAAGATAAACTGAAACTTTTTTTCATTTTTATTTCATGTACTGTATGCTACCTGTTATTTGTAAAACATTCGTGGAAGATACACTTTAAACTGTTCTCTACTTTGGGAAATGAGCCATATTGTAACAGGACTTCAAAAAAATGGTTGCAGTTGTAATTTTTAATTAAAGTTGAATACAAAACCATATTGTTCTGTCCTTCTGTCTATATTCAAATATTCTTGAAATGAAATTAGTTTAAAAGATGAATTTAAGATCAAAAAACTTTTTTGTAGTATTTATCTCCTTCTATAGCCATTGTTGCTGTTCTTTAATTTGAGATAGTTGTGAATTAAAAGCTTTGGAAGAATAAAAATGCATGGAACAAAAGGCAAAAGGACAAAGAGATGAATGTTGGTTGGCCTTTGTCCAGTTCAAATAAAATGGCACATGGCAAGCAAAAGATAATAATCAAACAAATATTAAGACTAAAGTCATAATTTAAAAATAATCTGTTTCACAGACTTTTTAGATTGAACGAGATCCAGTATTTTTCGGTTATATGTTTAGTTTAATGCAGATCTTATTCACAGTTTATGTTCAAGCTTGTTTAGTCATAAAGTATTTTAGGATATATTGAAGTTTTCTCCTTTTATAATTATTGTTCTGGTTGATCTACTTTTTGTAAACTCTGTTTTTAAGTTGTTTTCTATAACAGATTGTGGGCAGTGGTGGGATTCAAATAATTTAACAACTGGTTCTCTGCCCTAATGATTTCTTCAACAGCCAGTTCACCAAACTGCTCAGAAAGTTAACAACCGGTTCTCCCGAATTGGTGTGAACTGGCTGAAACCCACCACTGATTGTGGGAGTTAAATGTATTTTTTATAAATAGATTTGATAGTTTAGAAACTTATTTAATTTTATAGTGTTCTATTTTTTTAATCCCAGAAGTGCAGTGATTTTCATCTTCTTACCACTATAAAAATGCAGTTATGAACAGTTAATAATTTTTATATTTAAACATGTTTCATTAAAGTTGCAGTAATACATTTTACAGTGTGGATTATAGCAACACATTCCATCCATAAAGTATAATACATAATAATGTATTATGGGGGTCTTGAATTTAAAGCTGTTTTTTTATTGTGGTAAACGACAATTAGTTAAAATATACTTGGAAGCAAATATAGCAGCCTTTATTTGATAGGACACAACTGGAGGTTTTATTTTCTTCAGGGTAAAAATCTTTCCATTACATCTTCATTATTTTTAAAATGTAGGTCTTGTATTAAACATGAGGTTTTAGTTGATGTTGGTTAATTTTGTAATTATGCTTTTCAATTTATATTATCTAAGCATTCTAAGCATATGTTAATTTTTAACATGTTAATTTTTAACGTATCACTGAAATCACTGGGGATTAATTGTACTTAATTTTAATACATCATATTCACATTTCTTATGTAATTCTTTTTCTTTTTAGTAATCTCCTGAGTAAATAGGCCAGAGATTTAGATGATTAATACCTAAACATTCAGTTATTATTCTGGAGAGATGTTTAAAAGGATGTATGAAAAACTAATTGTGCATAAACCAAACCTTTTATTGTTGGTAGACATCTCATTGATATCTCTCATTGCAATTATAAATAACCTACATAGATATTGTTCTATTATTATGAAGTGTCTAAATAGAAGGAAGGTTAGAATTCATATGCTCTGACATTTAATTAATTCAAGATAGGAAAGTAGGTGCAAAGCAATGTTTTGTGAGATTTAATCGACATTGTGAGAACTTTCATGTTAAATGTCAGAATTTTACACATCGGTTCTTTTAGTTAAAGATTAATTGCATCATACATTAAATCAAATGTGCAATTAATATAAACTCTGACATACATTAAAGAGAATTGAAGGATTGATAATGTAACATATTTCAAGACCTATATATAATGAAATTGAAAACTAAATATATTTTATTCTTATGTTAACCAGTTTAAAATGCAGTCAGTTAATGATGTATTAACAAAAGATTGTAATATATACTTTTTATTGTTGTTTTTATTTATTCATACCTTATTCATGGTAAGGAAACCCTTGAATCCAAAATGACTTGCCCACAGTAAGATTAATTTTTGAATAGACATGCATAGGATCAGGGTTTTATAGATCTCACGTAGAAAAATATTAATCTTAAATGAAGTACTCCTTTTGCATTAGTTAAATTTTAATTGCTACATTGTTATTTGAAAGGTTTAAAAATTAATTCTTCATTAATCAGCTTGATTAATAATAACATTGCTGAATAGTGATACATTCATCATATAGATCTTCAGAATAGATCTGAAAACAGTCTTAGATGGGACTGCTCAAAGAAATGGTCATTTTATTGTACTATAATACAACCAAAACCAAGAATAGAGAGATGTAACTATTGGCAAAATATTTTAATGAAAAATGAAGGAACAAAATTCTTATCTAGTTTGAGGGTCAAATTTCATAAATATATTTGTAACTCCACCTTAATGGTGTATCATTTATTAATTGTTAATATTGGTTAACATTATGACAAACATTGTCATATCTTTAAACACAAGGGGTTTAATATTGCATTATTTTTCAAAATAGACTGCCAAATAATTTTTATTTGAGGACCTTCATTGAGTCTTGCGGGATACCCAGGATTCTGGGACCACACATTAAGAAACACTGATTTAGAGATGTTAGTTTCATTCATTCACTCATTCATTGCTGTGAGCGTCCTAGAATTATATTTCCTAACATGGGTAGCTGTATAAGCCTAATAAAGAAATATTGAAATGGCAAAGAAAGCAGTTCACCCTGTTATAAAAGAGAGAACTAAATGGATTTCTGCTACAAGATCATTGAAGTCATTGAACAGATAAAACAGAGTAATCAAAATACACATCAGCATCTTTAGGCTGATGTTAAACCTTAAGGTAATTAAAACTGTCCTCTACTCACACAACCCATTACTGATCATGTTATTACATTATGTTAACTTCATTAAAAAAAAACAAGGCTATATATTTAAACTTTATTCAAAATATATAGTTAAAATATATTAAAGGAAGCTTACTTGGATGTAATGCTAATGATGTTACCCTAGTAGCCAAACATACAAAGGACATTCATGCTCTTATAATAAAGCCAGGGAATACAGTGAAAAAAAAAGGACTAAAATAAAATACAAAGATCAAACTTTCTCAAGGGCAATTGATACAATAAGCAGCCTTAGAACTGACAAGGAAGATACTAAAATAGTGAATACTAATGCTTTCTAGAATCAACTATCAAGAGTCAAGAAATATGCTGCAAACTAGCACTTAGTAGAGAAGTACAAAGCCTTGGAAAAGATAGTCAGGTACTAGAATAGTGCAGTATTCTCTGTAATGCTTTGAGGAAGTGAAAGTGGAACTTTGAAGAAGTAGAGTAGAAATAATATTTATGGTGTTGGAGAAAATTCCTGAGAATTTTCAAGAAAGCCAACAAAGCAAATAAATGAATCATCAAACAAATCAATCTGAATTTTTACCTGAGGCACAAATGATCAGACTCAAATTACCGTACTTGAGACACACAATCTGAAGACACAGCTCACTGGCAAAGGCTCTTATGCTGGGAAGGATGGGAGGAATGAGAAGAGAAGGATAAGCTGTAGTCAGATGGATAGGTTGCAGTGGCAATGTATATACTGTTGGAAAGCCAGATTAGAGACAAATTGTCATGGAAAAAACCTATCTGTTTGTTAACAGTTTACACCAACTTGATGGCACATAATCAACCACTTAGTCTGACTGTTATGCCTCAGATGCTACTCTCCTTTTTCATCCATGACTGTTCATCTCTTATTCTTTCTGTTACTGTATTAGAAATTTCATATCTACAGTTGTAAAGAGCTATTTCCTCCTTTACTTTTTGTTGCTTTTTTTAACTTACACCCAAACTAATGTTAATACTGTTCCTGTTAACATGCTGTACTTTTTTTATGTGTAATAAAATAAACTTGCAAACTGGCTATTTCTTTGACCATATGGACCTTTTTCAGCTAATAATATTTATAATGAACCTCACTTTTCCAAAGAAGCTATTTATAGAAAGGGAAAAAAGCTTATTCAAAAGGATAAGATACTGCTATCTTAGTTTCTCCTTTGTATATAGATAATTATGTTACAGTAGAACAGTCAAGCAATACATGTGAATATTTTGCAGAATCTATTTCTTGCTTTAAATGTCATTTAATTAGTTTGTTCATTATAGTCTCTACATAATAACTATAAAATTAGTTCCAAAATGAGGTAATTAATTTTTGTTTATAGAAAAAAACAAGAAGTGTTCATAATAACCTCAGGGTTGATAATGGGAAAAGTCCAATTACATTTTTTTAGCATTCAGTAGTTAAATGGATTGAGCAGATGGTTGTACCTAGTCAAGAAGCTGTTTTGGAAAAAGACAAGCAGTATTACATCAACCAATCACCACCAAATGCCAAGACTTTAGACAGTCTGGAAGGTTAAAAGAAACTCTAGAAAAAATAAAATAGCAATCCACTTCCACGTTTTTGCAAAGAAAACAATATTAATATGTTCATGTTACCAGACACCAAGACCAACTCACATATAAATGAATGGTCCAATAAAATTGAATTAAACTTGTGTACTTGATTATAATTTTAATCAGGATTTGCAATGTGATTTGAAATTGATTAAATGCCCTATTCAAATGTGAATGGAGAAGATTAATTGTGCATTATGGTAAGGGAAGATAAACAATTGTATACTGATAGTCTTTTAGTCATGGTTAAAAGATTAGAATCATTGTATTTTGAAATGAGTTGTTAGCAAAAGAAAACCAAAAATGCTTTCCAATATTTAGATGTGTTTTCTATCCCTAGTTTTTTTCCTGCTATCTCAAGAGTTGGATGGAAAAGATCCTGTGGTAAAAGAATTGAGCAGCAAGTTTACTTAAAGCAGTCCAACTGTGTCTCCTTTGCATGTTTATTCACAAATAAGACTTACTCCCAGGAAATTAAATATAAGATTGTAGTTAAAGCCCATGTCCCACTGCACCAAGGGATGCAAAGAGGATGTAAAACGGACAAAAAAGCTTACCATCCGTTGGAAAATGCGATGCATCCGTTGTGTACTCACTGCGTACGTGATTCATACGCTCTATCTGTCAAACATCTGTCTACTGCTATTTCATCCGCTCAAAAAGTTTTGAGCTGCACAAAACTTTTTGAGCGGATGAACTTTCTGCCACGCATGATCTACATCCGCGACACATATGGTCAACAAACGTTCTATGTCCGTTGTCATCCGTTACATGTCTGCTATATCCTCTCAGCATTCTCTGGGCATCCCCGCAACTCACATCCACTGCAGCTGAAAACGGAAAGAGGGAGGAAGCGAAAGGTACACGGAACGTCCACATAGCATTAGTAGCACGGAAATAGAAAGGATGTAAGCGTATGCATCTCGTATATAAAGCATTAAAACGGACAAAACGTTTGTATATGGGACGTATCTCGGATATTTAGGATGTCTGGAGTATGCCTAGAGTATGTGGAAGGACACCTAGTGGAAAACCGACATTTCCTATAAAAAGGGGAAGGAAATCACCTGGATCTCACTATCAGTCCAGCAACCGTGGTGTACAGACCTCTTCACCCTTGCTCTTGCTCTTCCACATCATCCATTGATCTCCACCATGGATCATCACACACTCCTTTTGGTAGCTGCCATCATTCAGCACCAGAACCAAGCCCTCTTCAGACTGTTTCACCTTTTCTACGCAAGGAGAAGAAGGAGACGTTCAAGAGCTGTGTGGGTCTGAAGATGGATCGGGAGAAGAGTGGAGTTTGGACTCTATGACAAGCTGATGGTGGAGCTGAGGAATGAAGACACTCGTGCATTCCAGCACTTCATAAGGATGCCACCAGCCATGTTTGACGAAATTGTGGAGCGTCTGAGACCCAGGTTGACCAAGCAGAGCACCAACTTCTGTCCCAGCCTGGACCCTGGACTGAAGGTGGCACTGACTCTGCGCCACCTGGCCTCTGGAACCACGTACAGAAACATGCAGTATGCCTGGAGGGTGCCACACAACACCATCAACAAAGTGGTCAGAGAAGTGGTGCAGGCCATCATCGAAGAATATGTGGAGGAGCTCCTCCAGTGCCCCACCACTGAAGAAGGCTGGAGGAAACTTGCAGAACAGTGATATCAGAGGTGGAACTTTCCCCACACCATTGAAGCCATAGATGGGAAGCACGTGGCCTGCAAAGCTCCACGCAACTCAGGGTCCTCTTATCACAACTACAAGGGCTTCTTCAGGATCATCCTCTTTGCCATGGTTGATGCTGACTACAAGTTGATGTACATTGATGCTTCAGGCAACATGTCTGCTTCAGATAGCCAGGTATACAACGCCAGTGACCTCAAGGATGGGCTGGAACACAACTTCATCATGGGTTTTCCAGGTCCAGACCCCCTACCCAATGACACACAAGATGTGCCCTACTTCATCGTGGGTGATGACGCGTTCTCCCTCAGAACCTACCTCATGAAGCCCTACAGTTCCAGATACCTCACCCGTAAAGAGAGGATCTTCAACTACAGGCTGTCCAGGGCAGGACGGGTGGTGGAGAAAGCCTTTGGCATCCTGGCCAACAGGTTCCAGGTACTTCTCACCATCATGCAGTATCACCCAAGGACTGTGAGGAGCATCGTGGAAGCTTGCTACATCCTGCACAATCTCATGCGCACCCACTACCCAGTGTTGCAGAACAGGCTTGTGGACTGTCAACAAGGGAATGGGGACATGGAGTCTGGTGAATGGAGGCAAGGACGAAACCTGATAGACACTGTGGATGTACAAGGCCCCAACAGAGCTTCACGTGAAGGGAAGAAGCAGCACAACCTCATGAAACACTGGTGCAACTCCCCAGCTGGAGCAGTGGAGTGGCAAGACAGGATGGTAGATGCTTAATGGATGCTTCCTTCAGCCTGTCTCATCACACTGATGAGATTGTGCCATGTATGTTGAGTGGCCTTACAATGAATAGGGCATTAATAAAGAGTTTTGTTTATTTTGAAATGTGTTGATCAATGAATAAATTGTTATTGATAATAAAGGTCCATATGTGTGGCAGCTGGGAGGGTGGACCATACAGTCCCACTATGCTTGCACTGGAGGTTTATTAATCCCACAGCTATCCTTACCCATCCCACAACTATCCTTCCCTATCCCACAAGCATGCAAAGGCCTTACCCTTTTTTCAAAATTTTTCAACTTTATTAAGTAAATAAAATGAACCAAGTGTGTGAAGCAAAGATAACCTTTATTAACAACTGTCTTAAGTAAACTTAAGTAAACTTAAGTAAACCCAAGTAAAATGTCTTTAAGCAAAGATAAGGTGAACAGGTAACAACTCAGTCTCTGGCACTATTCTCAGTCACTTTGAGGCATGTCCATGGTCTCATCTGTCAAGCGGCCAGGGACTGTGGAGGTGGCTGTTGCACCATTGGGGTGCCTGGCCTCGAGAGTACAACAGGGGATGGTGTGTTTAGGAAACTCTCAGAGAGCTGACTCAGTCCCGTGAGGTTGAGAGCCCCTTCCTCAAGGACCTGGGATGTCAGGCACAGTACTGAAGACAGATTTTCTGTTGAGGAGCTTGGCTGTGGGGTGGAGGAAGGAGGAGTGTAGTGGGGCTGTCTGGTCTGCAGCTGGGTCAGGTGAGGCGTCTGTGGCATGCGATGTACCTGGCCTGGACTGGGAAGGGATGCCTCTGGTGTGGGAAATCCCGGTACTCGTAGCCTTGGTAGGTGAGGGGCTGTTGAAAGCCATGGAAGGGCTGTGACATCGCCTGGGGTGGAGGAGTAGACCTGGAGTGGGTCGGAGCAGGTTCAGCTGGGCCCGGAGGGTGGTGTAGAAGTGCTGTGATTTTCTCCTTCATCACCTGGTACTGGGCCTTGGGCAGGTCCGTGAGGGTCTGGCTCACGTATGTGATGAAGGGCTTGCGGTTAGAGGATGGCATATCGCTGTGGACCAGCTGAGAGAGAAGATCTGTGCTGGTCTTGATGGTGTCCCTGATCTCCAGCAGGACAGTGTGGCTCTGGCCCTCCAGTCTGCCTCTCTGCCTGCTTTCTGTGGAGGTGGAACTGGGGGTGGGGGTGGGTTGGTCTCTGGCTGCTGCTTCTTCTTGCTCCATTTGATACAGGGGATCCTCCACGTCCTCTGGCATGGGGACTGCAGCTGTCAGGGGAGTCTCTGCTGTGGGGCCCTCCAAAGACACCTGCCTGGACACGGTAGCTGTCTCCTGGCTGGAAGTGGAGTGGCTCTCTGTGGGCTGTCTGAGGGAGAGGGTTGACAGAGGGGCTGCTCCTCAGTAACGGATCTCATCCTCCAGGAAGCTGCACCTGGCCATGACCTACATCTCCCGGTCAGTGAGCTTGACAGCGGCTTGCCCAGATTTCTTCAGGTGCAGCTTGCCATACCAGGTGTGCATGTGCTTCCACCATCCCAGGAGTACATCTGAAGTGTAGCCCAGGCTCTCTGCCTTGTCTCTCCACGCTGCCTGCTTCCTCTTGGTGTCGCGAAAGAGCCTGTGGCCCTTTCTCCACAGGTACTTGTTCTCCCTCAGCCATTCCAGCACCTCCTCCTCATGGTCTTCAGAAATGGAGTACTGTTTCCTCTCTCCCTTCTCCTTGCCTTGCCTCTTCCTCCTTCTGGCAGGGGCTTCAGGGCCTTCAGCAGCAGGGCTTTGAAGGCCTTGGGGCTGGTCCATCACCGCAGCAGCACCAGCAGCAGAAGCACCAGCAACACCAGCAGGAGAAGCAGCAGCAGCAGCAGGAGAAGCACCAGCAGCAGGAGAAGCACCAGCAGCACCAGCAGGAGAAGCACTAGCAGCACCAGCAGCAGAAACACCAGGAGCACCACCAGCAGCAGCAGCAGAAGCACCAGCAGAAGCAGAGTCAGCGCCCGGGGGTGGGATGGTGGTTCTGTCCTTCTTGCCAGGGCTGGCAGGAGTAGGCACAGGCTTTCTCTTCTTCCCTGACTGTCGAACCATGGTGTTCTTTGAAGATGTATGTGGCAGCATGTCTTTCCTCTGAATGCTGACTGCTTGCGAGCTGCATCCTTTTATATCCGCGGAGCTGACGCAATTCATCCTCCCCGCATGCGCAGTGAAAGCTTTGCATATGCTATGCATCCGCTATGCATCCTATAGGCGTCCATGATGCATCCGCGTCATCCGCTCCGCATCCGCTCCTTCTGCTATGCATCCACTTCGCCCGGAAGCCCTGTGGATGTGTCATCCGCTTCCATTCGCTTCCATCCACTAGGCTTCCTACGAACATCCGCTTATCATCCTCGCTACGTACTACCCCCGTCCGTTCCTTTCCGTTGTTTTCCGTTCTGTTTATGCAAATTTGGGGCACTTTTGTGAGTGGATAACAACGGATGGAGCCACCCCCAAAATTTTGCTCATCCACTGTGTCCTTTTTGCATACGTTTTGCATCCGTCAGCCAGTGTGACCTAGCCTTAAAGTAGTTGAGGGCTTCCAAAAACTTTGAATTGGGCTTATTTCCATTCCGTATGCAAACTTTTCTTTTGAAACTCGTGATAAGTCTTCAAAAAATACTGAAGGTGCTGGCAGCCTGTATGGCAGCCCAGCTCTCCCTTTTTGGAAGAGAACACTCCATCCCCCAACTAAATCTCCAAAACAGTCTGAAAATGTAGCCACAGCAAATACTATCTCCTATATAGCCCTCAGGGATTTCCCAAAATAAAATTTAATTAAAATGCATTCTATCCCAAAAGAGTTCCTCATCCCCAATCTACATTACTGATATTTAACAGCATGGATAATTATCACCAGAGTTATAAAAATTGACAACTGTAATATTCCTTCAAAGTTTTGAGTATTGCATTTTTCAGAGTAACTCTGTTTTGGATGGAGAGAGGGTCAAAATGGTGAGTGTGCCTGGGCCATCAAAGCCCATTATTTGTGTGTACATGTGTATGTATGTGCGCACAGAAAGTATATAGTACACACATATAAATACAGAAGGGGGAAGGAATGTGTTATTGAAAAGGAGAGGAAACATTAATCATTTATAGATAGTGACCAATAATTAGGTGTGACGAAAACATTTCTTTTTTTATAAACTGATGTAAAAGCTGCAGTATGACAAAAAATTTTGATCTCTAAGTCTGTTCTTAGATGGAATGCTGGATTCATGGGTAAGAGCATCAGGCAAATTGATTAGAATCTTAACTCCCCACCCCTATCCCCACCATCATCATCAGTTTAGACCAGATCAGTACCACCTTTATTAGTATATCCACCTCGTTAAATTAAAAAGCAGGTTAGCACAATTATTCTACTTTCCTGAAATCATCCAATATGACACAAAAAAAAAAAACCATAATGTTCTTGTTATCACCTACAACTCAAGATTAAAATCATTAAAGCATGTCACAGTAATCTATAGTATAAATTGAATAATGAATGGCATTTCTTTTGAATGATAGACTTGCAATTGCATACATACAATCAGCTACCAATTTTAAACAGTTACTGTCCAACAGCAAAAAGATACACTCTATAGTGGCACAGATTCAGAAATCAAAAACTCTCTAATCCAACTACCAAACCTGATCCCATAGCTATTCTGATAACAACATCTAGACCAGTGTTTTTCAACCTTGGCAATTTTAAGAGGTCTGGGCTTCAATTCCCATAATTTTCCAGCCAGCCTGGGAATTGAAGTCCACACATCTTAATGTTGAGAAATACTGATGTAGGTTATCAAAGCACCATGAATTTTCTTATTCAGCAAAATCATACTTCATTTATTGGAAGACAAAGTAGCTCAGAAATGCAACATTCCAGAATATTCTGTCACTGACTTCAAAATGGCCATTCTCAAGAAATTTGAGTGGAAAACAGTCAATAATCCCTCTGCCAATCGCTATGTGTATATGTGTGAGTATATTATAATCTTTTCTTAGGGTTATATTCTGTTCCATTAACTTGCAAATTCTTAAAGTGCCTCAGAATTTTTATTTATGTTTATCAAAACTATCTTAAGTTTCTTCAATAGACTTTACTTTTGTTACTAAGCATTAACTTCTATTTTTGGAAGACCGGACAGTTAAATCTTGTTCCCCCTTTAGTTGTTTGACTTTTCATGAACCTCACTTTTATTTTGTGAGTCCATCATTGGTACAGTTTCAATCAGCCATACACATATTGACATGCTTTTCTTTTAAGTCAAGGATAGATTTTTATGCTGGTAGCATATTTGGAGTTTTGAGAACATACTGTAATGTGACCGTGCCAATCAGGTGGGATTCTGCCAGTTTGGCCAAGTTTATAGAACCAGTAGCTCTGAAGAGCAGCTGACACCGAACCTGTTTGTGGAAACAATCTTCTGGACTTCTTTCTGTTTGGCCCACCTGCCAGCCCAGGGTCTAGGCTGTGCTTTATTCCCTGCTTTTTCCTCCTCAGCTGCTTTGTACAACACAGCTGAGTGCCACTCGTCAGCAGGAGAAGGTGCTAGAGCTCGTAATTTATAAATAGTGTAGTGCGTGCTCACCAAACTGGTTGTTTGGCCAGTAGGATCCCACCCCTGGTGCCAATACAATCATATCATATTAATTTTACCAATTCACTAACAACCATGCTGGAAATTTATCATTAGCTCCTCCCATGCTATGTAGCATATTGGGCAGCAAGGAATTTCTAGGATTTTTGGTTTGGAGTGAGTACATCATGTTCTTCCCATGTGATGTTTAAAATCTTTAAGATGTCTATGAACATTCTTCGCCATCTATTTTGAGGACATTATCTTGGTTGTTTGGCATTGGGGGGGATCCATCTCATTGCCATCTTGGGAATTCAATTACTTTCCAAATGGAATATATGGCCTTCAAGCTGGAGTCTTCTGTGTGCAACTATGTTATGTAATTTGTAGGAAAAATTCTTTTGGAATACTTTTTTGTTGGTAACATGGTCAAAATAACAAATCTTTAGGATTTAACAAAGACAACTTTGTTGAAAGATGCCTTTGTTGCTGGGCATGGCCAGTGAACCCATTCAACTGAAGGTAAACTAACCTTTTTCCAGAATGCTGTTATTATCCTGAAAGGAATTCTGTGGGATGAAAACTATTACTGAGAGTAGATATGATGCTAGAGATTTGTACTTTACTTTGTAACAAGTCAGGGAACCTTTTATTATAATTTAAATAATATGTAGAAAGTCAAGTTGGCCAAAAAATTGAGTGGATTCCAATACAGGTAGTCCTTCGGTTACAGCCACAATTGAACCCAAAATTTAAGTTGCTAAGTGAGTATTGGCCTATTTTATATTCTTTCTTGCCATATTTAAGTGAATCACTGCACTTGTTAATTAGTAAAATGGCAGTAAAATGAATCTGGTTTCCCCATTGACTTTGCTTGTCAGAAGGTCACAAAAGAGGATCACATAATCTTGGGACATTGCAACCTTCATAAATATGAGTCCACTGCCAAGCGTCTGAATTTTTATCATGTGACCATGGGAATGCTGCAGCAGTTGCAAATGTGAAAAATGGTCATAAGTCACTTTGCAGTGACATAACTTTGAATGGTCACTTAATGAACTGTTGAAAGTTCATTGTAGAGGAATCTAAGGGAACTGATTGTCATAGGTACCAACTTGTCTATTCCTATTCTAAGGTCATACATAATCCAATTTTCTCAAAGATCAATTTTTCAATTCTGAATTATCTAGCACTTTCTTCAGCTTTGTCTGTGTTCATAAAGCTATGATTGACTCAAACAATCATCAAATTTCAATTATTTGACCCTATTTATTATAAACAGCCATCCATTTAATAATAAATGTTACACTCTCAATTTTTAGCTATTTGGCTAAAGGCATTTTCTCCAACCTGTTTCTTTATAGAAGTATTCAGTTGAAACTTCTATGTTCCATAACCAACATGGCTATTTAGAATAAGTCAACTTGGTATAAAGTCTTTGAAGTAAAGAAGAAACTTCTCTAAAATAAAAGACCACCCTGAACACCCTGAATGATCAACAAAATTTCAGATAACTGTTTTCATTTTTGTTAACTTTTCCATATTCAAGATATTATCAAGTCCTTATAATATTATTATTTCATAATATATTATATATATATATATTATAATATAATATATTATTATACAATATTATAATATTATTATTTCACAATATTATTGTGAAAACAGAAAAAAATGATAAAGCTCTAAAGCTTTGAAAAGCATTGAGCTTCTCTAAGTTGGTCAGCAATCTGGAGAGTGTAATTACCAATGAAATTTATGATACAACTTGGCATATTGAGCAAAGTAGTACGCAGTTTATGTTTCCCCATTGCTTTTCCATATTTAAAATTAAACAATAATTTTAAATGATCATGTGAAATTAAAGATGGATAAACTTACTAAAATAACAGTTCTTTGTTACCAGCAGAAATGATGTTAATGGAATCAAAGGGGGCAAAATAAGAATTGGTGAATTAAATAATTCTACAAAACTCTATTGCTTAAGGCTGTTTCCTGTAATGGTAAGTGATTACAGGTTTTGCATGAATCTGGAGAGAATATTTACATTGCAGTCAAAAATAAGTTTCTGATGAATGAAAACAGTTTTTTTGTGGCAATATCTATTTGTAATTTCTGTGTTGCTTTTTTAGTCTTTGTATTTTTTACACTTTGAATTGGAAGAAGATGGGAATAGCTTTAAAATTGTAGAAAGAAATATTAGTGTCCTATCCTGAGATGCTGACATGTAAAAGATCTGCAAGATCTAGTAATAAAAGTCAGAGAGTCCTGGAGAAAAAAAATAGGATTAAAATTAAATATAAAGAGATCAACCTAATGATAGCAGGAATAACAGCCAGGTTTAGAATTGACAGTGAAGATATTGAGATGGTAGATAACTTCTGCCTTCAGGGATCAACCATCAATAATAAAAGAATCAACAATCAAGAAATATTCTGCAGATGAGCACTTGGTAGAGCAGCCACAAAGATCTTTTGTGAGATATATCTGTACAGAGTTCTAACTCAAGACATAACTGACTTGGTTCATATTATCATATATGGACATATTATACAGTTAAATATTATGGGAAGTCCTTGGTCTCTGGAAAAGTATAATGTTGAAAAAGATGAAAGGTAATCAGAAGAGGACTATCAGGAGCAAGATGGATGTAGCGTCAATGGGTGGATTATCTGAAGAATTAGATTAGGGAAAGATTGTCATGGGATAAAATATGTGTGGTTCCTAAGTGATTTTATAGCATAGAATTGTAAATCATCTCACATCTCACAAGTTTATACAGAATAATTCATGTGTATGAGAAATGGAATGGTTTGACTAGTATGTGATAAAATAAAAAACCAGTAAAGTACGGTTTATTGTTGAATTGCTGAATATAGCATTCCTGCATAGTAAAAAAAAAATGTTGCAGTTTCCTAATATTATTTTGCTGAAACAATACCTGTTTAGTCAACATTTCTTAGTCTTTTGATTTCCCATTTAATTTTTGCAATTTTAAGTTTTTTAAAATTTGTAAAAAATAAGCAATGTGATTTCAGCACATAAGTTTTCTAGTCTGTAAAAGTGTTTTGGTGGGAGAGATATTATCATCGAGTTTAAAATAACAGTTCTGTTGATATAATGTTGACAGATTTTTCTAAATGAAATGCATGCTTTGAATATATATATTCATTAAACAAAATTGACCATCTGTTACATGATGGAGAAAGAAAAATAGCAATAAATTTCACTTCATTAACACAGACTGAAACATGTGTCTACCCATTATTCATGAAGTATTTGTGTTTTACAGTTTAGATATCTCCTCTTAATATGATAAAAATGCAATTTGGTCTTAATAGTCTCAAAAGATCAATCTTAATGTGTATGGGTTTTTTTATGGGGCTTCCATTTGATGATTACTTCAATATTAAAACTCTGGAAATGTCGCTACCAATATGTATTGATGGCAGCCGGTTTAAGCGAAAATTAAAATAACATGCAAAAAAGAATAAATATCATGAATATGTTGGGATCCCATGTAAAGATTATTTTTTTCTGTAGATCCAGGATGATATATATTCTGCATCCCATTCTATAAACAGGATAAAACTGTTTTTGTTTTTTTTGTAGAATAGATTTTTGAAGCAGGCAGGCATGAGATGATGTAAGACATATTAAGTATATTAGCTAAAAACTAAATTACTATGTTCATATTAAGAACTTTTCCAGTATGCATTTCAAATCCAGTTCATGCTAATTTAAGTGAAATTAATATTCTTTAAGAGGCTGAATTCACAATGTCATGTACTACTGTTAATAATTCAGATTCCATTGATGATATTGACATTAATTATTACTTAATTGCTTGCAAACAATGTAAACTACCTTCAGTGGCAGGATTGTATCATGGTACTGGTTTTTGGCCAATATTGTCACCACTCAGAGCCATTTTATGGAATGAAACATATGGAAATTTCAATTTTAAAGCATGCCATTGAATAGTAGCTGCTAAAATCAGGGATAGAAAAAAAAATGCCTTCACGCTCTGCATTATTTGCTAAGTTAACTCAATATTGACAGGCTTCCATGTGCTGTTATGAAAAATAAAAAAGTAATGTTAGTTCAAGGTACATTTGTTTTAATAATTTGCAATCATGCTACTTTAATGACTAAAAAATGGGTGCTGTGCTTTCATGAAATCCAAAGCACTTCTTTCAAATAAAACATGAACAGCCTTAATGGGAAATCGGGTCCTGGACCAGCAGAAGTTTTGCCCTGAACCAACTGAAGCTTAGTTAGAACTCACAATGAAGTGTAACTATGGTGTAAATGACATCTAAAATATTATATCAAATTCCAATCTAGATTTTTGTTTTATAGAATGCTAGAAGATGATCTAAAGTTGAGCAGTGATGAAGAGGAGAATGACCAGGTAAGAAATTTAGAATTTGTTCATTTTTTAACCTGTTAATTCATTAGATTTATATGCTGACTTTTCTTAAAAAGCTAAAAACAATTGTCCTATCTTAAATGTATGGGTTAATGTATAATTATGATTGTACACATTATTAACTACTGCGACTAAATTCACACAACATGCTAAGTCCCATTCAAACAAATCACATTACAATTTAATGAACTCAGGTATAAGGAGTTACAAGTAGTCCTCAACTTAAAACAATTCATTTAGTGTCTACTCAAAGTTACAATTGCTCTGAAAAAACTGACTTAGGACTGTTTTTCTCACAATGGCATGTGATCCCCATGGCATGTGATCAAAATTCAGATGCTTGGCAACTGGTTCATATTTATGATGGTTGCAATGCCCCGGGGTCATGTGATCACCTTTTGTAACGTTTTGACAAGCAAACTCAATAGGGAAGCCAGATTCAATGTATTACTAATTTAACAACTGCAGTGATTCACTGAACAAATGTGACAAGAAAAGTCCTAAAATGGGGCAAAACTCAATTAACATCTGTCTTCCTTAGCAACATAAATTTTGGGCTCAGTTGCAGTCATAAGCTTGAAGCCTACTTATAATCATAATGAGGAAAACAAAATAGAGGACTGTCAGTTTCTAATAATTATATCACCATACAAGTTTGTAGTTCCTTTGATTACATAACTGTATTTTCCCTTAATTAATATAATTCATTCAGTACTTAATATGATTATTACACAATGATCAGAAGGAGGTCTAATATGTGAAAAGAAATATTCATATTTTACAAGCATGAATTTGTAGGCAGAATTTTCTTTCCCCTAAGCTGCAGCAAGATTTGCCACAGAATTTTTGTGGCAGTGCAAATTTATAACCCACAGAGTTAATCAATCTGCATTCAGCAGCTTCAACAGATTAAATAGAACCCGTGTGCTTGTCTGGAAAATGTAGCTAAAGTTTATCTGGTCTGTTTGCCGCTCCAACTCCTAAGATTCATAAAAGGCAATACCCGGTTATGCTTTTGGCTTGTATTTTTAAAAAAAGTTAAAATAATATAAATACAAGCTAAAAAGGCAGCTACATAATAATCTTTGAGACCTGCCTCTGAATTGGAACTCTGGATATGCAGGAAAGAAACACCACTGGATGCTTTAGATAGTAACACAGGGAAGGGCAGAAGGTTTTGTAAAAATAATGCAATATATACTTATTGTTTGTAAAATTACTAATTATGCTATATGTTGTGTATCTGGTTGAAATATTGTATATCATTTTTAGATATTAACATGAAGAATACATATACATACACACACAAATACTGCAGGTAGTCCTCATTTAACAACCACAATTGGGACTAATAACTCAGTCATTAAATGAAACAATTGCTAAGGGAAATGACATCTTAACATTGTAAACCACTCAGAGTTACCCTGTGGTAAGTTGGGTAACCAATAAATTTAATAAATAAATAAATTCTGGTTATGATCTCACTTTAGCTTTCCTTTTCTTTATAGACCTACAAAGGTTGTAAATGCAAAGATTGGTCAAAGATTGGTCAGGTTTTTCCCCCCATCACTGTTATAACTGCAAATGATCATTCAATAAGGAAATTGCTAAACAAGGACTACCTGTAAGGTCATATTGGAATATATATGAGCAATTATTTCGGGGAGGGGGGGGCAGAAGAAACAAATAAGAGCATGTGCATCATCACAACAATATGCACTGTAAATGATGCATGTTATGTACTTGCATTAGATGTCATTTGTGCTATCCAGGCATGAAGCAGAGGCCATTATTTCGATATGATTGTGGCTTGTTCAAAATGCCTATGAGAATATAGCTTCCTTAATCTCTCAACCAGCATATTGATTTATTGAAGGTAGGAATTACAGGCCAGTGTTTGGAAAGGAATAAGCTGGGATTTTTTTAAAAAAAATTACTTCCTATGCATTCTATAAGAGAATAACTTGCAGAGCCAGGGATGGTGCTGATGAAAAAAAAAAGATCAGCCTAGAATCACTACCTAGTCACAAATGAACTTGACTGCCATTGACCCTTATCTAACATTAACCACTTGTTGACCTGTGAGAAGATTCTTGTGCAAAGGCTTTTCGCAATAAATCAATTAAACTGAACCTTCCTATGTGGACCTGGTCTTTCATGCCTGACATATTCATCTGTTCTCATCTCACCATTAAAAAAAGTAGGACAAATCATCTGAACACTTGAAAACAGCAGATTAGTAAATGTGATAGGAACTAGGGTGCCATTTGAAAGAGCTCTATATATGTTTTACTAAGAACAAACAAGTTGTCTGTAACTTATGAGGCATGCATTATAAATCAAATGTTATCCATTTACTGATATGAAGATGTAATAAAAAGTAGAGATGGTAAATTACAGCTGTTATCAAAGATCCAAATTTCTAAGTACAACTAATGTTGCACTGTCATTTACAAGATAAAACAGACAACTTTTCTTGCATAATTTCATGTGGTATAAAACTGATAATAGCAAGAGTTTTATTTTTTTATTTTATTTGGTTTGTCAATTGCTTACAAGATAATAGGTATAAGTATCTTTCCCATAGAAGATGATGAGAAGACACCAATGATAGAAAAGTACATGGAAACCAGATAGTCAAGCAAGAAGAAAATAGGTAGAAGCAGGAAGAAATGATGACGACAACATAACATTAAATTGCTAGTATAAAAGTAGAATGTATTTAGATAAATGGTAAGTTTTCTTCCTTCAGAACATCTAGACAGCAGTGGGATTCAAATTCTTTAACAACCAGTTCTGTGGGCATGGCTTAGTTGGTGGGCATGGCTTGGTGGTCATGTGACTGGGTGAACGTGGCTTGGTGGTCATGTTCTTGGCTGGGTGTGGCCAACTCAATTTCACTCACATCGAGGAACGTATCTCCTCGCCTGGCCTCTCATGACTGGGGATGCTGCAACAGTTGTAAGTGTGAAAAATGGTCATAAATCACTTTTTTCAGTGCCACTGTAAGTTTATATGGTCACTCCACACAACCAAAGTACCAGCAAAGAAGGAAAAAAAAACCTCCAAACAAGTTCCAGAGACAGGAAGTCTAGTCCTGCCAAGAATGTAATAAGGGTTAACAGAGAGGCAGTTTCTGTAAGCAACACCAGAATGTTTCCTTCCTGCCTTCCTTACAGGATTAGGCCAGTAATTTCTTCTATCAACTGGTTCTCCAAACTGCTTAGAATGTTAACAACTGGTTCTAGCGAATAGGTGCGAACTGGTAGAATCCCACCCCTACATCTAGACCATCTCTGTGTTTCTTTCCAAAATGAAAGACAGGTTGAGAGTTCCAAAACATGAAGAAGTTCAAATTGCTTCACTCTGATCAAGAGGTATTTAGAAACAGTAAAAAGAATCTGTCATTCATCCATCCATTCATATCTTTCTGTCTTTAGAATCTTCAGTGCCCATTCTAAGCCTGCTTGTTTTACCTGTTGTTATTAATTTGGTCTCTTTATATTTTAGTCCTATTTTTTCATTGAACTCCTTGATTTTTATGACTACAGCTTGCAGATTTTTTGCATTTTTGACTATAACATCAGTTAAGGGTAGGCAATTGATGTTTCTTCCTCCAGTTTTAAAAAGTATCTTCTTCCAAACCTGCTTCTCTTAAGACATATTCAGAGTATAGTCTGAATAATATACAGAATTTCCCTCAATTTACTTTTGTTTTTAACTTAATAGTTGTAAATTTGGACTACTGGAAAGAAATGTAACTCTTGTAAAGGAGTTAGTTTTTTTCCCTTTACACAATATGCCCAAATAAAATTTGCTCCTGATGCCAATGTTTTGATACGTGACTGTAGCTATTGCAATATGGCAGCTTCAAATCAATTATCTGGGAGGAGGCAATTGTTGAAAGAAATTGCTTAAACCCTATTCCGCATGTTCCAGCATTCTGATCTTGTTCACATTATACACAGACACACTGCTTTTATAAAGTAAAAACACAAGAATTCAATGTCAAATCACACTCTAAACATACTTTTAAGTCATACCATTTCCAGGCTTTATAAATGAACCAGAAACTCTGGTTATTAAACCAATATCATTATGCCTTCTTTGAATAGATGTTGAAGAGAAATCTAGCAAACCACATAAAAGTGACCCCCTTACCTGTGGGTTAGCCTTCCCTAAGGGTATATTATCTTATAAACTCCCAAGGTGAAACATTTAAAATCCCAACATTGCAAGCCAGATTAGCTGTGACAGCTTTCATTAATAGAGCCTTAGCTGTAGTGCATCTAAAATTGGCTAACAAGATTTTAATAGAAGATGAAGTTTAATGATCACATTTAATGATCTCAGCAGCCACTGCCCTTTGCAGCAGATGCTCATTACTTTTAAAAGCTTCCTTCTGTGGCTATTGCATGGCTGTGCCCCCCAAAAATAGTGCAGATACAAGCTTGGTAGCACTATATGCATAACACAAAGAGGCTTGATTTGAAGTGCATAATTGAGAGAAGGTCAAGTGCACATTCTGCAGTAATGACATTGAACATTCTCTGTTTTTCATAAATTATGCCAAATAAGCACTTATGTGGTGAGAAGGGGATGCCAATGTAAAGACAAGAGGAAAAGATAACATGTAAATTTCACAAGCTTGTGAATCTCTCTATGTACCATCCTGTAAGAAAAAGCTCTTGTTTAGTAAATTTATTCTGTTTGGGCTCCTGAGGCAAGTGGCAGACAGGAAAGAGAAAATAAAGAAACAGCAGTGCAAGGAAATATCTGCTATTCTTCCATGACTGGATAACCTATCTACACAGAATATTCTCCCTCTAATTCCTCCTCTCCCGATGGAGACATTGCTCAAGTTCTTTTTATAAGCAAGGAAAAGAAGCAAAACAGATCTTCAAAACAGATGCTGAATGTATCTGTTTCAGGGAAGCTACCAAAATAGAAAATACAAATTAATTGCACAAATTTTAGTCCAACTATTTAGTATCGTAAAGCAAATAATTAACACTTGCAATGCTTGGGTATACATTGGTAAAAGGCTAGGTCACATCGGCCGACAGATGCAAAACGTATGTAAAAAGGACACAGCGGACGAGAAAATGTTCCATCCATTGTTATCCGCTCTCAAAAGTGCCCCAAATTTGCATAAACAGAACGGACAACAACGGAAAGGAACAGACGGGGAGAGGATGTAGCGAGGATGTTAAGCGGATGCTCAACGGAAGCCTAGTGGATGGAAGTGGATGGAAGTGGATGACACATCCGCAGGGGGAGCACAGCGAAGTGGACACGCAGCGGAAGGTACGGATGCAGAGCGGATGCGTAGCGGATGACGCGGATGCATCATGGACGCCTAGCAGATGCCTAACGGATGCCTAGCGGATGCAAAGCGTTCACTGCGCATGCGGGGAGGATGCATTGCATCAGCCCCGCGGATATAAAAGGATGCAGCTCGCAAGCAGGTCACCGTTCAGAGGAAAGACCTGCTGCCAGACACATCTCCAGCCAACAACCATGGGGAAGAAGAGGAAGCCTGTGCCTACTCCTGCCAGCCTTGGCAAGAAGGACAGGGCCACCATCCCACCCCCTGGTGCTGACTCTGCTTCTGCTGGTGCTTCTGCTGCTGGTGCTGCTCCTGGTGCTGGTGCTTCTGCTGGTGCTTACTCTGCTGGTGCTGCTCCTGGTCCTGCTGGTGCTCCTGGTGCTTCTGGTCCTGCTGGTGCTGCTGGTCCTGCTGCTGCTGCTGCTGCTGCTGGTGTGGTGGACCACCCCCTAGAACCTCAAACCCTACTGATGAGGGCCTAGAAGGCCTTGCCAGAGGGAGGAAGAGGCATTCGTGAAATAGGGAGAGGAGACAGTACTCCATTGAAGAGGAACATGAGCATGAGGTGGTCAAATGGCTGAGGGAGAACGAGTACCTCTGGCGGAAGGGACACAGGCTCTATCGAGACACCAAGCGGAAGCAGGCGGCTTGGAGAGAGAAGGTGGAGAGCCTGGGCTATACTTCGGAGGTCCTCCTCGGGTGGTGGAAGCACATGCACTCCTGGTATGGGAAGCTGCACCTGAAGAAGTCTGGCCAGGCCGCGGTCAAGCTCACCGACCGGGAGACCTATGTGATGGCCAAGTGCAGCTTCTTGGAGAGTGAGATCCGCCACCGAGGAGCAGCCCCTTTGTCTACCCTCACTCTCAGGCAGCCCACAGAGAGCCAGTCCTCTTCTGGCCAAGAGTCAGCTCCTGTGTCCAGGCAGGTATCTGTGGAGCGCCCCACGACGGAGATCCCCCTGACAGCTGCACTCCCCGTGATGGAGCATGTGGAGGACCCCCTGACGCAGTTGGAGCAAGAAGAGGCCACTGCCACCAGAGACCAACCCACACCCACACCCAGCTCCACCTCCACAGAAAGCAGGCAGAAAGACAGACCGGAGGGACAGAGCCACACTGTCCTTCTGGAGATCAGGGACAGCATCAAAAGCAGCGTAGATCTCCTCTCTCAGCTGGTACACTCCGACATACCATCCTCTAACAGAAAGCCCTTCCTCACCTACGTGAACCAGACCCTCATGGACATGTCCGAATCCCAGTACCAGGTGATCAAGGAGAGGATCACAGGTCTTCTGCACCACCCTCCAGGCCCAGCTGAACCTGCTCTGACCCACTCCAGGTCTGCTCCTCCACCCCAGGTGATGTCACAGCCCTTCCAAGGCTTTCCACAGCCCCTCGCCTACCAAGACTACAGCTACCAGGAGTTCCAGCAGCACAGGCAGCCCTTCCCAGTCCAGGCACAGGTACAACGCACACCACAGGTGCCACCGATGCCACAGATGCCACCCACACCACAGATGCCACAGATGCCTCACCTCGCTCACCTGCAGACCAGACAGCCCCACTACACTCCTCCTTCCTCCACCTCACAGCCAAGCCCGGCCTCAGAACATCTGTCATCGGTTTTGGGACTGACACCCCATGTCATGGAGGAAGGGGTTCTCAACATCACGGGACTGAGCCAGCTCTCTGAGAGCTTCCTCCACACACCATCTCCTATTGTCCTCTCGGGTCCAGGCACCTCAATGGCACCTCAGACTAGCACTCCAGCCACTGCCACCTCCACAGCACCTGGACCCTTCACCCCTGAGACTATGGGCACGCCTCAGAGTGACCAAGAAGAATGCCAGTGACTGGGTTGCTACCTGTTGACTTTATCTTTGCTTTGGACACTTTTCTTGGGTCATTTTGCTTTTACAGTTTGTTATTAAAAACAGTTTGTTATTAATAAAGCTTCACACACTTGGTTCAGTTCTTTTAGTAAATAAAGTCTTGGTGGAAGCTTTTAGAAATGGTTTAAGCCTTTGCAAGCTTGTGGGGTGGGTAAGGATAGCAGTGGGATGGGCAGGGATACCTGTGGGATGGGTAATAGCTGTGGGATGGGTTAGGATACCTGTGGGATGGGCAGGGATACCTGTGGGATGGGTAATAGCTGTGGGATGGGCAGGGATACCTCTGGTATGGGTAATAGCTGTGGGATAGATAAGCTTCCAGTGCAAGCATAGTGGGACTGTATGGTCCACCCTCCCAGGTGCCACACCTATGGCCCTTTATTATCAATAACAATGTAATCATTCATCAACACATTTCAACATAAACACAACTCTTTATTAAATGCCCTGTTCATTGTAGGGCCACTCAACATACATGGCACAATCTCATCAGTGTGATGAGACAGGCTGAAGGAAGCATCCATTAAGCATCTACCATCCTGTCTTGCCACTCCACTGCTCCAGCTGGGGAGTTGCACCAGTGTCTCAGTAGGTTGCACTGCTTCTTCCCTTCACATGAAGTTCTGTTGGGGCCTTGCACATCCACAGTGTCTATCAGGTTTCGCCCTTGCTTCCATTCACCAGGCTCCATGTCTCCATTACCTTGTTGATGGTCCACAAGCCTGTTCTACAACACTGGGTAGCGGGTGCGCATGAGATTGTGCAGGATGCAGCAAGCTTCCACGATGTTCCTCACCATCTCTGGGCGATGCTGCATGGTGGTGAGAAGTATCTGGAACCTGTTGGCCAGGATGCCAAAGGCATTCTCCACCACCTGTCTTCCCCTGGACAGCCTGTAGTTGAAGATCTTCTCTTCAGGGGTGAGGCATCTGGAAGTGTAGGGCTTCCTGAGGTAGGTTATGAGGGAGAAGGCGTCATCCCCCACGATGAAGTAGGGCACATCTTGTGTGTCGTTGGGCAGGGGGTCTGGATCTGGGAAGCCCATGATGAGGTTGCGTTTCAGCCCCTCCTTGAGGTGACTGGCGTTGTATACCTGGGCATCTGAAGCTGACCCATTGCCTGAAGCATCGATGTACACGAACTTGTAGTCAGCATCAACCATGGCGAAGAGGATGATGCTAAAGAAGCCCTTGTAGTGGAAATAAGTGAACCCTGAGTTGGGTGGAGCTTTGCAGGCCACGTGCTTCCCATCTATGGTGTGGGGGAAGTTCCACTTCTGATACCACTGTTCTGCAACTTTCTTCCAGCCTTCATCAGTGGAGGGGCACTGGAGGAGCTCCTCCAGGTATTCTTCGATGATGGCCTGCACCACTTCCCTGACTACAATGCTGATGGTGTTGTGTGCCACTCTCCAGGCGTACTGCATGTTCCTGTACGTGGTCCCTGAGGCCAGGTGGCGCAGAGTCAGTGCCACCTTCAGTCCAGGCTGGGCCAGAAGTTGGTGTTTGCCTTGGTCAACCTGGGTCTCAGCCGCTCCACAACTTTGTCAAACATGGCTGGCGGCATCCTCATGAAATTCTGGAATGCACGAGGGTCTTCATTCCTCAGCTCCACCATCAGCTTGTTATACAGTCCGTACTCTGCTCTTCTCGCGATCCATCTTCGGACCCAGACACTTCTTGGACACCTCCTTTTCCTTGCGTAGAACAGGTGAAAGAGCCTGTAGAGGGCTTCGCACTGTTGTAGAATGATGGCGGCTACCAAAAGGAGTGTGCGACGATCCATGGTGGAGATGACTGGATGCTGTGGAAGAGCAAGAGCAAGATCAAGGCTGAAGAGGTCTGCACAGCAGGGCTGCTGGACTGAAAGTGAGATCCAGGTGATTTCTCCCCCTTTTTCTTGGAAATATCGTTTTTCCGCTAGGTGTCCTTTTGCATCCTCTAGACATCCTGCAGACATCCTAAATATCCGAGATACATCCCCTATACGAACGTTTTTTCTGTTTTAATGCTTTATATGCAAGCTGCATCCGCTTTCATCCTTTCTACGTCCATGCTACTAGCGCTACATGTCCATTCCGCGTCCGTTTCGCTTCCTCCCTGTGTCCGTTTTCTGCTGGAGCGGATGTGAGATGCACGGATGCACAGTGGATGCCTAGCGGATATAGCGGACACGTAATGGATGACGACGGACGTATAACGGATGTTCCCCGTATGCATAGGAGATGTATAACGGACGTGTTGGATACTTTATCCGCTCAAAAAGTTTTGTGCAGCTCAAAACTTTTTGAGCGGATGAAATCTCAGTAGACAGATGCTGGACAGATAGAGAGTATGAAAAACATATGCAGTGAGTACAGAACGGATGCATCACGTTAACCAACGGATGGCAAGTGTTTCTCTCCGTTTTATATCCTCTTTCCATCCGTTGGTGCAGTGTGACATGGGCTTTACAGATGATTGTACAATGATGTCATAGTAATCTATCAGCAATTGTGATGCCATGTCTGAAATAATATTTCTTACCTTTCATTTCACCTCATGAAAGGATGTTTCTTTTCCTTAAGTGAGATCACTTTGTAAAGGTGCTTAGAAAACAAGGTTGAGGGTTAATTCTTTTGTCAGTCAAGAATAATTAATGAAACTGAATTATATATAAAATGGGCATTGTATATATGTATATGGGATCATCTGTCAATTAATAAAGGTTTCCTCCAAGGTAATGCTATCTGAGATAAATAAAAGACTTTATATCTGAAAATATTGTAATTTTAATTGTTCTCAAAAAGCAGGATTAAAATAAATTTTAACAGTAGCATGAGAGGTAAGACTGTATGGCCAACAGCAAAAATTATTTTAAATGAATGAGGCTTTGTTTGAATTGCCTTTATAAGCAAAACAACCTGATCCATTTTCCAGTGGTAATGTACAAATAAGAATGTTATCCTTCTATTTTTCCATTTTTCTGGATGTTTAAAAAGTTTCTTACATACAAGTGTATGTTTGGAAAACAGAGATGTGCACATTCATAGCACAGGCACTGCCTAAAAATTGAATAGCTGTTTTTTAACCTTATTAGAAGCATTATTAAATACATTTTGAGAAGCAATACAAGTAGTCCTTAACTTAGTGACTATTCAAAATTACAATGGCACAGAGAAAAGTGACTTATGACCATTTTTCACACTTAATGATCGTTGCAGCATCCGCATGGTTATGCAATCAGAATTCAGAAGCTTGGCAACTGATTCATATTTATTATGGTTTTAGTATACCAGAGTCATTTGATCACTTATGGCAACCTAACAAGCAAAATCAATGGGAAGTCAGATTCATTTAACAACTATGTCACTAACTTAACAACTGCAGTGATTCACTAAACATCTTTGGCAAAAAAAAGGTCATAAAATGTGGCAAAATTCATTTAATAAATGTCTCATTTAACAACAGAAATTTTGGGCTCAATTGTGGTCGTAAGTCGAGGATTATCTGTAAATAAAGGGGTATTTTTTTTATTTCACGTGCTATTTTTAGAGTGCTTCTCTTTTCTTCCCCTTCAAAAGCCAAGCACAACTGTCATTCTGAAAAAGGTACACATCAGTTGAACATAAAAACTGAACAGTATACATATTTAATACTTTGAAAATTATAATTAATATTTTAAATGCCTTGCATACTTTCATCATGCTGTTTTTTTAAAAAAATAGATGAATGCCTATGGAATTAAAATAGACATATGCATGTATGTGGAACTAAAATGGTTACAAATAGACTGACTGTCCCAAAGATGCTTTTTCAAAAGGCAACTGGACTTTCTTCTATTTCTTTGGAGACATTTCACTTCTCATCCAAGAAGCTCCTTCAGCTCTGACTGGAAAGTGGGGAATGGAGGTTTATTAGTGAGCAAATGACCCTGAGGACACAGATAAACATCCAAATGGCCACAACGACTCTCTAAAAGAAAGCAAATGACCAGCAGAAATCCTTCCATTCCCCACATCTAGTCAGAGATGGACAATCATGACCTGGATGATTGGGAATCCCCATAGATAAATAGACTGATTTATCTCTAATTTTGGATTGGAATGTTTCAAAAATATATCTTATTTATATTTTAGGGAGAGTCTGTTATTTCAGGTGTAAAAAAGAAAATAATGGAACAGAAGTTAAATGTCAGAAAAAATAAATTCTGCTTAATAGGAGGTATGCTTCTATAGCATACTTCTCTTTCAGATATATCAGTTTTTTGAATTTATTCCATCATAGAATTTGAATTTCTGCCATCCAACTTGAATTTGAGGAAGCTGGCTGCAACTATATCTTTAAGCTATTTACATTGTGTATAAGAATTATGTTATACATAATGAGTGTTAGATGAAGATGCTCATCCCTGAAACTGCCAAAGAATCTATAGGCCACTACTGCACAGAATGCACATAAAACAGGATGGGATTATGCGCCTTTGGCATATAGCCGTGCTGGCCACATGACCATGGAAACTGTCTTTGGACAATGCTGGCTCCCTTGGCCAAAAAATGGAGATGAGCACCATGCCCTAGAGTCAGACGTGAGTTACAGGGAAACCTTTACCTTTATATACCATTCCAAGTTCCTTGGATACAATAAAATATAACAAACATATTAAAGAATATTTTCATTCTTTACTACATCAATCAATATGTTACAAAATGTTCACAATAAGGCAAAGTACAGTAACATGATGGGATAGAATGTAGTCCAGATTCCCATGAGGGAGAGAGTGCATTCTAGAGGAGCAAAAGACAGAGAAACATGGACAGTTTGTGTGGGAGGAAGAGAGTTAAGACAGCTCCTTTCTAAGAGTTCTCAGAATATATATATTTAATGGTGCAAGCAGTCTGATTTGGTTTGGAAGAGTTCTGTCTACAAGTGAGAACCAATAAAGGAAACTGCTTAGAAGAACTTCAGCATACCTTTCTTGGTATTTGGAGCCTTAATGTCTTTTTGATAGTACACTTTTTAATAAAAATTCCTTATTATAAACTGAAAAGGTACATTCCAGAATAGATGAAAACAAAACAAGACTCTGTATTATAGTCAAGAAAATTGCCACTAGGGCAGGGGTTTCAAATGTTATGGTAATATCAGCACCTAAAAAGATAAGTTTGCATAAGACCCATCCTTACCTCCTTAATAAAATTAATGATTTCATTACAGTTAGTGTTCTTTACTTTCATAATTACATTTTAAAATGCATATCATTGGCACTTCTGAAAATCTGGTATGCTATGCCAGATGCAAACTTAATCAGATAAAACAAGAAACAAAGCTCATAGTGAGTGTCGATATTATTTCCACACTTCATTTGCATGTCTGATTAAGTTTAATAAGAAATTGTGACACCATGCACCCAATTGTTTTCCCTCCCTGGAAACCTGATCCATAATTTGAGAGCTCCTATTTTATAGATATCTGCAGGTAAAAAAGTGATATATGGTATGTTGAAATAATCTTGAGGGACAATGTAAAGAGATGTTGCCTAGGGCAGGGGTCGCCAATCTTTTGGACTTCAGGGACCACCAAACTCATAATTTTAAATCCCAGGGACCATTAACCAGTTCTGTGGGCGTGGCCTAATTTGTGGGTGTTGTTTGGTGGTCATGTGACTTTATGTAGGTGGGGCGGGGCTTTATGTAAATATTATAAATGTTTATATAAATATTTAATTTTTTTATTAAAAAAGAGCAAAGCAGGCAGGCAGATTGAGTTGCTCACAGAATCACAGACTCATTCAGAGATCTATCTATATGTCATCGGCTAGCTCAGTCTGTCACATAAAATTTGCTAGCCGTGAGTCTGCACTGACTAATAGAACCTTCAGTCCTGCGGAAGGTTTGGCTGTACTTAAAAGCAGAGCCAAAGTTCTAAAGACTAGCTAGAAAGCAAGAAATCCAACCATTTCCTGCTTCCTAGCTAATCTAAATTTTCTGGCACAGCAAAACAGCCGATGGTTGGAAAAATTCAGCAGGCAAGTTTGCCGGGTAAGGAGTAAGTAGGCGGGGAGGGTTCCCGCAGGCCATGTGGGCGGTGCAGCCTTGTGTTTCTGTGCAGCCTGGATTAATTGCTTTGGTGGGCTGCTCTGGGGGTGAGATTTCTCTGCAGCCCACCAAAATTTTCTTGTGGCCCACCGGTTGGCGACTGCTGGCTTAGGGAATAATCAAGACAAGAGAGGGAGGAGCCTGCAGTTGCTTAACAGTTAGAGAAAGAAACTTAAGAAGGACCCACCCTAAGTGATCAGGTTGAAAAAAGAAATTTGTACTTTACCTCTTGCAAGATTCTGTTAAAATAGCCTTACAATAAATATAATTAGCTCATCAGGTCGTATTTTCTGTCTGGAGTACTTTGGAGGGCATACAAGTGAAGCCAGAAGTAGGTCCACCAAAGATCAGCAATGAAATGGAAAGTTAATCATCTGATTAAACCTGAATCTTCTGTTATTTCTTGAGAAGTTTCTTACCCCCTGCAAGAGACTTCTGTGCTAACTTATTTCCTACATTAGCCAATCGATACTACATAGCCATAAGGTAATTATCAATGGATCATTTACTCATCTGCAGGTAGCCCTGTTAAAATTTGCCAAGTTAAAATTGGCAACTAATCACAACTGTGCCTTAAGATGCCTGTTGCCATCCTTGAACAGTTTGCTAGGTGAACAATTGCTAAAGTAAAGGTGCAAAAGAAGGAAATAATTTTCTCATAAAAAAAAACAACTTCCAAACAGGATTTTTTTCAGATTTAAACATCTGTATAAGTTCTTTAATATTTCAATAGTGTTAGCCTAACAGAGTGCTATTACATGGTGTAAAATAGCTGGAAAATAGCCAGATGGCTATCGTATTACTTGTAAATCCTATAAAATTTGGATACGTGACAAGAATGTGGGTGACACATTTTTTATGTGTTGATTGAGCTTATTTTTTAAAAGTTGTATAAAATAAACATCTCTGCCCTTCTTTCCAGCAGGCAGCACAGGAATCTATTCTCCGGGTTCTATCTGACAGGTACATTTTGTTGTTTTTATGAATTATAAATTGCTCTTTGAAATGCTGAATCCTATTTATTGTGGCATATAGCTCATAATTGGATTTTGTCCCTGAAGTATCTCTGAACAGGGGTATTAAACATTTTGCATGTTTGGATTTGTCATGCATGCATAGAATTTATTGTAGAAAAAGGTAAGTCATAGTCTTCCTGCATTTCATACAAAAAAAAATCCTTGGTTGTGGCAGAGTGAAATACATTAATCAAGTAGTAAATCAGTGGTGGTATTCAGCCGGTTCGCACCAGATCGGGCATACTGGTAGCAAGGATTTGACGTGGATCTCCAAACTGGTAGTAAGTTCTGGCTGACCACACCCCTGACTTGGTCACCCTCCACCCGATGCTCGCTTCACCCTGCCCACCTGACGTTCGCCTAAGGTATTTCCTTTTTTCCATTCCTGACAATCAGCTGTATATATGATCAGCTGGGCCAGGATTCTCCTTGCTGAGGCCCAGGAAGGGAAAAAATGGAGGGGGGAGCTCAGCCACCCCTCCGGTTTTGCCTTCCTGAGCCTCAGAGGAGCCTTATGGGGACAAAAAGACCCCCCAGAGGCTCTTCTGAGGCCAGGAAGCTCCCAAAATGTAATGTGGAGGGGTGCTGCATGCCCCTCCCATGCTCTATTTTTTTTCTTCCTGAGCCTTATAGAAGCCTTATGGGAGCAAAAACACACCCCCCCCAGAGGCTCTTCTGAGGGCCAGAAGGTCCAAAAAATAGTTGGGGGGTGGCTGCAAGAAACAAAAAAAGAGCCACATCCACCCAGTTACATGGCCACACCCACCAAGCCACGCCCCTAGAACTGGTAGTAAAAATATTTGAATCCCACCACTGTAATAAATGCATCCGTTTAGCAGTTGCTTGGCATATATCTGGGCTCTTTTCTCAGCATTAAGGATTTAATTTATTTCAGAATTGTCTTTCATCATTTTATTTTGAGGTTTTTTTATGATGGAAATCATCCAAGTGTTCTTCTGTGTCCGTAAAATGATATATTCTCTTCCAAATGGTGTGAGACTTATTCTGTATTTTTTTAAGACTGTTCTTTGGAACTCCATTGTTGATGCTAAATGGTTCTTCTAATTTTGGCCAATCTTTTTCTCAGGTCAAACTTCTATTAATATCTCTGAGAGGCTGCATTTTTCCCCTCTATATATGGCATTCAGACATATGGCTGTTTGTCAATAGATAGCTTTACCTTATGTAACTCTCAGTGAAACTGCTGGAATTTTAGAGAAATCTTTTTTGTAACCTAGTGTTTTAGACTTAGGAAATATGGGGACATTATTACTGGAAATATATTTGATTTCACTTTTGCTTTAAAAAGAATCAAAAGAGCAACAACAAAAAAATTACCAGATTTATATTGATCCACAAATAATGCATTGTGTCATGAACCAAAGTAAATTTCCCTTTGTTCTCTTGACAGGAATATCAATTCTTCTGTCCACACTCATGTGCCTCACTGAATATAAGAAATAGTACACTTTCTAAGGCAGCAAAACAGAGTTTGCTCCCACTTAGAATGAATTATATCTTATTCATGGGCAAATGACATTTCTTTTAGGACCAAGCCTAAAATCATGAAAACAATCCCATCCCTGCTGACAAGTGTTTGCTGGCAAGTTTATTTGATGGGAAAGGGAAGAATAAAAAAATACCTGTTTTTAGAAATTGATCAAAATTTGAATGGTTTGAATTGCATTGAAGAGGAGGATTGGTCCTGGGAAACAGATGCTTGCAAGTCTATATGATAAATATGGGATTTCTAGGAAAAAGTACAACCATGTTCCAGTTTGAATGTGTAGAAGTTTTTCTCTCTCCTTGGCAGGACTCCAGTCCAAGTTGCTAGCATAAAACAGATCTAACAAACTAGAAAAGCCTGCTGCAATACTCTGTCAGATGCACTGATCTACACATTACATCATTCCAGTCAGCATGATCAGGGATTGCAAAGTGGTTTAGTTTATCTGGGAGAAAGTTGGCTACTAACTCTATGTGCTACCAAGCAACATTTAAACTGAAGGTGGACAACCTATAATCCTTCACATATTGCTGAACTATAACTTCTGGTATGTCCAATATTTGCTATGCTGAACAAGGTTAAAGATAAGAAACATCTGGAGATTCATTCATACTTCCATTTACCAATGAACTTACCTCTAAAGGTCATTTATTTTTTTCAATAGATATGATGCATATTCTTTTTTTGAAGGATCAAATAATTTTTTTCTTATTTGCAGCATAATCTACCTGTCTTTTACTTTCTCCGTCTGTTTCCTCATCCCAATTTAAATTCTATATCAATCAAGCCACTTCCTGCATCAGGAGAAGTAAGATACAGTTCATAAAAGCTTGTATATTTTAAATAAAATGTGTTAATTTAAAAAATGCTACCAGACTACTGATTTCTTGGTACCTTAGATTCAAAGTTGACTTTGAAAAGAGAATTTATAGATTCTGATTTTTTCCCTATTTTGATTTTGTTCAAAAGAAAGTTAAAATACAAAACTCAAAAAAAAAACAAAAAAAACCAATCAGGTTATAAAAAATGCATTGAAAAGAAAAAGACCAACATAACACATATACATGTTATTCACCAGTAACTGAATAATGATTAATATATTACTACAATATTGGTTCCGCCCTTTGCAAAGGAAGCCTCCCCAAAATTTTAAACTAGTAAATCTATTTGCAAATTATTGACCTGCCTTCCATATGGTATGTTAATGACAAAATTGTTATCACAAAGAACAATAATAATAAAAAAGACAAGGTTAAGATTTCAAAACTCTCTGTTAACAAACTGTTATTATAATCTTCTCATAGAAAATTTGTCACAGCATTTTATCTATCCCAAATCATCCCAAAAATTAAGAGTAATTCATCTTGGATCAAATATCCATGTTTGTTTCTTATGGATTGTTGTACAATTAAATATAATTGTCTCCACAGTGGGTCTATCTTCTTAACAAAGTCTATATAGAAGTGATTTCCAGTTAGGTTTAATAAATCCATTCTCTAATTTCCTTCAATCCTCATAGTTCTTAAAAAAAAATTCACTTCCCTATACAGTCAGACTTCTCGTATTGTAAAGAAATGCAGGCTTGAATTTCAAAGAAATTCATAAAATTGACTCAGTTAGTTCTCCAGCTATGGAGTCCATATCGCTTTGGTCTGCAACTCTCACATCGGAGTTCTTTTATAAATTTAACTTCTCCAAAACTAGATGTCTCTGCATATTTTCCATGGCCATTATCTCATCAAGCTTTTTTAAAAAAAAAAACTTTAAGCTAAAAGTTGCATACTACCAAAAAGTCTTTTCTAAAGCCCATGTCACACTGCACCAACGGATGGAAAGAGGATGTAAAACGGAGAGAAACACTTGCCATCCGTTGGTTAACGCGATGCATCCGTTCTGTATTCACTGCGTCCATTTCTCTTCCTCTCTGTCCGTCCAGCATCCGTCGACTGAGGTTCCATCTGCTCAAAAAGCTTTGAGCTGCTCAGAACTTTTTGAGCGGAAAATGCATCCAACTAGTCCGTTCTGCATCCGCAACGCACATGGGGAACATCCGTTCTGCATCCGTCATCATCCGTAACGCGTCCGCTACATCCACTAGGCATCTGCTGCCCATCCGCGCAACTCAAATCTGCTCCAGCGGTAAACGGACACAGGGAGGAAGCAAAACAGACGCGGAACGGATGCACAGCGTTAGTAGCACGGACGGAGAAAGGATGAAAGCGGATGCAGCTCGCAAAGAAACATTTAAAACAGAAAAAACGTTCGCAGAGGGGACCAATCTCGGATATTAAGGATGTCTAGAGGATGTCTAGAGGATGCAAAAGGACACATAGTGGAAAACCTATATTGCCTATAAAAAGGGGGAGCAACTTCAGTCCAGCAGCCCTGCTGTGCAGACCTCTGCAGCCTTCATCTGGCTCTTGCTCTTCCACAGCATCCAGTCATGTCCACCATGGATCGTAACACAGTCCTTTTGGTAGCCACCATTGTTCTGCAACAGTACGAAGCCATCTACAGGCTCTGTGAACTCTACTATGGGAAGAAAAAGAGGTGGCCAAGAAGCGTCTGGGTCCGAAAATGGATCGGGAGAAGAGCAGAGTACGGGCTGTACAACAAGCTGATGGTGGAGCTGAGGAACGAAGACCCTCGTGCATTCCAGAACTTCATGAGGATGCCTCCAGCCATGTTTGACGAAGTTGTGGAGCGGCTGAGACCCAGGTTGACCAAGCAGAGCACCAACTTCCGGCCAAGCCTGGACCCTGGGCTCAAGGTGGCACTGACTCTGCGCCACCTGGCCTCAGGGACCACCTACAGGAGCATGCAGTACGGCTGGAGGGTGCCACACAACACCATCAGCATTGTGGTCACAGAAGTGGTGCAGGCCATCATTGAAGAATACGAGCGGAATGGAGGAGCTCCTCCAGTGCCCCTCCACTGAAGAAGGATGGAAGAAAGTTGCAGAGCAGTGGTATCAGAAGTGGAACTTCCCCCACACCATTGGAGCCATAGATGGGAAGCATGTGGCCTGCAAAGCTCCAGCCAAGTCGGGGTCCACTTATTTCAACTACAAGGGCTTCTTCAGCATCATCCTCTTCGCCATGGTCGATGCTGACTACAAGTTCATGTACATCGATGCTTCAGTCAGCTTCAGATGCCCAGGTATACGACGCCAGTGACCTCAAGGAGGGGCTGGAACGCAACCTCATCATGGGCTTCCCAGATCCAGACCCCCTGCCCAACGACACGCAAGATGTGCCCTACTTCATCGTGGGTGATGACGCCTTCTCCCTCAGAACCTACCTCAGGAAGCCCTACACTTCAAGACTCCTCACCCGTGAAGAGAGGGTCTTCAACTACAGGCTGTCCAGGGCAAGACAGGTGGTGGAGAATGCCTTTGGCATCCTGGCCAACAGGTTCCAGATACTTCTCACCACCATGCAGCATCGCCCAGAGACGGTGAGGAACATTGTGGAAGCTTGCAGCATCCTGCACAATCTCATGCGCATCCACTACCCAGTGTTGCAGAACAGGCTCGTGGACCTCCAACAAGGCAATGGGAACATGGAGCCTGGGGAATGGAGGCAAGGGCGAAACCTGATAGATACTGAGGATGTGCAAGGCCCCAACAGAGCCTCACATGAAGGGAAGAAGCAGCGCAACCTCCTGAAACACTGGTGCAACTCCCCAGCTGGAGCAGTGGAGTGGCAAGACAGGATGATAGATGATTAATGGATGCTTCCTTCAGCCTGTCTCATCACACTGATGAGATTGGACCATGTATGTTGGGTTGGCCTACAATGAAGAGGGCATTTAATAAAGAGTTGTGTTTATGCTGAAATGTGTTGCTCAATGAATAAATTGTTATTGATAAAAAAGGGCCATATGTGTGGCAGCTGGGAGGGTGGACCATACAGTCCCACTATCCTTGCACTGGGGGTTTATCTATCCCACAGCTATTACCCATCCCACAGGTATCCCTACCCATCCCACTGCTATCCTTACCCATCCCACAAGCATGCAAAGGCTTAAACCATTTCTAAAAGTTTCCACCAAGACTTTATTTAATAAAATAAATGAAGCAAGTGTGTGAAGCAAAGATAATCTTTGTTAATAACAAGCTGTAAAAGAAAAATGACCCAAGTCAAGTGTCCAAATAAAGTCAGCGGGTAGCCACCCAGCCTCTGGCACTCTTCTTGGTCATTTGGAGGTGTGCCCAGTCTCAGAGGTGAAGAGTCCAGGTGCTGTGGAGGTGGGTGCTGCTGGAGTGCTGGTCTAAAGCACCACTGGGGTGCCTGGCCCTGAGAGGACAACAGGGGACAGTGTGTTGAGGAAGCTCTCAGACAGCTGGCTCAGCCCCGTGATGTTGAGAGCTCCTTCCTCCATGACATGGGGTGTCAGCCCCTGTACTGATGACAGATGTACTGAGGCCGGGCTTGGCTGTGGGGTGGAGGAAGGAGCAGTGTAGTGGGGCTGTCTGGTCTGTAGCTGAGTGAGGACTGGCGTCAGTGGCGTCGGTGGCATCGGTGGCGTCAGTGGCAGCAGTGGTGTGGGTGGCATCAGTGGAACCGGTGGCAATGGTGGCGTCCGAATAACCTGTGCCTGGACTGGAAAGGGCTGCTGCCTGTGCTGCTGGACCTCCTGGTAGCCGTAGCCCTGGTAGGTGAGGGCCTGTGGAAAGCCTTGGAATGGGAATGACATCACCTGGGGTGGAGGAGCAGACCTGGACTGGGTGGGAGCAGGTTCATCTGGATCTGGAGGGTTGTGAAGTAGATCGGTGATCCTGTCCTTCACCACCTGGTACTGGGGTTCCGCCATGTCCATGAGGGTCTGGTTCACATAGGTGAGGAAGGGCTTGCGGTTGGAGGATGAGGAGTCGGTGTGTACTAACTGAGAGAGGAGATCTACGCTGCTCCTGATGGTGTCTCTTATCTCCAGCAGGACAGTGTGGCTCTGTCCCTCCGGTTTGCCTCTCTGCCTTTCTGTGGAGGTGGAGCTGGGAGTGGATGCGGGTTGGACTGTGGTGGAAGTGCCGTCTCCTTTCTCCCACTGCATCAGGGGGTCCTCCACATGCTCTGCCATGGTTAGTACAGCTGTCGGGGGGTTCTCCGTCGTGGCATGCTCCACAGACACCTGCCTTGATACAGGAGCTGACTCTCTGCCGGAAGAGGACTGGCTCTCAGCAGGCTGCCTAAGAGAGAGGGTTGTGAGAGGGGCTGCTCCTCGGTAGCGGATCTCACCCTCCAGGAAGCTGCACTTGGCCATCACGTAGGTCTCTCTGTCCATCAGCTTGACCGCGGCCTGGCCAGATTTCTTGAGGTGCAGCTTCCCGTACCAGGTGTGCATGTGCTTCCACCAGCCAAGGAGCACCTACGAAGTGTAGCTCAGGCTCTCCGCCTTCTCTCTCCAAGCAGCCTGCTTCCTTTTGGTGTCCCTATAGAGCCTGTGTCCCTTCCGCCATAGATACCCATTCTCTCTCAGCCACTCCAGCACCTCATCCTCATGTTCCTCCTCGATGTTGTCTTGCCTCCTCTCCCGTTCTCGCATATGCCTCTTCCTCCCTTTGGCAGGACCACATGGGCCCTCATCAGAGGGGCTTCCAGGTTTTAGGGGCTGCTCCTCCACACCACCAGCAGCAGCAGCAAAAGCAGGACCAGCAGGACCAGCAGCAGCAGCAGCAGGACCAGGATCATCATCAGCAGAGTAAGCACCAGCAGCGCCAGCAGCACCAGCAGGACCAGGATCATCATCAGCAGAGTAATCACCAGCAGCACCAGCAGGACCAGGACCACGAGCAGGACCAGGAGCACCAGCAGGACCAGGAGCACAAGCAGGACCAGGAGCACCAGCAGGACCAGCAGGATGAGGAGCAGCGCCAGCAGAGTAAGCACCAGCAGAAGCACCAGCACCAGGAGCAGCGCCAGCAGAGTATGCACCAGCAGAAGCCCCAGCACCAGGAGCAGTGCCAGCAGAGTAAGCACCAGCAGAACCACCACCGCCAGAAGCAGCTTCAGCAGAGTAAGCACCAGCAGAAGCACCACCGCAAGAAGCAGCATCAGCAGAGTAAGCACCAGCAGAAGCACCACCGCCATAAACAGCATCATCAGCTCCTCCAGAAGCAGAAGCAGGAAAAGCCCCAGCCCCAGAAGAGCGAGCCCATGCTGCAGAAGCCCCAGCAGAAGCAGAGTGAGGGCCAGGGGGTGGGAGGGTGGCCCTGTCTCTCTTGCCAGGGCTGGCAGCAGATAGCTGAGGATTTCTCTTCTTCCCCATGGTTGTGGGATTGCTGGCTGGCAGGCAGTCTGGCTGGCAGGCAGGCAGGCGATGTGTCTGGAAGCAGGTCTTTCCTCTAAATGGTGACCTGCTTGGGAGCTGCTTCCCTTTATATCCACGGGGCTGATACAATGCATCCTCCCCGCATGCGTGGTGAACGCTAGGCATCCGCTAGGCTTCCGCTAGGCATCCGCTAGGCTTCTGCTGTGCATCCACTTCATCCGCTCGGCATCCGCTCTGCATTCGCTGCATCCGTTCCGCGTCCGCTTTGATGCACTCCCCCGGAAGCCCTGCGGATTTGCCATCCACTCCCATCCGCTTCCATCCTCTAGGCTTCTGTGGAGCATCCGCTTTCCATCCGCCCTGCGTCCTCCCCCTGTCCGTTCCTTTCCGTGTTGTCCGCTCTGGTTATGCAAATTTTTGCCACTTTTGAGAGCGGATAACAACGGATGGAACATTTTTCTCGTCCGCTGTGTCCTTTTTACAAACGTTTTGCATCCGTCGGCCAGTGTGACAGGGCCTTTAGATTTCACTCACCATTGCTTATCTGTAATCTGATACATTGTTACTCTGAAATTTGATCAGGGAACAAAGAACACTGAAGCAGAAGGAAACAGAAAAGATTATTTTCTGGATATTCCAGTTCAAGTTTAAAAGTAAAATTCCAAAGAAAGAAACTCCAAATATTTTGCAGATACAAAAAATTACAAAAATCCTATAGTGACAGTCCAAGAACAACGTAAATCAAATGAAAGTTCTGCAACTATTCAAAAACACACCATGTTTTTTTTATTGAGAGAATGAAGGTTATTCAAAATAACAACAGAAATCAAAGAGAAAGAAAAAGAATAAAATAGCTAGAGTCCAGCAAGGGATTGAAATAAATTTGCATTCTAACAATTGGACAACTTTTAAAGACAAAAAACAAAGTAAAACAATAAATTCAACAAGTGAAAGTTAAAATCCAGGCTTGCTTAGAAAACAAGAAACTGCTGATAGGAAGATGGAATTGCCCAATGATTTTCCAAACACTCCCAGCGGGACCTGAATCTTCAAGACTCCCTTTCTCAGCTGGGTCCATGGCAGTCCAAAAGTCATCTTGGGTCATTCCTAAGTGCTTTCATACAAATCTATGGAGCAGCACTGTCAGAGAATCCACTTTGGCAATAAAAACTGCAGATTGTTGGCAAGAAAGAAAAAAGCTCCTTATGTTCAGCAGCCATTTTGGGGAAGAATCCATGTATACTCTAACTTTTGTACTCTGTAACATGCCAATCTTTGTTTAATGGGCTTCTTTGTCTCTGGTAACGCATCTAGCTAGTTTAGCCAACACCTGCCTTAGAATCTACTGTCAAATAAGTCAATTTTGAAGAGCTGAGAGATATGAACTCAGATGTGTTGAGGTGAAGTCTGACAGCTTTGATGCTTTAAAGCAGGGGTCTCCAAACCTGGCCACTTCAAGACTTGTGGACTTCAACTCCCAGAATTCCTCAGCCAGTCATGCTGGTTGAAGAATACTGAGAGTTGAAGTCCACAAGACTTAAAGTTTCCAAGATTGGAGACTCCTGCTTTAAAGAAAAATGTTTAATCCATGTTAATGCTCTTAGCAAAATCAATGCCTATTATTTGTATGGATACTCTTTCAATGTGCAATGTCATAACTAGTAAAATAGGAAACAGTACTTTCCTATTAGGAATGTTGTAGTACGACTGATCAGAAAATATTCTTTCAACAAACCTTTAACAATTTTTTAAAAAGTCAAAAACAGAGGTGATATTCAGCAGGTTCTGACCAGTTCTGAGGAACCAGTAGCGGAAATTTTGAGTAGTTCGGAGAACTGGAAAATACTTTCTCTGACTGGCCCCGTTCCCATATATTCTCTTCCTCCTGAGTTCCAGCTGATCGGCTGGGTCTTTTTTGGTGCCCTGCACAGGAGAACGGAACTGGAAAGCAGATTAGTGGGGTGGGGAGGGAATGGGATTTTGTAGTAACCTTTCCCCAGGAATGGGGTGGGAATGGAGATTTTACAGTATCTTTCCCCTGACATGTCCACCAAGCTACGCCCATCAAGCCACACCATGTCCACAAAACCAGTAGTAAAAAAATTTGAACACCACCATTGGTCAAAACTATATATAGTTTTTAAAAAGCTGGTCAGATTTGCTATGAAATGATAATCTGAAATATGGATAAAGTACCACACAGTTCCTAAAATGTGATCTCACTATGGAATCTAGTAGTTTTAAATGATTATATAAGAAAATAAACTGTGTATATAATAATCTTGTATCTAATAGTTCAGAACTGGAGAACAGTTGTGTGTCAGTGAAACTTAGAAATGTAAAATATTCTACCTTTCCCATCATTATTCTAACAAAAGCTTTTTGTAAATATTAACATCTAATTAATAACTACGTATATTTAGCTAGCCTTTCCCTTGAGTCATCCTTTCACAGATATTTCCTTATCAAATTCTTCAATGCCTTCAACAATGGTAGAATGTACTGCTTTCTAATATATTGCCTTGTAAATGGCTCATGATGAACTATATAACACAGTAGAACAGTAGCAGAGGAACGATTTTATGACATTTTGTTTTTTGTCACAAACTGTTTTATGCTAATATTATGTCATAAAATATTTTATAAAATTTGTGAAATTTCAGTTCCCCCCAGATTTGTGGGTCCCAGTTTTTGGACACATTTTGTAAAGTGTGTGGTACTTTGGTTCAAAAATTGTTGTTCTTTCGTGCACTATTTCACACAGTTGAAGGTTACAGGAAAGATAATTTGTGTGTGTGTGAGAGAGTGAGTGTGAGAGAGAGGGAGGGAGGGAGAGAGAGAGAGAGAGAGAGAGAATGAATTGATCTGCATGCCTGTTATAATGAACAATATAGTATGTGTGATAGTTGCTGAAATTCTCATTCCAAATTTTAACCATCATAACTATCTTGCAACCAAGCTGGGGAAATGTTGTTAAATGATTGCTGTGAGTGCCTAACTCATGCATAAGAAGCCATCTGGTTTGTTAATGAAGAAAAATATTTCTGTTTTATTGTTTGTTTTTGACACTTGAATATTGCCTTGCCTTTGGGCAGTGAAAAACTAAGGTACAAATTATTCCTAGACTTTGTAATAGCTCCAAGTGCTCTTATCTCCATCTGGTGATGAGGATAATTCTTGTGTTAGATGGCTTCTTCTGGTGAGGGTTTTCATAGCAAATAAAAAAAATAAAAGAAAGATAGAAAAGAAAGATATATTTCCTCAGGTCCAATATTTTTATATGAACAACAGGAATTTATAGTTACCAGTGATTAAAAGCATGACAGCATCCAGCATTAATAAAAACTGGTTGAAATTCAACTTTTCTCTAAAACATGGATTTAAAATTAAGTAAGAATCATTTAAAGAGTGATTCATTTAAAATCACTTTCATAACAATGCTATTTTACAACAATACTATTAATTCAAACCAATTAATCAGAAGAATTGTATACTTTAATAATTTCTTGTTGTCATTAGGGATATAGCTGCTGTAGTGTAGAATTATTTTAAATTATTCTGGATAATTAACCCTGTATTATATTTTGTGTTTGTGGGCTTCTATGGCCTCTTGATAATTGTTAGAAGCAGGAATAGAACTATCTTTGTTTATCTCTCATCAATCAACACTTGGATAGCTGTATAACTGAATTCATAAGGATTCTGAATATCATATATTTGTTCAGAATTGTAGAAGTTAATAGGACCTACTTCCACTAAAACTGGGAGTAGAAAGATCTATCTAGCACTGTGATAGCGAACCTATGGCATGGGTGCCACAGGTGGCAAGCCATTTGTGTTGGCAAGAGAGCTGCAGGCAAACTTACCTCACTGCCCATGTGTGCGCCTCACAGCTGTTTTTCGGTGGATTTGAGGCTTTTTTCAGCCTCCCAAAGGCTTGAGGAAGGCTTCTGGAGGCTTTGCAGGCCGAAAACTAGCCCTGTTTCGTCATGTTCTGTTTTTCTGAAAATACCGGAAGTGACAAAACGGGGCTAGTTTTCGGCCTGCAAAGCTTCCAGAAGCCTGCAAAAACTTTCCTTAAGCCCTTGGGAGGCCAAAAAAGGCCTCAAATCAGCCAAAAATCAGCTGTGAGGTGCAGTGCAGGTAAGTGGGTGGGAATTGCTCATGCATGCATAGTAGGTGCACTTTGCCTTCTGGGTACTAGTGCGTGAGCGTGCAAGTATACACACAATTTTTGTCACAGGACCCCAAAAAGGTTAGCCACCACTGATCTAGCATATTCTTCACCACAGAAACTTATTGAATGATTTTTAACCAAGCATTCTCATGTACCCCAATCTTTGGCAAAAGGTCTTTCTTATGGCAAAATACAGGAAGAGAGATCTTGATGTACTCCGCTTTGTGCTGCTGAATAAAAGTCAGTACTTATTTATTTTATTCATTTAAAGCAGTGGTCCCCAACCTTTTTTGTACCAGGGACCAGTTTCACGCAGAAACACTTTTTCAAGGACCGGCAAAATCAATTCTTCCCCAACAGTAAAGGCTTCTTGACTATTTCTTTACTAAAAAAATATTTATATATATATTTTAATCACGATTATTCATTCTTTGTGGCCCAGTACAAAATGATCTACGGACCAGTCCCGGTCCGGGGCCCGGTGGTTGGGGATCCCTGATTTAAAGGACTGCTGTACTCAGACAATGTGACTTTGTGCAGCAAACGCCAACAAAAAAAAGTACTATATAACATTAAAGAAAGTACACAATATATAAAATGACAGTCAGCTGCAATAATTAAACAACCAAACTGGATCTCCACTCATTTGGATCCAAATGCCTGAGGGGAAAAGCTAGGACATAAATATAATAGATAGCAGAGGAGAAAGACAAACATAATAAGTTTTAAGCCAGCATATCTAAGAAATATCAATTAGGGATAATACAAGAAATGGTAACATTTAGACAAGATCAGCCTCAGTTTCTTATAGTTAATCTTTATTACCAACTCCAAGCTTAAGGGCCTGTCACATTGGCCGACAGATGCAAAACGTTTGTAAAAAGGACACAGCGGACGAGAAAATGTTCCATCCGTTGTTATCCGCTCTCAAAAGTGCCCCAAATTTGCATAACCAGAGCGGACAACAACGGAAAGGAACGGATGGGGGGAGGACGTAGCCAGGATGGAAAGCAGATGCTCCACGGAAGCCTAGCGGATGGAAGTGGATGGGAGCAGATGTCACATCCGCAGGGCTTCCGGGGGAGCACAGCGAAGCAGACGCGCAGCGGAAGGAGCGGATGCAGAGCAGAAGCCAAGCGGAAGCCTAGCGGATGCACAGCGTTCACTGCGCATGCGGGGAGGATGCATTGCGTCAGTCCCACGGATATAAAGGGAAGCAGCTCGCAAGCAGGTCACCATTCAGAGGAAAGACCTGCTTCCAGACACAGCTCGCCAGCCAGCCAGCCAGCAAGCCAACAACCCAACAATCATGGCGAAGAAGAGAAAGCCTCAGCCATCTGCTGCCAGCCCTGGAAAGAGGGACAGGGCCACCATCCCACCCCCTGGCCCTGACTTTGCTTCTGCTGGGGCTTCTGCTGCTCAGGCTCGCTATTCTGGTGCTGGAGCTTCTGCTGGCGCTGCTTCTGGTGGTGGTGCTTCTGCTGATGCTGCTTCTGGTGGTGGTGCTTCTGCTGGTGCTTACTCTGCTGATGCTGCTTCTGGTGGTGGTGCTTCTGCTGGTACTTACTCTGCTGGCACTGCTCCTGGTGCTGGTGCTTCTGCTGGTGCGTACTCTGCTGGCGCTGCTCCTGGTCCTGCTGGTGCTCCTGGTGCTCCTGGTCCTGCTGGTGCTGCTGTAATGCTGGCGCTGCTGGTGCTTACTCTGCTGGTGCTGCTCCTAGTCCTGCTGGCGCTGCTGGTGCTTACTCTGCTGGTGCTGCTCCTGGTCCTGCTGGTGCTGCTGCTGCTGGTGCTGCTGCTGGTGCTGCTGGTCCTGCCTTTGCTGCTACTGTTGTTGTTGTTGCTGCTGCTGCTTCTGCTGGTGTGGAGGAGCAGCCCCTAAAACCTGGAAGCCCCTCTGATGAGGGCCCATGTGGTCCTGCCAAAGGGAGGAAGAGGCATATGCGAGAACTTTTTGAGCGGATGGAACCTCAGTTGACGGATCCTGGACGGATAGAGAGGATGAAAAACGGAGGCAGTGAGTACAGAACAGAAGCATCGCGTTAACCAATGGATGGCAAGTGTTTCTCTCCGTTTTACATCCTCTTTCCATCCGATGGTGCAGCATGACATGGGCTTTACAATCTTTACCTTCACAATAGAATGCTTTATTCTTTATTAGCCAGGTGTGATTGGATGCACAAGAAATTTGCCTCTGGTGCATAAGCTCTCAGTGTACATACAAACAACAAAAATGATAAGTCATAGATATAAAGCATAGTTACAATCATTAATCATAAGATCCAAAAACAAGTGATAATCATAAGATTAAGGTGACCAACTTTTTACAATGAAAAAGAGGACACAAATAAATTGAAGAAAAAAAACAAAGCAATTTGTGCATGGCGCACTCATATGAATGGCACACTCTCTCAAAACAGTTCTGTGTGGAGTGCATGTGTCTCATAATCGCGTCTCGCCACACTGTACTGAGCCTTGAGAAATCGTTATGTCAAATACAAATACGTCACATCACATACAACGGATTGGCTTAGCATCGATCAAATATGGGGATTTACAGATTCTTCTTCAAATATCAAATGTAGGAGGACACTTTTCGAGAGAGGACAGAACTTACAAAAGAAGGACTGTCCTCCCTAAAGGATGATGGTTGGTCACCTTAATAAGATACCAACAGGAGAAGGTAGTAGGAAAGATGAGAAGATGAGTAAAAATGAGAAAATGAGAATGATGAGAAGATGAAAAAGATATCTTTAGGCCTGAGACAGTGCTGTGGGAATTAGATGTTCAGCAGAGTGATGGCACAAGTGAAAAACTTTCTTTGTGTCTAGTTATTTTGGCATACAATGCCTATAGGGGCATTGTGGGGGGAGAAGTTGAAATAGTTTATGTCCAGGATTTGAAGAGTCTATAAATATTTTCTCAGCCCTCTTTCTAGTTCCTGCAGTATACCGATCGTCAATGGAAGGCAAGTTGATTGAAATTGTTTTTTCTGCAGTCCTAACTATCCATTGAAGTCTGTACCTGCTTGGTTGCTGGTCAAACCAGACAGTTATTGAGGTACAAATGTCAAAACACAGTATTTCTTCTATAGAAATGTTTTAGCAGATCCTTGGGCAATCTGAGTTTTCTGAATAAATTAACATACACCAAAAACTGGAGCAAACCTACTTGCTTAAGTACTGTACATAAATGGAAATTAAAATGAGTTTGTATTTAACACATTTACAGGAAAGTGTGTAAATATGTTCCCTGAAGCTTAATGTAAATCACATTTAATAATCTTCCCAAAATAGCAATACAGGTTCTTACATTAGGCATACAGATATGATTCACCTTTAAAATAAAGATGAAAAAAGTAAAGATTAAAGTAAAAAATGAAGCAATTGAAGTAGTAAAGATATTAGATGAGGAGTGAATTGTAATTCTTAGCAGTATCTTGTAATAGGAAGACAAATATGCCTTATGACATGTTTTATTATTCCCTTTGGCTATAAGTTATTCTTTTTAAAGAAAACCTGCACATACATATTTTTATGGCTTTGATTCCAACTAATCACAACATTAATCACTATTAGAACATCTCAATAGTCAAAGCAATCCATTTAAAGCTTTATCAGCAAGATCACAATTTGTTAGCTTTGTGTGGATTTTGGGAAGATTTTTTTTTTTTTTGTACTATGTGCTGTGCAAGATACAGATTAAATATCACAGAGCTCAGTCTTAAAAAAGAAAAAGAAAAAGTCACACTGTGATTGTGTTTGCATATGGCCCCAAAATAAACTATGCTTACGCAGAAAATACAATTTTTAGAAGACGCTTCAAGAGACTGAAAATAATTTCAGATGAATTAAAACATCTGCCTTTAGTTTCCCTAGAGACAGTCAAGGATTGATTAGGAAATATTTTTGACCCCGTTTGATCCCACAAGGATTGAGCCTCACAAATAATGTATGTACTGTAAATCCAGGTTTTGCAAGCCAAGTAATTATATCAGATTCTTAAAAATGAACATCCATAGTTAATTTCAAACAAATCCATTAATCCTATATCAAAAGTTCCTTGCAATCTGTTAATTGCATAGCAAACAAGTTCTTGAATAAAAATGAGATGAATGCAACATTTTTGGATCTAAAACACTTGAAATCTGTGGCATTTGCTTCCCATGCTCAATCTTAATAATAATACATATGCAGGATAAAACAGTGACTTCTTTATCTCAAATATATAAGGGATAATTTCAGCACATGCAATTTATGAAATGGTGATAAGCACTTAACAAAACAAAACAAAAAACCATGTGGCTATTTGACCTATGTCTCTAGCAGATAATTAATGGTCAATGTCTGGAACTCACTACCTGATTCTGTTGTTACCTGCTCAAACCCCCCACTCCTTTACCCTCAAACTAACCTCTATTGACCTCACTCCATTCCTAAGAGGTCTGTAAGGGGCGTGCATAAGGGCACAATGGTGCCTACCATCCCTGTCCTATTGTCCCCAATTATCAGTTCCTATTTCTTGTATTTAAACTTAGGTTTATTCTTGTTTCAGTTGCATTATAAGCTTTTGACAAATAATAAATAAATAAATAATAAAGTCCATAGATGGTACAGCCATTCGTTTAGGGATTGTTTGAAATTACAATAACACTGAAAAAAGTGACTTATGACCGCAGGGCTTCCGGGGGACTTATCAATGCAGCAGGATCATCTGATTAAAATTCAGGCCCTTGGCAACTGTCATGTACTTATGACAATTGCACTGTCCTGGGGCCATATGATAAAACCTTTGTAACCATCCCAGATGAAACAAAGTCATTGGGGGAAGCAAGTTTCATTTAAGGACTGAATGACTGTGCCCCAAAAGTGCAAATGGGGTGCAACTCACTTAAGGCCCGGTCCCACTGCACTTACGGATGCAAAGAGGATGTAAAACATTAAAAAAAGCTTGCCATCCGTTGGAAAACGCTATGCATCCATTGTGTACTCACTGCATACGTGTTTCATATGCTCTATCCGTTGAGCATCCGTCCACTGCAATTTCATCCACGCAAGAAGTTTTGAGCTGCACAAAACTTTGTGAATGGATGAACATTCTGCCGCATACAATGTATATCCACAACATATACAGGCAACAAACGTTCTATGTCCGTTATCATCTGTTAAACGTCCGCTGTATCTTCTCTGCATCCTCTGGCCATCCCCTCAACTCACATCCGCTGCAGCTGAAAACGGAAAGAGGGAGGAAACAAAAGGTACATGGAACGTCTACACAGCGTTAGTTGCATGGAAATAGAAAGGACGTAAGCATATGCATCTCGTATATAAAGGATTAAAAACGGACAAAACGTTTGTGTCTGGGATGTATCTCATATATTTAGGATGTCTGGAGTATGTCTAGAGTATGTAGAAGGACACTTAGTGGACAACCGATATTTTCTATAAAAAGGGGGAGAAAATCATCTGGATCTCAGTATGAGTCCAGCAGCCATGGTGTACAGACCTCTTCACCCTTGGTCTTGGTCTTCAACATCATCAATTGTTCTCCACCATGAATGATGAAACAGTACATATGATAGCTGTGCTCATTCATCACCAGAACCAAAACCTGTTCAGACTGTTTCAAGTTTTATACAAAAGGAGAAGAAGGAGACATCCAAGAGCTGTGTGGGTCCGAGGATGGATCATGAGAAGAATGGAATTTGGACTCTATGACCAGTTGATGGTGGAGCTGAGGAATGAAGACCCTCGTGCATTCCATCACTTCATGAGGATGCCACCAGCCATGTTTGATGAACTTGTAGAGCGTCTGAGACCCAGGTTGACCAAGCCGAGCACCAACTTCCATCCCAACCTGGACCCTGGACTAAAGGTGGCACTGACTCTGCAACACTTGGCCTCTGGAACCACATACATAAACATGCAGTATGCGTGGAGGGTGCCACACAACAGCATCAGCAAAGTGGTCAGAGAAGTGGTGCAGGCCATCATCGAAGAATATGTGGAGGAGCTCCTCAAGTCCCCCACCACTGAACAAGGCTGGAGAAAACTTGCAGAAGAATGGTATCAGAGGTGGAACTTTCCCCACAACATTGGAGCCATAGATAGGAAGCACTTGGCCTGCAAAGCTCCACGCAACTCAGGGTCCACTTATTACAACTAAAAGGGCTTCTTCAGTATCATCCTCTTTGCCATGGTTGATGCTGACTACAAGTTCATCTAAATCGATGCTTCAGGCAATGGGTCAGCTTCAGATAGCCAGGTATACAACGCAAGTGACCTCAAGGATGGGCTGGAACGCAACCTCATCATGGGTTTTCCAGATCCAGACCCCATACCCAATGACACACAAGATGTGCCCTACTTCATCGTTGGTGATGACGCATTCTCCCTCAGAACCTACCTCATGAAGCCCTACAGTTCGTGATACCTCACCCGTGAAGAAAGGATCTTCAACTACAGGCTGTCCAGGGCAAGACGGGTGGTGGAGAAAGCCTTTGGCATCCTGGCCAACAGGTTTCAGATACTTCTCACCACCATGCAGCATGACCCAGAGACTGTGAGGAGCATCGTGGAAGCTTGCTGCATCCTGCACAATCTCATGCGCACCCACTACCCAGTGTTGCAGATCAGACTTGTCGACGGTCAACAAGGGAATGGGAATATGGAGCCTGGTGAATGGAGGAAAGGACGTAACCTGATAGACATTGTGGATGTACAAGGCCCCAACAGTGCTTCAGTGAAGGGAAGAAGCAGCGCAACCTCCTGAGACACTGCTGCAACTCCCCAGCTGGAGCAGTGGAGTGGCAAGATAGATGATTAATGGATGCTTCCTTGAGGTTGTCGCATAACACTGGTGAGATTGTGCCATGTATGTTGAGTGGTCCTACAATGAATAGGGCATTAATAAAGAGCTTTGTTTATTTTAAAATGTGTTGATCAATGAATAAATTGTTATTGACAATAAAGGTCCATAAGTGTGGCAGTTGCAATGGTGGACCATACAGTGGACCGATGGTGGACCAAGCATACATTATGCTTGCACTGGAGGTTTATCTATTCCACAACTATCCTTATCTATCCCACAAGCATGCAAAGGCTTAACCATTTTTTCAAAGTTTTCACCAACACTTTATTAAGTAAAAAAAATGAACCAAGTGTCTTAAGCAAAGATAACCTTTATTAACTTTCTTAGGTAAACTTTATGACTGTATTAAATAAGCAAAATGAACCAAGTAAAGTGTCTTAAGCAAAGATAAACTGAACAAGTAAACAACTCAGTTCTGATACTATTTTCAGTCACTCTGGGTCATGTCCATGGTCTCAGCTGTTAAGCAGCCAAGGACTGTGGTGGTGGCTGTGGCTTGAGTGCTGGTCTGAGGCACCATTTGGGGTGCTTGGCCCCGAAGGTACAACAGGGGATGGTGTGTTCAAGAAGCTATCCGAGAGCTGACTCAGTCCCGTGAGGTTGAGAAGCCCTTCATCAAGGACTTGAGATGTCAGGCCCAATACTGATGACAGATTGTCCGTTGACGGGATTGGCTGTGGGGTTGAGGAAGGAGGAGTGTAGTGGGGCTGTCTGGTCTGCAGCTGGGTGAGGAGTGGCATCTGTGGCGTCCGATGAACCTGGGCCTGGACTGGGAAGTTCTGCTTCTGCTGTGGGAAGTCCTGGTAGTCATAGCCTTGGTAGGTGAGGGGCTGTTGAAAGCCGTGGAAGGGCTGTGACATTGCCTAGGGTGGAGGAGCAGACCTGGACTGGGTAGGAGCAGCTTCAGCTGGGCCTTGAGGGTTGAGCAGAAGTGCTGTGATGTTCTGCTTCAACAGCTGGTACTGGGCCTCAGGCAGGTCCCTCAGGGTCTGGCTCACGTAGGTGATGAAGATGTTCCGGCCCGAGGATGCTCTGTCCAAGTGGATCAGCTGAGAGAGAAGTTCTGTGCTGGTCTTCATTGTGTCCCTGATCTCCAACAGCACACAGTGATCCTGGCCCTCCACTCTGCCTCTCTGCCTGCATCCTCTGGAGCTGGGGGTGAGGATGGGTTGGCCTCTGGTGGCTGCTGCTTCTTCCTCCATTTGTGACAGCAGGGCATCATCCTCCACAGGATCCTCCAAGTCTGCCGGCATGGGGAGTGCAGCTATCGGGGGGGTCTCTGAAGACACCTGCCTGGACAGGGTAGCTGGCTCCTGGCTGGAAGAGGACTGGCTGTCTGTGTGCTGTCTGAGGGAGAGGGGTCTCAGAGGGGCTGCTCCTCGGTGGTGGATCTCACCCTCCAGGAAACTGCACTTGGCCATGACGTTCATCTCCTGATCAATGAGCTTGACAGCGGCCTGCCTGGATTTCTTGAGGTGTAGGTTGCCATACCAGGTGTGCATGTGCTTCCACGATCCTTGGAGTACTTCTGCAGTGTACCCCAGGATCTCTGCCTTGTCTCTCCAAGCATCCTGGTTCTTCTTGGTGTCCCAATACAGTCTGTGGCCCTTTCTCCAGAGGTACTCATTCTCCCTCAGCCATTCCAGCACCTCATCCTCATGCTCCTCGGAAACGATGTTCTGTTTCCTGTTTCCCTTCTCCTTCCCTTGCCTCTTCCTCCCTCTGGCAGGGCCTTCAGCAGGGCCTTCAGGGGCTTGAGCAGCAGGGCCTTCAGGGGCTTGAGCAGCAGGGCCTTCAGCAGCAGGGCTTTGAGGGCCTTGGGGCTGGTCCACCACAGCAGCAGCAGCAGCAGCTTCAGAGTCAGTGCCAGGGGGTGGGATGCTGGTTCTGGCCTTCTTGCCAGGGCTTGAACGAGTACGCACAGGCTTCCTCTTCTTGCCTGGCTGACGAACCATGGTGTTCCTCCTAGATGTATGTGGCAGCATGTCTTTCCCCTGTATACTGACTGCGTGCATGCTGCATCCTTTTATATCCGCGGAGCTGACACAATTCATACTCCCCACATGCGCAGTGAATGCTTTGCTTCCGATATACATCCACGCGGCATGCCCTTTGTTTCCTATAGGCATCCGTGATGCCTCCGCCCCTTCCGCTATGCGTCCGCTTAGAAATTCTACCCCGGATCCCCTTCGGAGGTGTCATCCACTTTCATCTGCTAGGCTTCCTATGAACATCCCTTTAACATCCCCACTACATACTACCCACGTCCGTTCTTTTCCGTTCTTTTCCGTTGTGTTTATGCAAATTTTCACCACTTTTTGGAGCGGATGACAATGGATGGAGCCACCCCCAAAATTTTGCTCATCTGCTGTGTCCTTTATGCATACGTTTTGTGTCTGTCGGCCAGTGGGACCGGGCCTTTAGCAAAAGTCTTGCTCAGCAACACACATTTTGGGCTCAATTGTGATGATACCTGTATTAAAATTTTCAGACAAGCAAATTAGGCCTTATTAAGCACTTCAGTAGTATTGAAATAAAGCCACAATAACAACAACAAAAATTGTTCCCTCATTTTTTTTCATGTTTTATGATATATACAGATCCTTAGTTAAGAGCAATGTTCTTCCCAGTTTATTGACTGTAATTTGTTTCTAAGCCCAGTTCAAAGGGTTCGTGTTTCCACAGAAAGCTTGAAATTTGGGGGACTAAGAAATCTTAAGGGCTGCTGCCATCATATAAAGTTGCTATTATGCTCCACTCCCTTTCTAAACCTTATGGCATGCAGGAACAAATCAGAAGCATTTTACCAGTGTCAGAGTTTGCTGAGAAACAGGGGGAAATAGAAGCTGTAGGTAGGTTTTTATTACAGCAATTAGTCAGAAAGAAAGGATTTAAATACACCAACAATTGAAGATTCAAAGACTCATGGTCACAATACTGATTGCCTCCTTCTCATACCCTTTAAGAAGTAATAAGTACTGTAGTGTAACATGTAGCTTTGCCTCTTTAAAAATTTTTTTTAAAAAACTTAAGATCAAACTTAGCTCCAACCAGCTGTCTTTTATCATATTTGAACATCCAATTTCAAGGAGACTATAAAGGGTTAACTCATACAGACCAGAGTGTCTAACTGTTCAAAGGCAGCTGATGCAAGGTCAGTGGCAAACATACAGAGAACCTGGAGGTTACTTTATTTTTCTTGCAAGTAGGTCAAATAAAACACTGCTGATATTCCATTTATCTGGTGTGACAAGCGAACACTTGGCAGCAAGTACAGGCATACCCTGGAATCTGGCATTAGTCTCCTAGCACAGCTGTCAGCCTGCTGACTAATCACTTCTTCCTGAAGTTAATGCAACCCTAGCTTTTTAACACTCTTTCATCTCACATACCCAGGCATTCAGTCCTTAGAGAGAGCTATTTGTTTTGGTAATGCAGTAATTAATTATAACTTTTTTTACAGTTTTGGCAGCAGGCTACTTGCATGAATTCTTTTTCTGTAACATTTGTATAATACTTAGAGTATGGTGGTTTGTAGCTGGGAGTTAGTTTTCTTGACTAATTCAGGTTATCTCCTCTAAGGGAAAGATCTGGAAAATGTTCATGCTGGTTTCATTATTTTAGTACTTTGTTTAGGCATTTTGTTTATTGTTTTAGATAATATTGCCTTTGAACACTACACACTTTATAGCACACAACGGGTTGTACAATGGACTGCTGATTTTCCTTTGGTGTGCACTCCTGGATTGCACATGGTGCCCAGTCAGCATTACTCTGACTTGAGCATTCCAAGGACAAAGTCAAGGTGTGACCCAAAGTCACACACTAGGGAGATGAGCTTATTCTTAGCAGTCAGAGTAGTGGTGGGATTCTAAATTTTTTACTTCTGGTTCTGTGGACGTGGCTTATTTGGTGGGCATGGCTTGGTGATTATGTGACTGGGTGGGTGTGGCTTGGTCATGTGACTGTGGGTATGCTTGGTGGTCATGTGACTGGGTGGGCATGGCCAACTCAATGTCACTCACATCAAGGGGTGCCTCACCTGGCCCCTCCCCTCCCAGCCATTCCTTGTCGCCAGCCTCAACTTAATCTATAGTTCTGTAAAAATCTTGTTCACCTTTTTTGACTTTATTATCTGCACACTGTAGATGTATTTTTATGCACCACTGAAAGGAGGAAATGGCTCACATGCTTTACGTAAGAGTGTGAAAGGCAACAGGCTTTTAAGGGGCTGCCACAAAGAAAGGGGGACAATGTATTTTCCAAAGAAGCAGAATGCAAACAAGAAGCAATGGATGGAAATTGAACTGAGAGAAGCAACCTAAAACTAAGGAGAAACTTCCTGACAATGACAACAATTAACCAGTGGAACTGCCTGTCACCAAAAGTTCTGGGTGCTCAATCTCTGGAAGTTTTTCAGAAAAGGCTGGACAGCCATTTCTCTGAAATGGCATAGGGTTCACCCCAAGATCCCTTTTAAGTGTTATTCTGACACCTTTCCCAGGATTTCTACTCAGAGTTTGGCATCCTCAGTTTTCTTGCTTGAGCTGGGGGTTGGACTAGAAGACCTCCAAGGTCCCTTTCAACTCTTGTTAAACACATGTATATTTTATGCTCTGGACTATTGACATTGAATGCATGTAAACCCTGAAAAATATGTGATAGCCCTGGGCAAAAGAAAGGCAGAAAAATCACTCTAGGTGTTGGGACAGTGTAAAATATTAGCACATGATAACTAATGGTACAATTAAACATAATAGCACAGAGTTTTCTCTCTCCCTATTTTTTTTCTTTTTCTCTCCCTTCCTTTCTCTCTCTCTCTCTCTCACACACGCACACATACATGGAGCACTTTTGTAGCTTAACAGACATGCATTTTGAAGCAGCTCCTTTAAATTTCTCCAAGGCAGGAGTGGATTCCCCCACCCCCTCTGTCAGACCGCACTCCTTCTCACTCCAGACACTTTAACTCACAAGGGAAAAGCGATATTTGCAGCGTCCATGCCTTTCTTCCTCCCCCCCCACCAGGAGAAAGAGGACATGGGAAACGGAAAACTAGGAGAGCGATTGGGGCAAGTGAGCAACCAGGGAAATGGGTTGGGGGAGTGGCCAGCCAGGGATCGCCATCAGTTTAGCGACCCATGCCAAATAACCATTATTGGTTTGCCCGAATAGGTGCAAACCAATTGAATACCACCTCTGAGTCAGAGTTTCTTTTTTGTGGTTCAACAAAAATGGACAACTTCTTATAAAATCTTGATGTAGCCTTAAAATGTCCTTTCTTGGTTCCTGTGACTTTTGTCTGGTGACAACATAGGTATAGAATCCTTTTCCCCCACTTCTGCTTAGTAGTTACTCTGATGACTGCCATACACTCGGCCTCCGTGGCACAGTGGTTAGAGTGCAGTACTGCAGGCTACTTCTTCTGACTGTTGGCTGCCTGCAATTTGGCAGTTCAAATCCCACCAGGCTCAACCTTCCATCCTTCCAGGGTGGGTAAAATGACAACCCAGATTATTGGGGACAATATGATGATTCTGTAAACTGCTTAGAAAGAGCTGTAAAGCACTATGAAGCTGTATCTATAAAGCCCATGTCCCACTGCACCAACGGATGCAAAGAGGATGTAAAACGTTAAAAAAAGCTTGCCATCCGTTGGAAAACGCAATGCATCGTTGTGTACTCACTGCATACGTGTTTCATACGCTCTATCCTTTGAGCATCTGTCTACTGAGATTTCATCCGCTCAAGAAGTTTTGAGCTGCACAAAACTTTGTGAACGGATGAACTTTCCGCAGTGTACGATGTAAATCTGTGACATACGAGCAACAAACGTTCTATGTCCGTTTATCATCCATTAAACATCCGCTATATCCCCTCTGTATCCTCTGGGCATCCTCGCAACTCACATCCGCTGCAGCTGAAAACGGAAAGAGGGAGGAAACAAAAGGTACATGGAACGTCTACACAGCGTTAGTAGCACAGAAATAGAAAGGATGAGCAGTGAACGGTTTGCATCCTATATACATCCTCTAGGCTTCCTATGAACATCCCTTTAACATCCCTGCTACATACTACCCTCGTCCGTTCTTTTCCTTTCTTTTCCATTCTGTTTATGCAAATTTTTGCCACTTTTTGGAGCGGATGACAACGGATGGGACCACCCCCAAAAATTTGCTCGTCCACTGTGTCCTTTTTGCATACGTGTTGCATCCGTCACCCAGTGTGACCTAGCCTTAAGTCTGCTATTGCTATCTTTAATTTTTAGCATTTCCATAGTATTACAGATTGGAAAATCCCCTAAGTTTCATTTTTTTAGGTTTTTATATGCCAGAGACATTTCATAGGGCATGATTGTATGAATTACATAAATTCATAGTTAATGAATTAGTACAAAAGACAAAGTCTCCATAATTTTCATGTTTTCAGAAGAAGAATTGTATCATCAATCAATGAGGTCAAAAATAGGATTGCTTTAATATTTTGCAATTTCAAAAGAAGCTCAGCAAAATTGACAAGAAATAGTACTATTTAACTCTCAGGTTGAAAACAGGACTGCCAGGTTCCATAAAGTTGAGAATTTCCTTACCTTTAATGACAATTTTGACACTGGTAGCTTTTTACACCACAGTGTGATTGAAAAGTTTTCTACAGAAACCATGGCTTCAGCCTCTTATAGCCTCTAGCAATTGAAATTCAAGAGCATTCGTCTGAAAGGAACCTGACAGGCTATATTGTTCAGGGTACTTCCAAGCAAAATAGCACTCCAGCAATCTGATTTTCAGCTAAAGCAACTGGAAATTAAGGCAGTTGTTCTTAAATTAAGCTGCACTGCTGCTAGATTCACACTTATCTATCATAAGAGAACAATTCATTTGTTTGGCATTTTCTGTGAAGAAGAAAAGGATGCTACTACAAGTATATCTACTGCCTTGAGAAAATGATGATTGCTGGATAAATTTGAGAACAGAATTACAGCTGGATTTTATTTTACTGGAGTTCCAGGCCTAAGTTTTTAAAATACTCTGGGTGGAGGTTGATCTTATCTCTTGTAGATAAAACAAAGAAAAAACACACATTTTCTACTACCATAGTGTTAGAAAGTACAGTGAGGCATAGATAGAAGGGCAATTGGAAAAACCTATTATTTAGAGAATTTATTAACAGGAATGGACCCCTGAGTTCAGGGATTGAAGTGGGGTCAACCACTACCTAATAACAGCATTTGTTTTTCAAGAGGAAAGGCTAGTAGAAATGTTATACTTCAGATGAACCTGCAAATAATGGTGGCAGGAGGTAATGGTTAAATATAAATGTGTAAAAATAAAACAAGCAATTATCCATTGAAATGCAGTTTGGTGGGGAAAAATAACAATTGTAGGAAGCAAGTTAAAATGCATCATGATTGTTTAAGTAATTGGATGATTTAAGTGAAACAAAAAGTATGCTGGTGACATTGAGTTCTATTTCAGTGCTGGGAATGCCACTGGGAACTGAAGAAAAGAGAAAATATAAGTTTAGTTCAATTGGTTGATTGATTGATTGATTATGTACTTTCAAGTTAATGTCAACTCTTAGTGATCATATAGGTAGATTTTGTCTAAAAACTATATATATATATATATGCACTGATATCAGAATGCAGTAATGATTGAAACAATTGGATTAGAATTCTACTATGATGGAGATTCTATAGATTACTGATTCCTGCTTAAAAGAATGGGAATATATATGTGTATGTGTGTGTTTCAGAAACAACCAATGTATATACTGGAATTGTTTCTAATGTCATGACTCTTCATAAAGGTTCCAAGTGCTACAATAAGCAACTTCAGTTAGAATAAGAACTGTAGATTATACATGGATACTTTCATATTTAGATTTTATCTGGATTTTCTCAGCTAGCATTTCTTATTTATCTTTGGCTGAGCTTGAAAAGCCACGCAGGATTGAAGCAGTTTTCCATTCAGTTTTCCATTGTTCCATACTAGAATACAACTGATCCTTTTCAAACCTCTACCCCAACATAGCTGTTTATGTACAGTGAAGGCTGAGTATTCTATATAGAATTCTACAGTTAAGAACCTTGGATCTTTTGCACATTATTCATACTTTTATAGCAGATTTTCTAAAGCATTGGTATTACCAAGAACATATTTATTAGGACAATAATCTGCTTTACTTTAGCTCCTAAATCCTATTATTAAAGATTTGACAGAAAATAACGACTTTGTCCATTATTACAAACAGAATTGTAGATATTATTATAAGTTCCAGCAATGTACACTGGATATTTTTAAATTTCCAAATCCTAGTATAACAAATTTGTGTGGAAGTGAAAACAAAAGGAACACTTGATATAAAATTGGCAGGCTAAATCTCTAAATTGGATAGAGCCCATAATAATCTGTCTAAGAGGACCTCACAAAATAAAGCAAAAAATAGAAATAATGTCCAGTTTTCCCTTTGGAACAGTTGTTGCCCAACTTGTGGTTTGAGGTGATTTTTAATTTGTTCATAATTGTCTTGTCTTGGAGGTAAGAATTGAACTGGTTGTGTTTCAGATTATATCAAACTACTCCAGGCAGTAAAATAAAAAAATGATTTTGAAGATCTACATCATGTTCACTGTAAATTAGTTGAATGTGGCTCTTTGGGCCCTCTCCTACAGCTCTCTGTTGGATGATCCCACCGTTCGCTGGCCCCCCGCTCCTCGCCCTCCCCTCCCACTCACTTCTCGCCTGAGAAAAGAAGGGAAGAGTGACAGGGCAGATGGAGATTTGCTCAATATTCCAGAGTGAGAGCAAAGCAGCCCTCTACTTGCCTCTTCTTCCAGCCCTTGTTGGTACTTCGTGCACCTCAGCCACTTGGGGAGAGACGCGACTTTCTCCGCCATGAGACACTGGCTGGGCTAGCTGTAGCCAATGCTGCACATCGTAATGGGCTCCAGAAGGAGGAGGGGATGCCGTCTCCCCCATTGTGAAGCACACTAAAGTTAAGTGCGCGCAAGGTGCTGCAAGAGCAGCGAATAGGCCATGGAGGCAGTGAAAGCAGCAGCAGCAGCCAGGGTCTCAGGGTGGAGAGAAAAATGCATGTCTCTCCATATTCCTTTCATCGCCTCCATGGCCTGCTTGCTGCTCTTGCAGCGCCTTGCACAGCACACTTAAATTTAGCGTGCTTCACAATGGGGGAGACAGCATCCCGTCCTCCTCCTGGAGCCCATTACAACACAGGACATTGGCTGCAGCTGGCCCAGCCAGTGTCTTGGGGCAGAGAGAAAATAGCTTGTCACCCTGGTGCACGTAGCACCAAGAAGGGCCAGAAGAAGAGGTAAGGAGAGCAGTGTCCACTCTGTGAATATGGAGCAAGTCTCCATCCGCTGCTGTCGCCCTTTTCTTCTCAGAGAAGACAAGGAGTGAGCGGGAGGGGAGGTTGAGGGGGAGCAGCCAGTGGTGAGTTCAGCTGACACAGAGCCAAGCAGGGGGACGAAAGAGCTTCATTTATCAGGAACCTAAAATGACTCTTGATTTAAATCGTATGGTAAAAAACACCCAAAGAAGAAGAAAGAACACCAACCAAAAAACAACAACAACCCAAACCTCACCTGGTTTTTTAAATGGTTCAAGAGGAAACACACAAGAGAGAGAAAGAGGGAGGGAGAAATAGAGAGAGTGAGAAACAAATGAGAAGGAGGGAGAAAGAGACACAGAAAGAGAGATGAGAGGGGGAGAGAGAGACAAAGAGACAGAGAGGAGAGAGAAAGAGAGATATAGAGAAAGACACATAGAGAGAGGTACCTGTTTCCCAGAGAAAATAAAATACTGGGAGCCACAAAACCTGGGTAGGAATGGTAGGGCAGGGTCATGTGACTGGGTGGAAGTGAGTGACCTCGAGTTGGTCACGCCCACCCAGATTTTGTGGCTCCCCGTGTTTTCTGTGGGGAACGCGTCCAAATGGCTCTTTGAGTGTTTAAGGTTGCAGGCCCCTGGTATTGGGCCTCCTGCTTGAGCAGGGGTTGAAATAGAAGACCTCCAAAGTCTCTTCCAACTCTGTTATTCTGATCATACTGAGAAAACTTCACATATCATTCATACTAGGGATCATTAGGAAAAGGACAAGATGGGGTGGAGAGAAACTCTATTAGTCTTTCAAGATTTTCATCTAGGTCTTACTGACATCAACCTTATAATCCAAACAAAATAAAGTAACATACAACTTAGTAACAATGGCACATGCAGATCAATTCCAGCCTGAAAGAGTATTATGTTTACATTGACCATCAGTCTAGTCTCTCCATTTAGAATTTGGACTTTAATTTAGTCGTATAGGGGTTTTCATTTCCACTTCAGTATACATTTGTACATACAGTACATATATTTTTATTATGGTCATTGTCCAGAATACAACAATGAACACAGGTGGAACAAAATAAAAAACTTTCTAGTTCTTAATGCAATTAACCTTTGCAATCAATGTAACAAAATGTGGCTACATTTATAGAAACAGAATCTTCTTTGTTTGATAATATTACTAATAGTACATGGAATAAATCAGTGCTGTTTGTCTACTTTATAAATTGGTGAGTGATAAAATGGGTCCCTGTGCAGTATAGTAGGATATGAATAGTGGTTTTGGTAGACTCTTCTCAGAGGCACAATCTTTGTTCTCATGGAAATGGTTTGTTTCTACCCTAAAGAACCATCCTATGCCATGTCTTGTAGCTATCTTTCTGGCCTGAGGAAAGGGGGCATGAATGTTCAAGAAAACATTCCTGACTATTGATCCAGTTGGGCTTCTAAATATCAGGTACAATAATCACATTGTTAAAGTCCCTCCCTGGAAAAACCATAGTACTGTAGTTTTTTTGCAGAATTGTCATAGTTCATATTGATTCGCAATTGTCTGCAGGGAGAAAAGAACCCAGATCTTCTGAGAAGAACAGTATGCTATAGCACAAATCCATGCATCAGTTTCAATGTTAGTCAAACCTGTCTCCTTACTAATATCTGTTTTCCTGAAAATATGACCTATCCCAAAAACAAGCCCTAGCCCGATTTTCACATCTGCTCCCTACCCAAAAACTAAGCCCAAGTTAAGCGCTGCCCACCGCCTGGTTGTACGAGGTGGGGTGATGTGCAGGTGTAAGCTAGGGCATGAGTGGCAGGTGGAACTTGTACCCGCTTACCTTAGGACTGCTGCAGCCAGGCCTCCCATGCCCCAATACCTGTTGCACCACTGCCCAACTTTTTCTGCAGTTGTTTGCAGCTGGATCTCATGTGGCACATCACATCAGTGCCTCTGTTCATGGCAGATTGCCACCTGGCTTGACATACCAGTGCCGCTTGCGGCAGAATGCCACAAGTCTCATCGCGCCAGTGCCACCAATCACTTGTGCAACAGCACAACACACCATGCAACCTCCTGCCATGAGTGGCAGCACTGGCGCAATGAGCCATGTGGTGTCTGGCCATAAGCAGTCAGAAAAGAAGTCAGGCAGTGGTGCGACAGGTGTTGAGGCATGGCAGGCATGGCTTCAGTGGTTTTAAGGTAAATGAATAAAACATCTCTTGAAAATAAGACCTGGTGCTTATTTTGGGGTTGAAAAGAAAATAAGACAGGGTCTTATTTTCGAGGAAACACAATAGTACATTACTACATTAAAAAAAACCTAGAGCCATTTTAAATAAAGCCAGAGCATTCTATCCGGTGATAAGTAAAGCAATAATATTTTACAAATCATTGATGGCATTTATTCCTAAATTAATGGTTTCTTTAACTCCCTATGTGTATCAACCTGATTATAAAGTTCTCATTTATATTAACACTTTCCAATATTCTGGATCAGTCTTTCTCAACCTTGCACATTTTAAGATCTATGGATTTCAACTCTGGAAAATGCTGATAGAAAAGTCACATGCTGATATTTTACTTACCACTTTATTGTTGCTGGGAGTTCATTTTTTCACAGGATTAGGCCCTTTTCAATGAGGTAAAAGTACCATAAGGTCCCAGCTGAGCATGAATTACATAGCATGTTTGCCCAATAAAACTTTAATGCAGCTGGGATATACTGTTAAGGGGAAGGATAATATACTGTAGCTTCTGCTATTTTGCACACACATTTTGAATTACATCATTTAATGAGCATTGAGTGGAACTGTGAAAGACCATGCCCAAATACTTCAACCCTTTTATTTGTTTTACAATCTGGACATTAAACTAACAACTGTACATTCCAGGTCAGTTTTCCTGAAGTTCTAAGTTGGATTCTAGTATTTTGAAGGGGAGGCTTTGCTACAGTGCCTCCTATAAAATACACCAGGCAGAAAGACAGAGAAGTGTTTTATTTAAGCTTCAGGTCATTGTGTCTCATATTCTGACTTTGATCAGTTGCTGGATCTGGAGAATGAGATGCAACCCAATAGGTATAAGGGCTTTTTATAATTTCACCCAGCACATGGCAAGAGGCTACTACCAAAGCCATGAGTTTTCTCCAACTATCAGACTTTTCTTTTGCTGTATTTGAATAGTTTGTGAGTGTTTAATTTAAGCACAGGAGCTTAATTTCTCTTTAGTAATAATTCTGTCCATGGCATAATTTGCCAACACCTACCATAGAACAATCTGTACAAGAAATATTATGAATTGAAATAATTGAGCCCTCTTCAAAGTAAACAATATTATAATAAAGTTAAAATAATCAATGTTATATGTTGCAGTAAATAATTCTGTTTCAAGTGCCTTTTCTTTTTACATATACAGTTGCAATATTTAAATTAAAATGATCATGGAACCGGGTCTTGCAAGAATATTTTACAGGGTATTTGCCCGTCTTTCCATTAGGAATGCTTCTGTTCGTAGATCCAGGCAACCATTTTATTTAAGCAGAGCCTTCCATTCCCACCTATTACAAATTTTCTCTTTCAGTTTTCCAGTTGGTATACCTTGAATATTGAGCAGCTTCACTGAGTTTATTTTAAAGTTTAGGATGGAGGGAAGATTGTTTAAATGGAAGGGAACCTCTGTACATTCCCTAAATAAATATGCTTATATTTCCCACTTATTTTCCTAAGATTTTTAAGGCTTCTCCTCCGAAACCGAAATCCGCACTTGAATGTGTAGTAAAAAAGGATTCTTTAAACACAAAATATGATTTAATTTGTATTTTGTACTGTTCTCTCTCTCCCTCCTCTCTCTGAATATGGGTTCAGCAGCAGCCCTGCTAACCAGCAGTCCAGTTGTAGAATTTTGGGTGTCTCTAACAAGGGTTCAAGCAGCAGTTCAAGTGAATCGGAGAGCAGTTCTGAATCTGATTCGGAGACTGAAAGCAGTTCCACAGAAAGCGACTGCAACAAGCAATCACATTGTTCCAGCCCAGAGGTAATAAATTAAAATCTAATCTTAATTTCTAAATCAGTGGAACTTTTATACCAATAATATGTCTGGGACTAGAGAGTTTAACATGGTATTTTGTTGAAATACTTTGCTTTTTAATATGAAAATGCGATTAGATGCAGCCAGTGGTGGGCTGCTACTGGTTTGGACTGTTTCTTAGCAAACCGGTAGTTCCAATGAGCAGTTGGCCCCGCCTACCTGCCCTGCCCTTTCCTGTCTTATATTTCCCTGTTTTTAGCTCAGCTGATTCATGTGGCACAGCAGATTGCCACATTTCATCTGTTTTGCTCACCAGCGCTGACATAGAAGGTAAGCTTTTAAGCTTAAAATGGGTGGTTTTTGAATGCTGCAGGTGCGCGCAAAACACACATGTGAGCGCAAAGCACACGCTCACTGAACCAGTTGTTAAACCAATTGCAAACCATCATTGGATGCAGCACAGGATGACATTTCATGCAAGAAAAAAGACATTGAAATTAGTCTTTCCAGTCCCCATAAAGCTGTATGTATATGAGTGTGAGATGTGTATGTGTGTGTTTATGTAAATGTATGTGAATCTGTCTGGCACTTTGAGCAAGAAAGCATCATTAATGTGGCTGGCTGAAAGTTAATTGCATACTGAATGATAATCAGCAACACAATCTTAGATGTGAGCAGGTACATAAAGCTACTGCCACCAGAAGATGCAGGCATTGCAAAGAGACTTACAGACATATCAGTGCCTGAAGTAACATTAATTATAGTTCCTGTCTTTACTCAACAGAGTGGAAGAGAGAAGTATTGAATAATGCCTTTCATTAGTATTGGGAAATCATTGGATAATTCCTCTCCTACCTACAGAAGATTTCAGCAACAAATCTGAATCATTTCAGTGTAGCTATGTATTACTTTGTAGATGTTATTTATTCATCCATATTATTTAGAAAACACTCTTCAAAGATATATTGCTGAGGATGAAATTTAAGGTTCTCAAAAATATTTTAAATATAGTAGATAAGCCAAAATAAAAATAGGCCCATAATCATAATGGGTTCAACCTGAACCATTTTTGTCTGTTTTATTTGGAGTGATTATTGTTACTTTACTAGTTATTTATTTCTGTAACATAACTTTAAATCAGAAGGCAGCTGTAAAAGCCATAATAAGATATTTAAAACCTTCAAGTGTGTTATAAAAATGCATTGCAAGTGTGTCCAGAATCCATTTCTAGCATGCTACATTTCAATGCTTTAATCTGTTGCTATTCTGTTACCATATTGCAGGTGCATGACAGCTCATCCTGTTTATTTTTTTAAGCATCAGGAACTATGGAAATCAGGCTCCACTGGCAGTGTCAAAGTCTGCAATTACACTTCATCTGTCTAGATCTAGAATAGGGGTGTCAAACTTAAGGCCCACCAGCCAGATCTGGCCTAGAGGGCTGCCCTGGAAACAGCAAAGGATTGGTCTGAGGTGCATGTGCCAACAAAAACAGCTCCGGAGGGCTGTGCACCGCCCTCGCAGGCTCCATTTTCAGCCGCAGTGGTCTCCTGCAGCCCTCTGCCAGCGAAAACAGATATCGGGGGGGGAGGGAGCGCACTCCATTTCCACTGGCTCCGTTTCACCAAGTTCCGTTTTCACTGGCAAGGCTACAGGAGGCATCACAGCTGCAGGACCCAGGGGAGCTGCGCCCCTCCCCCCAGGCTCCATTTTTGATAGCAGAAGGCTAGCAAAACAAACTAAGAGTAAAACAAAACAAAAGGAGAAATGTTTCCCATCTTGCATTTGAACATCCAAGAAGGAACAGGAGAAAGGGAAAGAGGAAAGACAAAGAAAAAGATGGGAAGATGAGAAGAGAGCAAGGAAAGGGAAAAAGGAGAAGGAAGGAAGGAAGGAAGAAAAGAGATTATAATGAGAGAGAGGGAGGGTCTGAGGAAGTCCTGCCTTAGCACCTGGCCACCACAGATGCCCCTGACATGAGTGGTATTGAGCTGGCCACACCCACCTTGGCCATGCCTACCCCCACCGCCCAAGGTCAAACACAACCCTGATGTGGCCCTCAATGAAATCATGTCTGACACTCCTGCTCTAGAAGAACTGTGCATCAGCCCAGTACATTCTATTTCATCCCCTCTAGCAGAAAGCAGAGACAATTTTTGCTTTGGGCTTCCAACAATTCATGTAATGTTCATGAATAGTCATATATAGGAAAATTGTAAGCAATTATAAATGGAGCAAGGTACATGTGGTCCTAGACTTACAACAGTTCATTTAATGACCATTCCAAGTTACAACAGCATTAAAAAATGACATTACTGTTTTGCACACTTACAACCTTTGCAGCATCCCTATGGTCTCATGATTTACATATGGATGCTTGACAACTGTTCATATTTATGATGGTTGCAGTATCCAGGGAGTCAGATGATCCCCTTTTGCGACCTTCTGACAAGCAAAGTCAATGGGGAAGCCAGATTCACTTAACAACCATGTTGGTAATTTAACAACTTAATTGAATCACTGAACAACCGTGGCAAAAAAAAGTCAGAAAATGAGGCAAAACTCACTTAACACATTTCTCACTTAACAACATAAATTCTGGGCTCAATTGTAGCTGTAAGTTGATGACTACCTGTATCTAATCCTTGCAGAACTGAAGTTGCTGATTGACAGAGAGATAATATATAAATTCAGCTGAATAGAAAACCTAATATTTTATATTCTTAGAAAGTTTAATTGTTTTTCATCTGACAATAATCAAATTTTCAAAATGGCAGTTTTATATGCTGCCATATATAGAATCTATAGTTCTTAACAGTATAAGGAGCTCCCTAAAACTTTTATGAGTAAAGATTTATAATATATTGAGATCCAGGTGTTTTTTTTTGGGGGGGGGGGGTCAAGTGGCAATTAAGGCATGAACTTGGGAGATTGTGAGTTCTAGTCCTGCCTTAGGCACAAAGCTGGAAAGAAGGCAGTGACAAAGCACTTCTGAAATATTGCCAAGAAAACTGCAGGGAATTGTACAGAGTCATCAGGAGTAAACCCTGATTTGAAGGCACCAAAGAAAAGTGTAACATGTTGTATGTTTTAAACTTTATTTTCCAGCCTGAACAGCCGTCTCCTAACAAGTGGCAGTTGGATAAATGGTTAAATAAGGTTAATCCTCATAAAGCTTCTGCTTTGAACCAAAATGGATTGGAGGTCTTTCAGTATTACAGCAAACTAAAAGAAAAAAGGCAAGACAATGAAAATGTACCTCCTGTTGGCCAAGCCAATCTCCAGGAAAAAGATATTAAGAATCTTACTAAAGAGGAACTGAGATCTAGGACAGCTAACTTAGCCCCGGGACATAGGGGAGCAAAGCAAAAACCACCTCCTTCTGCTGCCTCAAAATCAGTATCTAAAAAACAGCCAAGAAGGACAGAGAATAGCCTGGCTGGTGATAACGTAAACAACTATGCAGCTGACAATCTTGATTTGAACCAAATTTATTTGGCAAATAGTAACATTTATAATCATCCCAAGACTAGGCCTTGCAGCAGCAACATTGAACAACAAAAAGAACCACAGTCTGTTACAGCCTCTGAAAAGAGACGCACAAGAGGCTCAGGGAAAACAGCACCCAAGTCCAAGGAATTTATCGAGACAGAATCTTCATCTTCAACTTCATCTGACACAGATTCCCAGTCTGAACAAGAGGAGTATCCTTCACATAAACCACAAACTGCAACTTCAGCATCAGCTGAAAGTGACCAGAAACAAAAGAATCCTAGCAATAATAATGGTTACAAAAAAACCAATAATTGTGGTGCCTTTGGTTCCATCAACACCAGAACTAGCAACGATATAGCAAAAGAGCTGGAAGAACAGTTCTACACACTGGTTCCTTTTGGCAGGAATGAGCTTTTGTCTCCTCTAAAAGATACTGATGATGTCAAAGCACTTTGGGTCAAAATTGATTTGACTCTGCTCTCCAGAATCCCACAGCAATTACCTGAGGAGCCACTGATGATAAATACAGCAGTTAAAGAAGCCATTCAAATGCAATATAACATTGCTGCTGATCTGCCAGCAGAAAAAGTGGTTCCTAAATCCAGAAGAAAACGAAAGGTAGGTTTTATATGTTGTCTTGAAAAGGAAATTCATAATAGCACCTACTGGATATACATGGGTATCTTGAGATATTTTGGGGCAGAGATACAAACTTTTTCTTGCATTACCTCAATTCATGGCAGGTAAATTTGCAACATGGAAGTGCAGCATCTCAACTGAAGCCCTGCCTCTTTTGTATGTATGTGCAAATGATATAGTGCATATACAAGGTTTTGATTGTGACACCATGCTTGCCTTCTTGAGTTTTTGGCACCCCTGCAGACACTTCAACTGAATCCAGAGTTAAAGAGAATGAAGCCAGACTAGGCATGGTTTAAAATTTGGGTTAAGTCTACGTAATTTTAAAAGTTCCATCTATTAGTCCTGGTAACTTTCTGTACTGGTTAAGGTTTACATTTCCTAAAAGCCAAAAGATCAACTACAGAAGCTCGAACATCTTACAAATAGATGTGATGCTTAAAGGCCCTGTCCCACTGCACTTACGGATGCAAAGAGGATGTAAAACGTTAAAAAAAAGCTTGCCATCCATTGGAAAATGCAATGCATCCATTGTGTACTCATTGCATACGTGTTTCATACATTCTATCAGTCAAGCATCCGTCCACTGCGATTTCATCTGCGCAAGAAGTTTTGAGCTGCACAAAACTTTGTGAACGGATGAACTTTCCGCCGTGTACGATGTAAATCCGTGACATACGAGCAACAAACGTTCTATGTCCGTTTATCACCCGTTAAACGTCCGCTGTATCCTCTCTGCATCCTCTGGGCATCCTCGCAACTCACATCCGCTGCAACTGAAAACGGAAAGAGGGAGGAAACAAAAGGTACACGGAACGTCTACACCACGTTAGTAGCACGGAAATAGAAAGGATGCACAGTGAACGCTTTGTATCCGATATACATCCGTGCAGCATCCCCTTTTTTTCCTTTAGGTGTACGTGATGCATCCGCTTCATCCGCTATGCGTCTGCTTCAAAATTCTCCCCCGGAACCCCTTTGGAGGTGTCATCTGCTTCCATCCGCTTTCATCTGCTAGGCTTCCTATGAACATCCGTTTAACATCCCCGCTACATACTACCCACGTCCGTTCTTTTCCGTTCTGTTTATGCAAATTTTTGCCATTTTTTGGAGTAGATGACAACGGATGGAGCCACCCCGAAATTTTGCTTGTCCGCTGTGTCCTTTATGCATACATTTTGCGTCCGTCGGCCAGTGGGACCGGGCCTTAAGATAAAATCTGTATTTTTATGCTTAAAATAAGGCTGTTGTCTTAGTCCTTGAAGGTGGAGTTCTTGTCTCACAAATGGTTTTTAAGAGCTGACAACATAACATGCGACCAGTTTGAGAAACAAAAGTGATGTCTTGATTGTAATCACTGGGAATATGATTATATTTTTATTTACTCTATCTAGCATTATTGGTTTTTGACCATGTATTTTATTTATGTAATAAATTTCTATACTATGTTCTATAATATCACATTTCAGCATGGCTTACCACAAAAATATTAAACTACAAGGATATGCCAATGAATTAAAATAAGATAAAAACACATTTATTAAAAGTGAGCAAAATAAAGTGAATAAAATCATATCATTCATCTATAACATTCAAAGGTTAAATGAGGAAAGATTTTTGTAGGGACGGAATGAACTTGATGTAAATTTAATGATAAATGGATTTTGGAAGGCAGGATATATTTCTGCATGATCTGCTTTTAAAAAGAGATGCTAGTATCTTTTCAGGTAGATAACATTATTTTACCACTCTTCCTTTACCACCTATTTTCATTATTTTGGGAATAATGGTATTTGTGTATCAAAAGTAGAAGACGGTAATTCCAACTGTTGCATTGATCCAGACTAATTTAAACCAGAAATAGGAATTAACTTGATCCAATTCTGAACTCTCTTTACATATTGTTGTCCATTGTTGTATAATTATTCCAGCTTTACTCGTCTTCTCTCCACATGGAGAACTGAAGAGATTTCTATTTACATGGAGCCCCAGCAAGTCATATAGGAAGGGAAAATGACAAAATAAGTGTCCTTTTTTATTTACACAATATAAGCGAGCATGTACAAACAGGGAGAAGCCTATATCACACTGTCACAACATCCATTATTAAACAAAATCATTGGAAGATCCAATCTGGATCAGTCACCATGTCCAGAGATTTTGTCTTCTGAACTTTGGACTTGTGCTGGAGCCCACTTTGGGAATACCTCTGAGTCCCAACCTCACACAACTTGAAACTAAATTGCTTAACTCATATACAGTTAGGTATGCAAAAAAAATATTTGTATTTATGTGTGAATATTAAAACATAGGACAGAACAACTGCTGTTAGATGGAAATCCTGGGTCATCTTCATAATAAATCAATGAACTGGGCCAAAGCCTCTTTCCTTAAGAAAGAATCGAAAAATACCGGGTTTTGTTTTACATGCTTTTATTTTATTTTTATTTTATTTTAAAATACAAAATACAAAACTCAAAAAGAAAAAAACACACAAAACACATGACAATCAAAGCATTTAAAAAGTGCATCCCAAAAGACATTTACAGATATTATCCCCTCTAGTTGAATACTGATTAATATATTACTACAACATAGTTCCCACCCCTTACGAGACAAGCCCAAAAACTTTTAAACTAAGTCTATTTGCAATTTGTTGACCTGTTTTCTATATTTTATACATAACATATATATATATATATGTATGTATGTATGTATGTATGTATGTATGTATGTATGTATGTGTGTGTGCTGTTTAGCTTCCTTCGGGTATTATCCCACGTCATTGTAGTTCTGTTGTAGCAACGTTTCAGCAGAATCTCATCTGCCATCATCAGGCTTCTGTATTACTCTGAGAATTACTCTGAGAAGCACAGAGCTGAAGAAACAAGCCTGAAGATGATGAATGAGACTTCATCGAAACGTTGCCTAGATATTTCCAATTCTACGCGGGAGAAAACCCGAATAACCAAAGATCCACATACAAATACCCGCGAAA
>BLBF01000017.1:30923595-30944824 GCA_015471245.1 Laticauda colubrina
ATTCTATTCTATTCTATTCTATTCTATTCTATTCTATTCTATTCTATTCTATTCTATTCTATTCTATAAAAGTCCACATTTAGAAAAGAAATACACAAAGATCTCTTTGGTTTTATCTCATGGCCATCCAGTTTTTGCAGTTTGGACCTGTATTAGAACATTTGGTTTATTTTCTTTGTTGTTTTTATTAACTAAGTTATATATTTCTGTCTCTTGGGTTCTGTATTAATTACAATAGCACTTAAACTTATATACTGCTTCTTAGGGCTTTTCAGCCCTCTCTAAATGGTTTACAGAGTCAGCATATTGTCCCCAACAATCTGGGTTCTCAATTTCAGAAGGATAGAACCCTACGTCAACCTTGAGCTGGTGAGAATCGAACTGCTGACAGTCAGCAGAATTAGCCTGCAATACTACATTCTAAACTACTATGCCACCATGACTCCTCAAGTTAAGTTATTTAAGTGCTAATTTTACCAAATACAGAGAAAGTCCAACTCCCTATAAACACATACTCTCTGTTTAATCCATGTGATTTTATAAACAGTCACTTGTCACTGTAAAACAGTGTGTCAGGATTCCAGCAGTTGCCCTGATTTAATTAATGCTTGTTTTAGAATTGCCAGTGTTCCACAGCGTATATTTATTTTTAAAAGCCACATCTTATTTTCCAACCAACTTTAAAGCAAGTCTTCATTTCTATATAAATATTTTTATTATACATTAACCATAAATTTGAAGCTTGCCCTAAAATAAAAGAGGAGAAATGTGATCAAATTTGTCCAACAACTTTTGGTACTCACGTTAAAATCTGTTTCCAGAAAAAAAGAATAATTAATCAAATTCATCATGAAGTTATGGTAAAGCTGATAATGATCACAGTATATGTGTTCCTTATTCTGTTTTGACTCTCCATTATTGTAATTTCCATTTGTAGTTTGGCAACACCAATAAATAAAATGGAGAAAATGCTTCAGTCACCTAGTTCTCCCTGCTCTGATGTGTCTAAGTATAAATTCTGTAACGATAATTTAACTTCTAGCAAAACAAATGGTACCAACCCTTCGTCTTCCACATCCTCAAGTAGAAAGCACAAGAATGAAATTAGATCATATCTACATTCTGGAGATTTCAGTGTAAGTTCTGATCAAAACATGTTTAAAGTATTTAAATATCCATTTTGTTTGTTTATAATCCTTTCCATTTAGATCAGGGTTTGTTAATTATGATTAGCACAGGAATAGTGGGAGTTGGTCCATAAGTCATTCCTCACCCCTGATTTAGATGGTTTGGAAAAGTCTTTCTTAGGGTCCCACTCCCTTTCAAATTTGAGTATTGGATGAGAAAACCTTTGAGTCTACTGGCATCCCAACTTTGTATGCTGGCATTATTGTACACTATTTGGGGAATGGAGAAGAGTGCACTGAAAATTAATTTTGTGAAAATTTGCCTGAGACAATGTAATATGTATTTCCTCATTATCACCTTCTGTCTGTTTCTTTTGGTAAACACTCTCTTCTGATGTTGGGTTTATATTTCTAAAGTGCCTTTAGAGATGTTTAGCTTATTACTTTACGGGTTCCCCCCCCCCCCATTTAGAACTTAGAGGCCTGATTAAATATGGAAAAATACACAGCATATTAAACCTGCCCTGTTTTGAATAATGGTAGGGCTGACCTTGTCATTTGGTTACAAGGATTGTTTATGGATGCATGTCCATGAGCCCTTCCAAAACTAGTACCCTCTAACTGCTAGAACTCAGCTCCCTTCATCTTCAGTGGACTTTAGCAAATAAAAGAATGGTAGTCCAATCTATATGGGAAATATACAAACAGGGATATTTACATTGAAATCTCATTTTGTAAAGCTGTACATATTTCACTATGATTAATCCTATTCTTCTCTGAGTTCAATAAAACTTAAGCTTCTTTGTAATCTTGCGTAGAATTGTTTGCTAAAATTCATAAGATTTCGTTCAGGTTGTCATCTTATGCATGCATTATCTAGAAGAAAGTTTTACTGAATTCAGGTACACTTTTTTGATAGATGTATGTAGCATAGGATTCCACTGAAAGAATTCTCTGAGCAAGAAACAGATATATACAGGAGAGATATCTACAAATGGAGTTGGTTATTTATTTTCTCCTATGAGCTGTTCAGAGCATCCAGTAGTGGGAGGTGCTTCAGTCTCCGCATTCACAGGCTGAGCTTGATTTGTGGAACGCTCCTCCTCCACCACGTGACGACTCCTCAGCGTTCCCCAGTTTTTGCTCAGCCTCATGTGAGACAGTCACTGCTTTCGATGCTCCATTGAACGAAACAGGAATCTTAGCTCGTATCACAGCAGGTTTGATTGCAATTCGGTTTGTTTGTCTTTAGCCTTCTTTCGGACTAGTCTAAGTCCTATTTAAGGAAAGCGCCATTGCGCCCCCCCCCCCCCAAAAAAAAAGAGACTGGAGGTTTTTGGGCTGCTCTGCACCACCTCCTCACAGCCAAATTTCTTTCATCTCTGCCAATTTGGTTGTCGCTGTGCCTTTAACTCCGTTTTTTGCTAGTGGCTTGAATTTTGTTCAAAAAAAAAAAACAGGCTAAACCGAGTCGTGTCGCCTTTACCACCCCTCCCTCTGAATGCTGTTCCTTCAGTGGGGAAGTTAATTAGAGTTAATTCCCCCTTCTCCGCCATTCTGTTAATTTGTGAGCTCTGGCTTCGCTTGCAAGGTGGGAAGCTGCCACTGAGAAGCGCGCGAAAAAACTTGTACTGCTGGAGGCCATTTTGAGTCCCACCTAGTGGCTGCGCACCTTGTCTGCTATCCCTGAGCTGTGTGAGGTATTTTCTGCTCGAAGCAGAAGAATCCCTTCAGGATTCTGTGAGCAATATTACCCTCGTTTTGGCTACCTGCACTCGAGGATAATTATTTCGTTGTAAAAAATTTGTTGGCTTAAACCCTCACAGCCTTATTCTCAGTGGCACAGCAGCAAGCACCTAGGCCAATGTCCGCCTGTGCATGGAGGCTGCTGAAGGCCCTTGCAATCATCAAACTGGGCCTTAAGCGTTTGCTATTTGACTAATTGGATTATACATTAATCTTGGTTGTTCTCTTATTAATATTGGGAGGTATATATATATGCTCATAGGAGCAATTACAAAGCAATTATAACAATATTATAATAATTATTACAATTATAATAATCACTCATTGTAATAAACTATTTGACAGTATAATATTTAAATTTCAATAAAATATTATCACTGAGATACGACTCATTATATGGACATCAGTAAAAATAAAAATAAGAAAATAAAAGGGGGAAATAAGAACTTGATCAGGGCAACCATTCTTGACTCAGATCAGACTCTGGGCGTGCCAACCACCTTATCTGCATTTTTTTAAAATTATTGTTATTCTAATTTTAATTAAAATGGAAGATGGTAGCACCTCTCAGGCCCCTTGCTTGAAGACAAAGCCATATCAAACACAGTGGAAATTCCCAAGCCTCAGAATGGGATGCCTTAAGGAGCCATAAGGCCTTACAAAAGCAAATAGGCATACTCGAGAGGCCCACACTGTATCACAAGGTGTCTCCTCTCCCAGTCCGTCAGTTTCTTCACACCCTCTTCCTCCCCTAGATCTCTCCCTTTCATCCAGTTGCAGCTTGACTCCACAAGGACAACAGGTACAAGTGTCTGAAACACCGACCAGACGGGCTCCTGAAGCCACATTCATTCCAACAGCCACTGGTCCTCACCAGGGTGACAGTTTTCTTTGAGGAGGTCCCAAAAAGGATGAAAGCCTGATGGAGCTGGCTATTCACCAAGGAATTGCAGCGGGGCTCCAATACGTTGTAATGTCCACACCTTACTCTGTGGCTACTTACCAAGAGCCCCAACTGCTGAGGTCACTGACCAGGTCGGAGCAACACCAGACCCAGGTACAATTACAGGGGGAGACCCCCCTCCAAGGGCCGGAGAAGGAGGAGGAGGAAGTAGATCAAGCCTTTCAAATGGCCGAGTCTGAAGTGGAAATGTCTGAGAATGAAGGTCTTATTCCTGACCAGCCTGCTTTTACAGGCTTATTCCAGCCACAGCCTTTCATATCTCTCTTGTTTAAGGCAAAGAACATTGCAGGCCTAATCAAGCCAAAACCATCTGACACACCTGACCCTTCAGGGGAGGGACCAGAGGACATGGTTTTTAACCAACCGGTAGTTGAAGCAGAGGTAATTCCAGTTCTGCCCATAATTTCGGACCTGGTGCAGAAGCAGTGGTCTTCTGCAGTGGTATATACCTCCCCAACTGGACACGATAGGAAACATTTCAACTTGGACCCTGATTTTGCAAAGTTACTGGGTATCCCCGAGGTAGACGAGCCTATAGTGGCTTCAGCATCACCCTATATTCCCAGTGAGACACTGGAGTCCTTAAAGCTGGAGGAATAACGGGTCGAGCTAGCCCTACGCAGAGCTCATTGGTCTGACACGTGGGCTATCAGATCAGCCATGGCCGCCTCCTTCTTCACACAGTCGTCTCTTCGATGGCTTCATCTTTTGAAACAACATGTTCCTTCGTCTAACATTAGGGCACACCAAGTTTTCACCAAACTTACGGCAGCTGCTGAATTTCCGCCGATGCTACCTATCACACAGTCCAGTTTTGAGCAAAGGCCATTATTTCACATGTCACAGCATGTCGCTTGCTATGGTTAAGACACTGGCAAGCCGACTTCAAACACAAATCCAAGCTGGCCTCATTCCCCAATGCGGGAAATAGATAGTTTGGCCCTTCCTTGGATCCACTACTAATTGAAACATGCAACAAGAAAAAAAAATATCCCTTCTCCTTTTTCAGAAGTCAGATTCTAGAAACCCCGAGTCCTTTCGGAGGAGATCCTTTTTGATCTTTCTATCAGGGATCCTTCTCTTCAAGATACCAGAACCCCCCAGCAGTTAGACCAGGACAACAGCCAGATAGGTCCGTCTCAGTGGACAGAGGTAGAAGGGATGGTCAATCCAAAAGATCCTATTGGGAAGCAAGGAGCAGGCCTTTCCGGGGACCAAGATAACTCCCGGGACCCAATTCCCATTTGCGGACGCCTTAAGTTATTTGTTAACCAATGGGACTCCTCTACCTCTGACACCTGGGACAGAGATACGGTTAGATTTGGCATCGCGCTGGAGGTTAGATCCAATTCCCCAGATCCCTTCATGTCATATCCTCCTTCCAGAGACCCGGTCAAGCGTAATCTCATGGATTCTGCTACCCAACATATACTGGATATACAAGCCATTCAACCAGTAGTGACCAATCAACGAGGACAAAGTTTTTATTCACATCTTTTCGTTGTGCAAAAAAAATTCGGGGGTGGGTGGGTGGAGAGCGATATTAGATTTGAAACATCTCCACTGTTTCTTAGTATATCACAAATTTAAAATGCATACCCTCTAATTAATATTACTGGGTATCAGGAAAGGAGACGTGCTCACGCCAATAAATTGACAGAGGCGTACTTGCACATTGATATTCGGCCCTTCCATTATAAGTTTCTGATTCTGCTACAATAACCACCATTTTGAATTTGTGGCCCTTCCATTCAGATTAGCCTCCACCCCCAGGACCTTCATCAAGGTCCTCGCGGCGAAAGCAGCCCACCTCAGGAATATCCCGGTACATAAATATCTTGACGATATTTTGATTTTATCTCCTTCCGCTCATCAGGCAGTCATAGACACTCAGAACACATTACTATCCCTACTAGAGCATGGCTTCTTAATAAATTGGAAGAAGAGTCAATTAACTCCATCGACTCGGATAATCCATTTAGGGGCGATCATCATGGAAGGCAAGGTTTATCTGTCACCAGATAGACTAAATAGCATTCAAAAATTGGTTAAGGAGATCAGGTTGCTTAAGAAGGTGTCCTTAATGGACCTATCAAAATTGTTGGGCAAAATGATCCTCATGTATTTCTATTTTCCTTGGGGCTGCCTTCTCACTAGATCCCTCCAGTGGTTCCTACCTCCGTACCAGCGATCCGGTCGAAGCAACTCCAAACACAAAGGGTTCCACCCAAGGTTCTCATATCTCTCCTCTGGTGGCCCAAACCAATTATCAACAGAGGCTGTCTCTTCAAGGAGCCACAAAGGCTCACCATCACCATAGATGCCAGTCTGTTTGGATGGGGAGCTCACGTTCAGTCACTCTCAACCCAAGGCAGATGGTCTGACATAGTACAGTCGTGCAGCATAACCTGGCTGGAATTTTGCACAATACACCTAGCCCTTCGCAACTTCTACCCCCAGGTAACGCGGTCAGCACATACTGATATTGACAGACAATGTAACAGTCAAAGCTCACATAAACAAGCAGGGGATCACACAATCGAAGCAGCTAATGCGGGAAGCAGAGCGCCTGTGTCGCTGGGCAGAGAACAACATACTTTCCAGCAAGGCAGAACACATTTAGGGTCTGTCAAATGCACAGGCAGACTGGCTAAGCAGGGCCACCATAGATCAATCGGAGTGGGGCTTCCACCCATCTCTGTTTCAAGAAGCGGCAGGGACATTTGGTCAGCTGGTGGTGGACCTATTTGCTTCTCCTCTCAACACTCAGCTCCCAAGATTTTTTCCAGGTACCCATCCTAAGGGACGGAGAATTTCAACTCGCTCCGCTGTAGTTGGCCCGGTTCTCCTGTATGTATTCCCTCCACTTCTGCTGGTTCCCAAGGTCATCCAGAAGTTACTAGATGAGAGAGCGGAATTACTTCCGGTCGCACCTTACTGGCCAGATGGCCATGGTTCGCAGACCTCCGCAGTCTCTCGGTAGCTCCCCCCTGGAGAATCCCATCAGACAGAATCTCATTAACTCAGGAGTCTCTTCAACATCCTGACTCTCAGTGGTTACAATTGACCGTCCGGAGGTTGAGCTGAATGGTTTGAAGGGCGGAAAGCTCTCCAATAGGGTTATCGACACTGTCCTAGCCGCCAGGCGCCCCTCAACAATTCGCATTTACAACGCCACATGGTCCACCTTCTGCAAAAGGGTGTTGTAAGTTTCAAATTGATCCTGCCTCTCCCTCTGTCGCTCAGACTCTAGAGTTTTTACAGGAGGGACTTGATAAGGGGTTGACACTTAATACGTTAAAAAAAGCAGGTGGCGGCCTTGACATCAGTTCTCTTTCATATCATCCACACATAAGGTTTTTCCCTCGAGGAGCCTTCAATTTATGCACTTTAGCAGTGCACTGTTATCCCATCTGGAACCTTATCAAGGTCCTTGTGGCTCTGACTAAGGGACCTTTTGAACCTTTGAAAACGTCCAGTCTCCACTTCTGACGTACAAAGTAGTTTCCCTTGTTGCAATCCCTTCCACCCATCGTTTTTCGGAAATTGCAACCTTGTCCATCAGACAAGATCTCTGCATTTTCATGCTGATCGAGTGGTTCTTTGCCCCGATCTCACATTTATGCCCAAGGTCAATTCAGCCTTTCATAGAGCACAAGAGCTTATTCTTCCAAATTTTTGCCCCAGTCCATCACAGGATGGAAAGACAATGGCATAAGTTTGATGTGAGGCATGCACTGTGAATCTGTATCAAGCGTACAGCGGTTTTTAGGAAATTGGAGACTTTATTTGTGTCCTTTCAGCCCAATAATCAGGGTTACATAGGTCTCACCATCTACAATAGGCCGTTGGATATGGGCTGCAATAGCAAAAATATATCAGACTCAATCTCTGCAGGTGCCTAGGGGCATAACAGCTCATTCAACAAGGACCGCAGCAACTTCGACAGCATGGGCCACACAGGCACCAATAACTTAAATCTGTCAGGCTGCGACTTAGGCTTCTCCATCGCCCTTCATTAGACATTATAGAATCGATGTGTTTGCCTCGGCTGAGGCTTCCTTTGACAGAGGAGTTCTGCAACGGGTCCACAGGGACCAGGAGGAGATTCCAGACCAGAGTCCCTCCCATAGGACAGGCCAAGCTTTGGTATGTCCCACTACTGGATGCTCTTCACAGCTCAAAGAGAACGGGTGTATCAGGTAAGTACCAACACCCTTTCTCCTATGAGCTGTGAAGAGCATCCAGCCCCACCCTTTTTTTTCTCCATCTGGTGGGGTCCTGTTTCGGCCAATGAACTTTTTAGAACGTGAGGATGAGAGTGCTTATTTCTCTCATCTTCGCCAAAACTGGGGAACGCTGGGAGGAGTCACGTGGTGGAGGAGGAGTGTTCCACAAATCAAGCTCAGCCTGTGAATGTGGAGACTGAAGCACCTCCCACTACTGGATGCTCTTCACAGCTCAAAGAAAACGGGCGTATCAGGTAAGTACCAACGCCCTTTCTCTACATACCGTTGGAAGGTTTATAAATAAATAAAATTATCCATGCTGAAATGGTATGGGTTATTGTTGTTGTTCTGAACTAATTGTTTGCATCGATAAAAAAAATAGTGCATAGGACAACAGTTCTTAAAATATAATAATACTTCGAAACTTGTTTACAATTATTGTTGATGACTGAATTCATGATTATTTCCTGACCGTTAATTTTACTGTTTACTCAGAAAGCCATGTATATCAGTTCAGAAAATACTCTGTTCTGCAACAGAATACAGTGCCAAAAAGAACCATGGTCATCTGTACTGACTGTGCCCAAAAGCTGTAGGAAATCAAAACTCATAGTTAATGATAGGTAAGTCAAATGTTTCTTATGTAGAAATCTTTCCTACCTTTCTTCCTTCCTTCTTTCCTTCCTTCTTTCTTCCCACCCTCACTCGCTGTCTCTCCACTCTTCTCCTCTCCTCTCCTCTTCCTCTGCTTCCAGCCTAAAATATAATTATGCACTCAAGACAGTGTACCACAGAAATGGATATATGTGGACTTCAAGCGTACCTATAGAATTCTCCATGCTTGTCAGAAATGTTTTGTGTGTATGAATCTGTGCCTATGTGCCTGTTCCTGTATCTGTGTGTGTGTGTGTGTGTATACATTTATTTACAGATTTAACATTGTTTTTAATGGCATAGGGTCTAGAACCACTACAACCATTGCAAAGAATTATTATGAAAACAGTACTGGAAAAAAAAATTAAAATGGCACTTAAACATTTGTTGCAGTTAATACTAAATAGATTTTAGACTATTATGTAAGACTATTTGGAGTTAGAGAAAAAATCTGGTAAACTAGATTTTTCAGATTAAAATGATCATAGTGAAATTATATCCCTATAATTCAGGTGATATACATAATGTTTTAATATTTATAATAAGGCATTATTAAGCAATGTCATATTTTATGGTATCAGTGATTTTGCTGATAAAACTTCCAAAGATCAATTAGGTCAAACAATTTACAAACTGCATCTTTGTATGTATAAGAAATTTTTGCTGCAATTAAATTATTGAGATTAGGCTCTTAGCCCTTTTGGTTTTCTTAAAGTATTTTATTTTATTCTAATTTTTGCTCCCATGTTGTTGAAAGTCTATAAAGATGATCTATAGAGAAAATCTTTGCCTCTTCCCTTCGTAATTTTTTTATAGCTATAATTTTAAAACCAGGTAAATATCTTGAACAATGTATCTTTTTAAAATATGAATGCTAAGATTTTGTGAACTGCTTTGGCTCAAGGACAACAAATTTAGCTATTTTTGTTCATTCAAGCTGGTTTCATTCAAGCATATCATGCATCAAATACTAAATTATTAGCAAATCCTTGATATACAAATACTTTTGATTCAGCAGAGGTTGTCTTGGACATCAAGGCAATCTATGGCATTGTGCAGATTATATTTTTAATATATATTTTAGTTAAACTTGACTATTTCCTTAAATTTAGTTGATTGGTATTCCAATCCACCAGCAGAGCTTATCTCCAACTGAATTATTTTTATTATGTGGATATTATGTGGAGCTTATTAAAGATGTCTATTCCCTCTTTTTACTTAAGTTGATGTTATAATCATTGCTCTGCTTTAGTAAGTAATGTAAGAATTTTCCATGTAACAGAGTGGCTGGAGTGGAACAGAATTATATGTTGATTATATTTATGCCTTGTTGAACATTTATTTTATATTTCATTCATAAAATTTGTTAACTACCTTTATTCTGAATAACTGTGGATTGTAATGATTGCCAGCATTCTTTATCGAAACATAATTCAATTGCTTTGCTCACTGTCCCAATATCCTGGCCCAGAGCTCAAGAGAAATAAAGAGGTTTCCAGAGCAGCTAGCAGAATTGGGGCCATCCGGGGTCATCGGTGGATTTGCTATTCCATAAGGCAGGTGTATGCTTTCTGGATCCCATTAGATAACATGAAGGAACTTGAGGCATTATTGTAGACAAGGTAGCCCTCAGATAACCCAGCTCTATTCTATGAAGACATGTATTTGTAGATGGCAATCAATATGTTAAATGCAGAATGCTTACTGGGAGCCCGGTGCAATTCATCCAGTAAACTTACAATAGGTACCCCAAGGTGCAACCATAACTATCATAATTCAGGCAAATATTTTAAGATACTTAACTTCAAATGTTAAATTGCATTGTAGCAATGCTATCAATTATGTTCTTTACTTTTAGAAAGTTTAGAATATATTTCTCATTTAAATTCAAAAAACTTTTACCAAAAAGAGATGATATTTTGCATCTTAATTATATGTTGTCTGTGGTGTTTCTGCATAGTTTGATACCTTATTTTTGCCTAATTTTTCTGTTGTTATTTGGAATACATGAAATATTGAGCACATATTTGCTTTGGAGATACCATTAAGTAAAATGTTTTCATATACCATACAAGTATACAGTATATCATATGATACAGTATATCAAACTCATTTTTTTCTTATATTTTCTTTCATTCTAGATTGCACAATTTAGATTATTTTATGCAGGAAGCTAAAAGAAAAAAGCATAGAGCAGATGCAATGGTAAGAATGCTTGAATTTCTGATACATTATTCCAATTTATCTATGCAATAAAACTTTACTAATACTAATTTTTAAATCCCTCTGAGATAAGCATTTCTGTTATTAGCACAGATTTAAATATAATCAGATATGTAAACAATTATCCAAGATCAATTATCAGATAAATTTGGGGTAAATTAAAATTTGAGATAGTCCAATTCTTTTTGAAAAAGTATTGTATGGGTATAACACTGCATTGGTTTAGCAGACCCCATTATCAAATACATAAAGAGTCATTTGTAAATTAAAATGCTACAGGCCAGGTCTGGGATAAGATTTTTAGAGAGCAGTTTGATCCAACACTGATTGGAAGAGGATTTGCAATCTCCTCCAAACTATGTGCAGACCCTCAATTTGTTCTATAATCCAGAGTTCCTCAACCTTTCAAGCTTTGCATCCTGGTGGGGGAGTGGGGAGAGGGGATGGTTCCATGGGAACAGTGAACAAGCGCACATGCACAGGTCCATTTGTGATAATGATGGGCACATGTGCCCATGCTCATGCAAATTGGGTCCGCAGACAGGCACTTGCCCGCTGCTCACACTACTTCTGTGGCCCGTTTCTGAATGGCTCAAGGACCAATAGTGGGCTGGGGGTGGGGGACTCCGCCAGAAGCAATTGTATATTCTTCCTCCTCCTCCCCTTGAACGATTGAATAGAATATAGAATTCTTTATTGGCCAAGTGTGACTGGACACATAAGGAATTTGTCTTGCAAATTTTGTTGCAAAATTTGTCTTGCTTTTTGGAAAGCTTGCAAAATTAAGGGGAATTTGCAGTAATCACCTGTCATTCATGAAAATCTCTGCTAAACTCCCTAGTTTTTTGTGAATGCAACCACAGCATTAGGTACCACCACTAGGTATATCTGCAAGCTTCTCCTGATATCAGTGGGCCTTGGTTTAATAATGCTATGCATGTCTTCAGTACAATGCACATGGAAGAATTTCTTCCAGGGAGACAACAGCAAACCACTTTTGGAAAAAAAAACCATGCCAAGAAAACTGCAGGAATTTGTCCGCACAGTTACCAGGAGTCAAAACACTGACTCTCTCTCTTTCTCTCTCACACACAAAGAATAAAATTATTACTGATTAAATTAGAGGTGTTTAGGCTTCAAATATTTACTCTGAACTTTGCGCCCAAACCATATATAATACAAGGTCATATTTTTATAATGCTATTTTTCTTTGCATTTATTTCTTGTGATCACTCTAATCTAAATTTCCCTGTTTCATTTATAAATACTACAGATCACCTTGGCTACACTGGTATACACTTCATATTACAACACATCAAGGCCTGAATTTGCTTTCCTTTTTTCATGATGTACCTTACTGAGCTGAAGTTAAAGATGCCCTCAATTGAAGCACATCTCCTGCAAACATCATCCATGTAGTTTTCTTGGCAGCACTACAGAACTGATACTTTCATCCAGGGCATTTCACATCCCTGTCTATCCAAGAGCTCTGGAATTTGCAAATGGTCTCACAGCCAAATACTTATCACAGCTTACTGCTTAGCCACCAAAGTTAGTTAGGAGCTGCCACCTGGATCTTGATATGTTACAAAACTCACAATTGACCAGATATTCCTATCTTCTCTGCTGAGAAATTTGCCACCTACAGATCCAGAATCTTAGATCCAGAATCTTAAATTATAATTGAAAGTTAGCATAAAATATTATCCTGTTCTGAAGCTGAAATAGTGATTTCATGGTTCAAATTAAATTAGATTAAGTAGATACTTTCTGATTTAGCAAGTACCTTAAGGGCAAAAATCTTATGCAAAACTTAAAGTAATCCAAACTAAACCAAACATCCTTTTTTTGGCTAATATAAATATTCTGCCTCTTGTATAGAAGACATTAATGAGAAGTCATTACTACTCTAGAATAGATACAAATACATTTATTTTGTCATGTTTTTCCTGCTGGTTTTGTCTTGAAGGTGGACAAATTTGGCAAGGCACTTAATTATGCTGAAGCTGCATTATCATTTATTGAGTGTGGAAATGCCATGGAACAAGGACCCCTGGAATCAAAGTCCCCATACACAATGTATGCAGAAACTGTGGAGCTTATCAGGTGCGTCTCTGACAATACTCCAACAATTGACTAGCTCTCGTGCTCATGCAGTATATAGGTAATTCTTGACTTATGGCCATTTTTTTAACAACCGTCCAAAGTTATGACAGACACCCCAAAGCTACTTAGAACCCATTTTTGAAATGTAAATGGCTGCAGCCCCTCCCACAATTGTTATATTTTAGGCATTTGGCAACCAGATCACCTTTACAGTCATTGTGAATTCATTTATCCCCCCAAAATACAACCAATTAGAGATATTCCTCTATTTATTTTTTCTTAACAATTTTTCTGCAACATGATGAGGAAATTCGTCTTCGATGCAAATAATGAGAAACCTTGAAGCTACGATCACAAGTAACATATTTATAGTATGTTTGCAGAGTGAGGAGGGATATAAATGAGATGGAATACTGTAGTAAAAAAAGTTAAATACTGAAGAGAGCCTTGAATCTCATATGAGCTTTGAAAATCTTTGAAGTGAGTGAAAGAATGAGAACATCTAGTAAAGTGTCATACAAAATACTATAAATGATGGTAATTATAAAGCATTTTAATTAATCAGTGATAGGTCACTTTGAGAATTGGAGCTACCTGAAAGAAATGATCAAATGTGATGACATTAATGGGGAGGGGGGAGCAGAAAGATAAGAATTTTATAGTCAAGGAAAATTAAAATAAACAGTGTATTCATCTAAGCTTCATGAGAGAAAAGATTTTACTATGCTTTGTTAAAGCTGGCAGGCAGACAGACACAGCGGTATTTTTAAAGAGTTCCCAATGAAAGTAACAAGAGGAGGAAATGATAATGAAATTGATTAGCTGTGACAAGTAAAGGTTGCAATTTTAAGTACCCTTTGGTAAACTTAAATCCCACTGAGCTATAAACATTTTCTTTTTCTTTTTCTTTCTTTTTTTGCTTGCTTTCCTGACTTGGTTCTCTATCTTTTGTAGATATGCTGTGAGACTAAAAACCCATTCTGGTCCCAGTATGATATTAGAAGAAAAACAACTAACAGCATTATGGTGAGTAAATTAAAATGCATTCAAAAATTTCAATTATTCAAATCCTCAAAATGGAATGTTATAATAATTAAGCAAATAATACCAGATTTCACACTGTCTTTTGTCTGGTATTATTATATAAGATCACAACCATCACCTTTAAATTTAGCCCAAAAACAGATTGCTATTTACTTCAAATAATTGTAATATTAACTTCCATCTAGAATTTTTATAGAATATTTAAGATACCTGTAGTTTTTAGCAACCCATGGTTGTTATTAACATATTGGTTGTTACATTTTAGACTAGCTGAGTGTTTTTATAGACAGTCCCATGTCTACATTACAGAAGTTTTGTCTCAGTGCAAAATAGAGGTTACTTTTCATAAATAGGAGTAAAGTTGGTTTGATATCCTCAAGGAGTCAGTAGTTTTCCTTAAAAAAATTACAGGCTACAATAGCCTCTTTTATTGGTACAGAAGAATCTCTCATTTGAAATCTTAAATTTTAATAAATAAATATTTTATTTGCTATAATATCTTCCATGTATCTAAGGGGCAATGTAAATAAAATAATATCGTTCAACTAAAGTCCTGTTTTGCAATAATTAAAAAAAATCAGTTTTAAGTAAATCTATAAATAACTGCTGATTGCCCATTGTGGATTCTCAGTGGCATGCCTCCTGATGAGTAAGCAGACATGATAGGAAGACTGTAAGTCAGTAGATTCCCAGGAGTAAGCACACTGAGACAGTGAGCATGAAGAACAAGCAGATGTTTCCAGGCTAGCAGGGAAGTTCTAGAGTCCTTAACAAATTTTGCCTCTAAGTTATCAGTATGCAACTATTCTGAAAGTCTGACAAGGGAACAATGTGACATACAAATAAAAAAAAGGAGGGGCCACATCAGGTATTGTCAGAGGACACAACTTTCAATAAGAAAAAAAAAGTGTGAGGACAAGAGTGATCAACAGAAAAAAACCACCTTTAAATGCAGGTAGTCCTCAACTTATGACCACAATTGAGCCCAAAATTTCTGAGCAAGACAATTGTTAAGTGAGTTTTGTCCAATGTTATGACCTTTCATGCCACAGTTGTTAAGTGAATCATTGCAGCTGTTAAGTTGGTGAGATGTTTGTCAAGTGAATCCGGCTTCCCCATTGACTTTGCTTGTCAGTAGGTTGTAAATGGTGATCACATGACTAGGCAACCAGCATAAATATGACCCAGTTACCAAGCATCTAAATTTTGATTATGTGACCACTTATGGTCATAACTGTGAAAAATGGATCAAAGTTACTTTTTTCAATGCTGTAATTTTGAATGGTAATTTTCAATGGTCTGTAAACTAACTGTGGTATGTTAGGGACTACCTGTACTTCAATGAAGAAACAAGCCATAACACTTTAGGAGAAAGAAAAAAGGAATCAAAGGAGAATAGGGAAATAGATTCTGGGGACAGAAGGAATGCAGCTGGGCCCTACAAGAAGAATGAGAGCCAGTTTGGTCTAGTGGTTAAACGCCCGGTCCCACTGCACTTACGGATGCAAAGAGGATGTAAAACGTTAAAAAAAGCTTGCCATCCATTGGAAAACGCTATGCACCCGTTGTGTACTCACTGCATACGTTTTTCATACGCTCTATCCGTCAAGCATCCATCCACTGCAGTTTCATCCGCGCAAGAAGTTTTGAGCTGCACAAAACTTTGTGAACGGATGAACTTTCCGCCGCGTACGATGTACATGCACGACATATACGGGCAACAAAAATTCTATGTCCGTTATCATCCATTAAACATCCGTTGTATCCTCTCTGCATCCTCTGGCTATCCCCTCAACTCACATCCGCTGCAGCTGAAAATGGAAAGAGGGAGGAAATAAAAGGTACACAGAATGTCTACACAGCATTAATAGCATGGAAATAGAAAGGATGTAAGCGTATGCATCTCGTATATAAAGTATTCAAAACGGACAAAACATTTGTATCTGGGATGTATCTCGTATATTTAGGATGTCTGCAGTATGTCTAGAGTATGTAGAAAGCCCCATAGCGGACAACCGATATTTTCTATAAAAAGGGGGAGAAAATCATCTGGATCGCTGGGATGATGGACCATACAGTCCCACTCTGGTTGCACTGGAGGTTTATCTATCCCACAACTATCCTTATCTATCCCACAAGCATGCAAAGGCTTAACCATTTTTTCAAAGTTTTCATCAACACTTTATTAAGTAAAAAAAATGAACCAAGTAAACTAAGTGTCTTTAAGCAAAGATAAACTTTATTAACTTTCTTAGGCAAACTTTATGACTGTATTAAATAAGCAAAATGAACCAAGTAAAGTGTCTTAAGCAAAGATAAACTGAACAAGTAAACAACTCAGTCTCTGACACTATTCTCAGTCACTCTGACTTATGTCCATGGTCTCAGCTGTTAAGCGGGCAGGGACTGTGGAGGTGGCTGTGGCTTGAGTGCTGGTCTGAGGCACCATTGGGGTGCTTGGCCCCGAGGGTACAACAGGTGGTGGTGTGTTCAGGAAGCTATCCGAGAGCTGACTCAGTCCCGTGAGGTTGAGAGGCTCTTCATCAAGGACTTGAGATGTCAGGCCCAATACTGATGATAGATTGTCCATTGACGGGCTTGGCTGTGGGGTGGAGGAAGGGTTGGGAGGAGTGTAGTGGGGCTGTCTGTCTGCAGCTGGGTGAGGAGTGGCATCTGTGGCGTCCGATGAACCTGGGCCTGGACTGGGAAGTTCTGCTTCTGCTATGGGAAGTCCTGGTAGTCGTAGCCTTGGTAGGTGAGGGGCTGTTGAAAGCTGTGAAAGGGCTGTGACATTGCCTGGGGTAGAGGAGCAGACCTGGACTGGGTAGGAGCAGCTTCAGCTGGGCCTTGAGGGTTGTGCAGAAGTGCTGTGATCTTCTGCTTCATCACCTGGTACTGGGCCTCAGGCAGGTCCCTCAGGATCTGGCTCACGAAGGTGATGAAGGTGTTCCGGCCCGAGGATGCTCTGTCCAAGTGGACCAGCTGAGAGAGAAGTTCTGTGCTGGTCTTCATTGTGTCCCTGATCTCCAACAGCACACTGTGATCCTGGCCCTCCACTCTGCCTCTCTGCCTGCATCCTCTGGAGCTGGGGGTGGGGGCGGGTTGGCCTCTGGTGGCTGCTGTTTCTTCCTCCATTTGTGACAGCAGGGCGTCATCCTCCACGGGATCCTCCAAGTCTGCCGGCATGGGGAGTGCAGCTGTCGGGGGGGGTCTCTGCTGTGAGGCCCTCTGAAGACACCTGCCTGGACAGGGTAGCTGGCTCCTGGCTAGAAGAGGACTGGCTGGCTGTGGGCTGAGGGAGAGGGGTCTCAGAGGGGCTGCTCCTCGGTGGCAGATCTCACCCTCCAGGAAACTGCACTTGGCCATGACGTACATCTCCCGGTCAGTGAGATTGACAGCGGCCTGCCCGGATTTCTTGTGGTGTAGCTTGCCATACCAGGTGTGCATGTGCTTCCACCATCCAAGGAGTACTTCTGCAGTGTACCCCAGGCTCTCAGCCTTGTCTCTCCAAGCTGCCTGCTTCTTCTTGGTGTCCTGATACAGTCTGTGGCCCTTTCTCCAGAGGCTTCAGCAGCAGGGCCTTCAGCAGCAGGGCCTTGAGGGCCTTAGGGCTGGTCCACCACAGCAGCAGCAGCAGCTTCAGAGTCAGTGCCAGGGGGTGGGATGCTGGTTCTGGCCTTCTTCACCTTGCCAGGGCTTGAACGAGTAGGCACAGGCTTCCTTTTCTTGCCTGACTGACGAACCATGGCGTTCCTGCAAGATGTATGTGGCAGCACGTCTTTCGCCTGTATGCTGACTGCATGTGTGCTGCATCCTTTTAGATCCGGGGAGCTGACGCAATTCATACTCCCCACATGCGCAGTGAAAGCTTTGCATCCGATATACATCCGCGCAGCATCCCCTTTGTTTCCTATAGGCGTCCGTGATGCATCCACTTCATCCACTATGCATCCATCCCTTCCACTGAGCGTCCGCTTCGAAATTCTCCCCCGGAACCCCTTCAGAGGTGTCATCCGCTTCCATCTGCTTTCATTCGCTAGGCTTCCTATGAACATCCGTTTAACATCCCCGCTACATACTACCCACGTCCGTTCTTTTCTGTTCTGTTTATGCAAATTTTCGCCACTTTTGGGAGCGGATGACATCGGATGGAGCCACCCCCGAAATTTTGCTCATCTGCTGTGTCCTTTATGCATACGTTTTTCATCCGTCGGCCAGTGGGACCGGGCCTTAAGGCACCAGGCTAGAAGCCAGGAAACTCTGAGTCTTAGGCATAAAAATTGGCTGGATAACTTTGGGCCAGTCACTTCCTCTAAGCCGAACTCACCTCACAGGATTGTTATCATTTTTTAAAAAAATATTATTTCCTTTATTGTCAGAGTACAACATGTGTACAGTGAGATTGGCTGAACCTTCCTTCATGCCTCACTCCCCAACACAACTCACAGTGAGGACAGAAGTTCCGAACCCAATCCCAATCTTGTTTCACTATGTGACCTTGTTGCACAATGCACCAGCCCTGCAAGGCTATCATACTACATTGACATGAAGCTATTTTCAGTTCAGAAGTCTGACAGCCACAGGTAGAAACTGTTCTTCAGCCTGTTGGTGCAGCTGGCTATGCTTCTGTATTTCCTACCATATGGCAGGAGAGTGAAGAATTGCTGACCAGGATGTGAGTCATCCCTGAGAATTTTCCTCACTCTCCTAAGGCAGTGAGCCCTAGCGATGTCATTTAGTGGTATTAGGGAACATCCCACAATGTTTTGTGCTGTGTTCACCACCCTCTGTAATGTCTTTCTATCCACGCCTGTTAAGCCAGCATACCACACCGTAATGCAATATGTGAGGACGCTTTCTATTGTGGACCAGTCATCGGGGAAATAGAAGAAGAAACAAGTATTGTGTGTGTTCCTCACTTGCATTGTTTATAAAAATAACAAAGGTGGATATAAAAAAAATAAAGTAAATAAAGATAAGAGAAGATATTTGATAGTTCACTATGTGGAATGAAAACCTTCCTATCCATTGAAACAGACTCAAAAAAAGAGAAACCCACATTCTGCAAATAAATGGCTGACCATAAAAATGACATCAGATATTTTATTTTGTGATCTAAATTATATGGCTAAATAATTATTCAGTTAAGGAAGCTTTAATTTTAATCTAGTGGAGCTGAAAATCTGTATGTAAAAGTCTCAGATAAAAATGTGTGCACTGCAGAAATGGAAATATTTTAATGAAATCACTCTGTGAAAAATCATAAAGAATATTGGCTCATAAAATTATGTTTTATTTATTTTACTACATGTCTGTGCTGTCCCACATTGCTGGGTAACTTATAACAATAAAACACATCATAAAATCATCATAGACTTAAAATAATAGAAAATATTTTAGCAAGACACATATAACCACAAAAAAAAAACCAACAACACACAACTAAAAAGGCCGTGTTTGTCATCCCTATCAGTGTGTCTTCCAAATGCCAAACAAAAGATTATCTTCACCTGAACAGGATTTTATTTATTTATTTATTTGGTTTGGATCAAGAAGGACTCCATTCTGACCGTAGGGGAAAGAGAATTCTCCAAAACCAGAACACCAATGGAAAAGCCTGGCTCTGCACTTCTGTGTTTTTCCCACTCATGGAATGGGAAAAGTCTATTTAGAGAAGATGGTCCCTTAAAAAAATCAAAGATTCAGCCAATAAAGAGATTTATATGTGATAACAAGCTCTTTGAATTGTCCTGGAAAACTACTGGTGGCCTAGGCAGCTCTTACAGAATCATGTGACTCCGTTAAACTGGGACCAACCCATTAACAAATGAAATGCTGAAGTATAGACTAACTGCAGTTTTGAGTTTCAGAGGCAGTCCCAATAGACAACATTATAGTAACCCAACTGTAATGTGTAATTAAAGTGGTGAAGACATTAATAATTGTCTCTGGAGCATTCTCTTCCAGAAATAGCTGCATCTGATATACCACCCTAGCAGTCAGGGAGAACTTGGAGCAGATTTTAGGGGATTCCAAATAGAATTTGTGCATCCATAGCGTGCAAACAGAAAGTGTCTGTTGAAAGTCCTTCCTACTAAGATGTCCAGTAGAAGGACATAGAAGCAGGAATTGTCTGTGGAAAAACCTCTCCTTTGAAAGAACTTGCCTCCAGAAACAAAGCAGCGATCTTCCATGACAATTTTTCAGAAGTTTTTAAAAAACTGGTTGTTCTGGAACCAGAGAAATAGGATAGAAGATTGATATCTGAGTGATTTGTGGCATCATCTCATGTATTATTTTTATCCATTGAAATGTGTTGTTTTATTTTAACATAGTCTGTATTTTATCATCATCTCCATACCACTTAGAATAATTAAGTAGTGTAGAAGTTCCATAAGCAAGTAACTATAGCCACATGCATTTAGAAAATCTTAAGTGAATAAACATGGCAATTCTGTAGGAAACTCCAGGATTAAAATAAACAGGAAAAATGAAGCAGTATTTTTGTTCATATCTACTACCAATTAGTACAAGATGTAGATAAAGCTTTGAAAAAGGAAATTGCAGATATTCCAGAGCAGCATTGAGTAATTCCTCCAATAACTCTTGGGAGGGGGGGGGATTGGATCAGTGTAGACATTCCAGGAAATTCCAAAGTTATCTTACTGACACCTTTCTCTTTCAGAAAGTAGAAGGCATGCCAGAGACTTGACTGTATAGTACTTGACTTGATATTAAGGGAAGTTAGTTAAAGAAGTAGAAATAGAAGGAATAGCAGGGAAAGTATCCCAACCTTACAAGGTTGAAAGACTATATTTTAAGGAATACTAAAGTTGAAGATAGTCAAAGAACAATTCAGAGCAAAGGTAAGTAGGATTCCTTAATTTAATAAAATACTAACTGCAAAAATTTCTTCTAGAATAGTTCCATAAATAGATGGTTAGAGTACTTGGAGAACAATACCAAAAAGGGGAAAAAAAGGAAGGACAGCAGAAGAAGTCAGCAAAGGTACACAAAGTGTTTAAGAAATATCAGAAAACAAACACACAAATTACTAAATCATAACAAAATAATATTACTGGGAGCTTGGACCATATTGCTGGTGTCAGGATAATTAAAACCTAGATTGGCAAAAA